>JAWNPO010000522.1:0-329427 GCA_035047525.1 Drosophila quinaria | reverse complement strand
TTTACTTACTTTTATTTTTATAAGTAATGGGTATAAAAATTTTGGCAGGGGAAAAAAATTTGTTTAAATTATTGCAGCACTGCCGTCCGCAGTAGATTCGAGGTATAAAGACCATCACTTGCAAGCAGTATATTTCCAATATGACGCTGGTGTTGCGTACATACTACATATGTACAAGCAGTAGTTGCAAAGGTAAGAGGTATATTCAGTTAACACGTAATACTCATCTTTCCCAAACTAGTTTTGACAGATATGAAAATGCGGAATTGAATTGTGTATATGATTCACAAGAATATGAACACACTAAATAATTGTATTAGTATTTCAATTTAAATATAAAACAATCCATTTAGTGACACTTTGTTGCTAAAATAAACACAATCCAAAGTATAATTGAAACATGATCGTCCACTGTATAAGTGGCCTTAATCACAGGCGTGGAATATGCAAAATGTTGCATAACGCATACCATTCCTCGTCTTGTGCCTTGTATATGCGTAGCACATATGTGTTTTAAGTGCAGGCATATATGTATACGATCGCTGACAGCTCCTGCTCTATCGCTAGAACAACATAGAGACATATATCCAAAAACCCTAATGTTGCTTCCAATTCACATATATATACTTTCACATGAAAATACCGCGCCGTCGCCGGCTTCACCGACGTAGCAACGCAGCATTGTGGCCAAGGAATATTAATATGATTATTGAATAAAGTAACCAAAAGAATCCAGACGTGTTGATCTCTACAATGCCCATAACATTTTACATATTCAAAATGATCATGAAACAGATTTTTCGAAAATCGCCAAAATGTGGGAAAATACCTTATTTCACCTGGAAGTTGTTGACCATGTTTTAAAAAACTTCGAAAGTATACGGTAGTACTAAAATATACCAACGAGATCAATTCATTTACTGGGATTGATTTCCCACAAAATCACGATTTTTCGAAAAAGTCGAACAAATGTTTCTAGATTTTTGATCGGGAAGATGTCCACATTCACCGAATTAAGATGTTTCAAAGTCGATAATGCACAAACACACGAACAAACAGGCAGACAAATTTTTTTATCCTATTTGGAAGGCCACTAAAAATTTCAAAATTAATTATCTCTTGAAAATCCAGTTAACGTGTCATCGGGTCACGGTTTTTTAGATACAATAGTTAGAAATTAAAAAATCCAAAAAGTGTCCACTAACTGTCTAAATTTTGCCCTTCCACTACCCCAGTTTATCTCACGAACCAGATGAGTTTCCAAAAGTCTTAGTATGCACATTTGTGTTGAATTAATACCTTTCATCTGAACCTGATCGACGGTCGCCATAAAAATTTTCCATTCTTTCCGCATATGCCACGCTCGTAATCTTGCTGATTTTACCATTTAGCGGACGGCCGTCCGCAGTGATTAATATGATAAATTTGTAGACAAGAAGTTGTTGATTCTGCATTGCCCGTGAAAATTTGCGTTTAGTCAGAGACGCAATAAAGGGAAAATGTCAAGCCCGTGAAGAACTTGATAAACTGCAGACGCTTAATGATTCCCTAAAAGATTTTCACAAGACGTCACAAAACTTGAGAATGGCGTAAAAGAGTCCAGTGGAATCGCGATGATATTTTAAGTGCCATTTGTCTATATGCTGATGGTCCCCGGGCATATGATCAAGAAGGGATTTTTATCGCATCGTTATGTCCCCTTGGACAGATGGTTGCATTCCGTTGACATCCAGCCAGGCATTTTAAGATTTATAATCTCCCTTGATGGAAAATTCCTTGGACATGGCTGAGGAGGACAAATGCATTTTATATTTTGATGAAATGAAAGTCGCAGAGAATTACGAATATGGTCACTTACGTTGAAGTCGCAATGGCACAAAGATTACGAAATGTCGTGGAAACAGCCGATATATTTTGACTTTGATAAGCCCATGACTGTGACCATATTGGTGGCGTTAATTGAAAAGCTGTACATAGGGGTATCATGTCGTCGGTATCGTTAACGACTTGGGTCCCGGTAACCATCAATTGTAGACAAATCTTGAGTCTCGCCTGTAGCAGTCTTAGGTAAACAAAATATTTTAGTTCTTTAATAAATGTTAAATTTTTTTTTAAATAGACAAAACATGGTTTGAGCACCAACCTGACTCTGCTAGAAAAGTTTTCGTGTTTGCAGATTCCTCCATCTTGTGGTAAGAAATCATTCATTTATTTATTGGTCAGGCTAAAAGCAGCCGACAATAAATTAATTTTAAGATATGGTATTAAAACTAAAAGATTATATATGTCGGGAAATATTATCTTCCCTTCAGTCAGGATGACATATTCTTGTGTTTTATCAGCCATCGTATTGTGTTTATTATGTATGATGGTTGAGTAATTTTTAGTTTAGTTATGCAGTTATCTCCGCAGCCGTGTTGCTAGTTTCTGTTCGGTCACCAAAGAGAACGTTTGTCAACTTCAACTGTCATTTGACCGCTCGTTCCTTTTCCAACACTAGCAATGCATACGGAGCCACACTCTGACTCCAGTTCATACACACTGAGTCCCACTAAACCAGGGCTGATATAACGAACAGCAAATTTCTTCGCTACCACACAGTACGTGGACATGGCAAATCCAATACCGCGTAATACATTCTCCGACACGGCCATTCTGACATTCACACGTCCTCGTGTCCACAGAAAACTCATTTCTTTGTCTGATTTCTTTTATTATAATTTTTAATTCAATTTCTTAGATCATAAACACAATTTCTAGTTTCACATTCTCTTTATAAATTATTTCAAACAAAATATTTATCCGTGTTTGATTAGATCGACCAAATTACATTGCGTTACTTAAACTGTCTTATATCAACTCTTAAATCAAGGCATAACCCTGATATAAAATTCAATCTTCTTTTCAACTTTTTTTTTATCAACTATTACTTTATTTCATTCGATGCTCCACACCATGTCAATTGAAAAACTTTGCACTTTGTGCTTGCATTTAAAACTTCTTCACGGAACTTATAGCAAACATATCGCTCTAACTTTTCTATACCAAATGAAAGACAACTACTTCTCGTCCATCACCGTAATAACAAATTTCACGACCAACCCCGTCCATCGCCGTACAACAGCTTCACGATCAACCCTGTCCATCGCCGTACACAACAGCTTCACGATCAACCTCGTCCATCACCATACACAATGGCTTCACGATTGTCCTCGTCTGATTCAACAATGATATTAATTTTACTCCTTCATCAGCAACAACTTCTGTTTCTAAATTATCGAAATTAACTGGTCCGACAAGTTACATACAGTACTTGATCGTACAATTTTAAAACCATCATAAGAAATTTCTGCCGTAAACCCTTGAGCCAATACTTTCACCGATAACAACATTATTTTTCATGCAATCATCCGGAACTGCGTGGAACAAGATTTCTAAATAATTGAAGTATTAATAATGGCGTTACTTTCAATTTGAACTGTACTGTAAATATTGGCATTACCTATACCTTTTAAGGAAATTACATTATTTAAATTAGCTTTCAGATTTGCTTGCTGTGCAAAAATTTGGTATTGATAAAATATTTTGTTTGTTGTTGTTTAATCAGATTGATGATAAACGTTCAAAAGCTAAAATAGTCTGATTATAGATAGTTGGTTTACCAACTGCTTCAGGGATTTTAATTGGAGGTGACATAAATCAATTTATAATTGGGATGGATCTTAGTTAAATGATCACTGATAGAATTAATAAATAGGAGGAAATATTGTTTCAAGTATTGTCTTGGTAGGGTGTTTGTAAACTAGTTAGTTGAAAAAGTGTTTTATAATTATAGTTACAAGTATTAGAGATTATTTAATTTAATTTTTGACGAACGACGAACCTTGGTTTGGGGAGCTTGATAGTAGGTAGTACATTGATATGACAGATTGCTTAAGGTGGTTCTATTGTGATTGATTAATTCATTTCTTATAAGTAAGCTTGATTAACTTTGCAGGTGATTTTACACGCAATCTACAGTTAGAAATAGAAGAATAACATAGGCGAATTTAGATAGTTTTTATAATATTAATTTGGGGTATTGTAAATTGCTTTGATTAAAATTAGGTTATTGGATTTGAACTTTGGTTTGGGGAATTTTTTTGTTTATTAGAAAGAAGTATATTATTTTGGTTGATAGCTTAAGATAGTTTTGTTGTTAGATTTTTCATTTGTTAATTTATTTAAATTAGCTTTCAGATTTGGTTTATTGCAAAAATTTCATATTGATATAATATATTTATTTGTTGTTGTTTAACAGATTGATTTAAGTTTTTATGGACTCTTCTTAGTAAGAAATATTATATTAATTGTCTAGGCAGGTAGTTTTGGTGTTTTGGTTTATTTATTTACTAAATTATTATTTAATTAATTTAATGTAAATTTAGTTAATTTATTTAGGACTAATGTGTAAAGTTTTCCTTATTTTTATTTTATTCATTTTGTTTGTTATGGTTTATTTAAGATTATAATAGGAGTATAGTAACTGTAATGGAGTCTTGCTTGAGAGGTATAACGTGTTTACCAGCCACTAGCAGCATCAGGTTTAACAGAAATTGAGGTCTTGTTAGACGTCATGTTAGAAAAATTCATCATTGCTGCTGGTCACTAGGTGAGAAAGCAGGTGGATAGATTCTTAGTTGGAGAAGTATATGAAGGAGTGATTAGTTAGTGAGCTTCTTGCAAAGTAGAAGTGCTTAGCAAAGATTTTTTTTGATTAAATTTGCCTAGGTGCTCGTGACCTTAAATGGGCAAGGCTATGATAGCTTTCAAATTTGGATAAACCGAGCAAAAGTAGTCATATTGATCGAAAATGTTTTGTTTGTTGTTGTTTAATCAGGTTGATGATAAACGTTCAAAGCAAGAGTATTTTATTATAGGATAGTTATTACCAACTGCCGAAGATTTTAATTGAGGTATGGCAAAATCAATTTATAATTGATGGACTCAGTTAAATGATCACCGATAGTATGAATTAAATAAAATAGAGTGAAAAGATTGTCACATTGTCTTGGTAGGGTGTTTGTAAATTTAAATTAGCTTTCAGATTTGGGTTTACGGTGCAAAAATTTCATATTGATCTAAAATATTTTGTTTGTTGTTGTTTAATCAGATTACGATAAACGTTCAAAGCTAAAGAATTTGATTATAGGATAGTTGGTTTACCAACTGCTTCAGGGATTTTGACTGGAGGTACATAAAATCAATTCATAATTGGATGGATCTTAGTTAAATGATCACTGATAGTATGAATTAAATAAAATAGGAGTGGAAAAAGATTGTTTCAAAGAATGTCTCGGTAGGGTATTGTAAATTTAAATTAGCTTCGATTTGGGTTTACGGTGCAAAAATTTCATTTTGATCTAAAATATTTTGTTTGTTGTTGTTTAATCAGATTTACGATAAACGTTCAAAAGCTAAAGAATTTGATTATAGGATAGTTGGTTTACCAACTGCTTCAGGGATTTTGACTGGAGGTGACATAAAATCAATTTATAATTGGGATGGATCTAGTTAAAATGATCATCGATAGTATGAATTAAATAAAATAGAGTGAAAATATTGTTTCAAGCATTGTCTTGGTAGGTGTTTGGTAAACTAGTTAGTTGTGCGTTTTATAATTATAGTTACGTTATTATAGATTGCTTAATTTTATTTTTGACGAACGATTGAACCTTGGTTTGGGAGCTTTGAAAGTAGGTAGTACATTGATATGACAGGGATTAAGTTAAGGTGGTTCTATTTTGTGGATGAAATGGTTTTGTTAAAAGTTATGGATAACTTTATGCGATTTTACACGCAACTAAGAAGAAATAGAAGAATAACTTAGGCATTAATTTGAGGTATTGTAGATTGCTTTGTTTAAATTAGGTCACGTGATTGAACCTTGGGTTTGGGGAATTTTTTGTTTATTAGAAAGAAGCATATTATTTTGGTTGATAGCTTAAGATAGTTTTGTTGTTAGATTTTTCATTTGTTAATTATTTCAATTAGCTTTCAGATTTGGGTTTACGGTGCAAAATTTCATATTGATATAATATATTTTATTTGTTGTTGTTTAATCAGATTGATTTAAGTCTTGCGGACCTTTCTTAGTAAGAAATATATTAATTGTCTAGGCAGTTAGTTTTGGTGTTTTGGTTTATTTATTTAATAAATTATTATTTAATTAATTTAATGCACCTTAGTTAATTAGGACTAATGTAAAGTTTTCTTTATTTATTTTATTCATTTTGTTTGTTATGGTTTTTTATTTAAGATTATAATAGGGTATAGTAACTGTAATGGAGTCTTGCTTGAGAGGCATAATCAGTTTACCAGCTTACCAGCAGCATCAGGGTTTCTAACAGATTCTTATTGGAGGAAGTACAAAGGAAGAAGATTAGATAGTGAGCTTTTTAGTAATGTAAAAGTGCCAGTTTTGTGTAAAGAGGCAAGATTGGTATTATTTGATGACATAGAGCCAGAGGTTGGGAGGTGGCTTAGGTTTCTCAAGAGTTCCCGATTTGGCGTTCTATTTCTCGAAGATCGTTTTCGAGGGTGCGTTGGTTAAGGGTAATATTATTTATTCTCGTAGAATCCATTGGGAATCGAGGTACAATAATGTCATCGGTTGAGTCAGGATCATAAGGAAGTACCAGTACGTAGTTCCCCGATTCTTTGCCGTAAGTTATCTATCCTGGACCCATGAGGTAGAAAGAAAAAGCTTCCTTTTCGTTTGAGGCAGACGTAGGAGGCAACAGCTACTGGATATTAAGATTACGGGGTTTGTTGTGTAGGAGTGGACTGGAGATTGAATCAGATCCATAGCTGTCTGGGTGTTCAGTTTCATGAAGTTCATTATCTAGACGGAGAAGAATACGGTTGAAATTGGTCATGTCTACAGCAGTCATTGAAAAGCGGTGGATGAAAGGATCGGTCAGTGGAGTCAGAGTCATATGGAAGTCTTAATGCAATTCTTTGATATTTTGTAGAAGTAATTGTTTTTTATTATTAAGTTCCTTGAAGGTTAGGTAGTAAGTGAGTTGTTGGATCGAGCATTGATGTGGGGACATTCGGTAGGAGGAGGCAGAATTTAGCTGAGTTTGCTGGGGTCTGGGAATAGGAAGAAGTGTATGAGCTGACGAAGATTGAGTTAGTAACAGGAATGATTTGGCGTTCAATATCATAAAGTTCGTTGTTTGGGAGAGAGAAGAGCAGAAGGTAGTCAAGTCAGTAGTCGACAAAGGAAGCGAAGATGGAAAGTTCGTCAGTGGAGTAAGGATCATTTGGTAGCTTAAGGCGTAATTCTTCAATTTTGTAGAAGTAACTGTTTTTTGTTGCGTAAGTTTTGGAAGCTAGGGAGGGAGCGAGTTGTTGGTAAGGGGACAGTGCGGCTGTTGTTGATTAATGTATTTATCACTTTACTGGATGTATCTAGGTAGGCTTTGTGCTAAGCGGAATGTGTGTATGGGGCAGTAATAATTCTTCTGGCTTCAATGTTGAAGTGGTGGCTAAGCCCTTACAGCAACAGAAGATTGCCAAGGTTTCTTCTAGTGTTCTTATTTTAAGTTCATTGTGGATTGTGGTATTTGTTGTATGGCATGGTGCATTATTGATTGCTCTGAGGGTAGTATTGGAATCTGGAGATTCTTTCTATTTGTGATTGACTCGATAGGGAGCCCAGACAGGAAGGGCATAATGCCACAGGGAGCGACAAGCTGCTTATAGTAAAGATCTGCATTCAATGGTGAGCTTGCTTTCTTTGTTGATTAGCTAGCGAAGCTGAGATCGGCGTGATTTAACATGATCAGGGAGTTACATGTCTGCAAAAAGGAGTTTCTTGTCAAGCGTAACACCTAGGTAAGTGTGATAGCTCAGTTGTACCAATAGGTTGACCCATAAGTTTCAAAGAACAGGGTGTCTGCCCAATGAACTATACTTTTTGATCACCCCTCGGAATGCGTCACGACATGCGAATGTCACAACGACACCAAAGTGTCACGACGGCATAAAAATACCACACGTAATTGAGGAATCTCAGTGCTCAGTAATACTAAAGATCGTGTTAACATAAGCGAGCCTGCATGTATATGGGGGTAGATAAGAACATGAGCACAATGAGTAAAGAAATGTAGAGCAGATTAGAATGTGAGCACAGGGGGTCAAATAGAAGTAATGACATAAGACAAGATCAGACTAGACAATGTATAAAAGAGAACCAAACATAATGCAACACAACTGTCGACTCTATCTAATAATTACATAAGACAATACAATAAGAGGAAAGGAAGTTAGAAATAATATGAATACTATATCTAACTCTGTCTATTAGTACATAAGGAAACCTTTGAAAACGCTACAACTTAATAAACGATGTGTCAGTTCATAATTATAACTCGAGAGTGTTTTACTTGGATTGGCCTGCGCCGTGCGAAACATTGAGATCTGAGTCAGCAGGGCAACTTTGCGACAAGTCTTAATACATTTGCACGCAAAGTCGGAGTTCGCTATCATCCTTAAGGGAATAAAGAACATGAGCTGTTTTTACAGGCGTTGATTTTAATACACCATTTGTTGGTCCAGGATGTAAGAGAGTTTAGAATGATTTCAACGTGACGGATAGCAGAAATGGCAGATTCAGCAGTTGATAAAACAACTGTGTCATCGGCGGATGGGACTAGAGAGCATCAGTGTCTCAGAGGAGGGTTAGTGAGAATGGACTCAGGGGTTGGGAGATCAGAAGTGTAGATTGGGTACAAGATGGGACCCAGTAGCATCTACCAGGGGACACCGGCCGTAATACTTTTAGGTGGATCTGGCACCTTTATGAGACTCAACCATGAAAGGTTCAGCTCTGGATGTCTATGTAGACTGCTGAGCATGATTTTTTCGTAGGCTTTGAGAATGAATTGTGTTTACGCGAGCTAATTGCTGATCAAGTACTATGTTGGTAGCGAAAAACCAAACTGGTGGTTTCGAGATAGCATTAGCAAAGGGTTGCGATTCGAACATTCGAGGTCAATGAAGACGTTCAAGAATTTTAGAGAAGCCAGATAGTAAACTTATTGATCTGTAGGAAGTTAGTTGTTCAGTTGGTTTCAGGGTTTGGGAATCATTGTCACTAGAGCCATTTTCCACTGTTGTGGAAAGTGTCTGTAACGAAGTACGTTGTTGAAGATTAGGATGAGATACGAAGTGCAGAGTCTGGGAGGGATTTAATGGTGCGATTGTCTATTTTGTCAATTCCAGGAGTTTGTTGTTTCAGGAGGTTTAATTTGGTTCAACTCCATTAAAGGTACAGGTCTGAAACTCGATTGGCTTGAAATTTCTGGCATTTCTATTTGGTGAGTGATTTCAAGGTCGCGCTTCGGGAGTGTTTGGTAAGACAGGCTTTAAACCTAGTCTCAAGATGCTCAGCAAAGGCTTCAGCTTTTTCTAAGGTGGTTTTGCACCAGGTGTATTCATGAGTACTAAGAGTTAGGGTCATTGGAACTGCATGGCGTTTAACAGGAAGATTTGGGGTGGGCTGTCTCTTGGATTTGCTTAGTGAATTTCCATAACTTTTGCATACTGTATCTGTCCCTTTGGTCGATGGAAGTTACGTGCTCTATCGAGGCGTCTGGCTTTGTTGGCTTCAAGGGCTTTCTTGGAGTCTCTTAGAGGCAATTCTATGAAGTCTTCTGGCATCATTATTGCGAAGACAGAGGTGGGTGGTACTTAAAGCAGCGTTTGGCAATAAGCATATTCTGTATGTCGATTTGGTGTATAATGAATTCGAAATCGGCTGTTCGAGGGTAGATAAGAGGACATATTTTGAGGCAAAGTTGGCAACTTGATGAATATTTCTCGTGAGTATGTCTACAGAGTCTTCAATGTCTTGCCCTGATGATATTTCCGTATTAAGGTGGATGTTCTGATTGAGCCAGAGGTGGAGATTTTTTTAATGTCAGCATTAGCTGAAAGGATTGGTTTTTTGAAGGGTATGATTTTTGGTTTGCTTTGACAGGCTGATAAGGAGTGGGAGATGATCTGTGTCCAACTACATGAGGACTCAATGAAGGCGGTCATTATGAATACCATAGTTAATTGCAAAGTCGATAAGAGCTGAGGGTCTTTTACGCTGATTATAGGGGAAATGGGTTCGGGGAACCAGTAGCTAAATCGCTTGGGTATGTAGTCTCTAAGCATTCCCAATCAATTCATTACCACAGTTACAGTACGAACATTTCCCCACCAGCTGTGTTTAGCATTCCAATCACCGGCAAAAAGAAATGGGGTTCAGAGACCTAAAGATCTTATAAAAACAACCTTTTTACGAGGTAAAAGTCTAGTGACGAAAACTAGTTATATGCCCCAAAATTTCTACGATATCCAATTTTGTGACGAATAATATTAGTTTTACATGGAAATTATTTTAAAAAAATTTTGGCAATTTTACACACTACACTACACACAAACATATTGAAAGCTAAAAAAAATCGTTAGCGTCGTTTTCTCAAAAGCCGCCAAAATCTGAGACAAAATATCTTATTTCACCTGTTGATTTTTACCTATGCACTTCGAGAAAAAAGTTTGAAGGTTTGCCGAAAAGCCCTTCAAAATACCTTTCCAACAATACATAAGATCACTACCCTTGCTCATATGGTTTAATTTTAACGGGTGCAAGCGATTTCCCGCTAAACTAGCTTTTTTTCGAAAAAAGTCGTAGAACAAACGTTTCTAGATTTTTGATCGGAAACAAGTCTTCATTCAAACTTTTAAACTCAAAATCAACGTTTTGATACTAACAAACAGACAAACAAACAGACTGACTTTCATCTCGTTTTCAGAAGGGCACCAAAAATTTTCAAAATTAATTATCTTTCGAACCAGTTGTCCGATTTCGGTGATCGAGGTGTCATTCGACGCGTATTTTTAATGAAAAATTGCAAAAGATTCCCAAAGAAAATTTCAAAAAAGGGGCTCCAACGGCCCCATTAGCTGCAATAATTTAAATTTTTCCCTCCCACTTACACCCTGTTTATCTCACGAACCAGGGGAGTTTCTAAAAGTGTTGGTATGCACATTTGTAAGTTGTGACCAATAACTTTCGATCGGTATATAACTCGACCTGATCGGACAATGCATAGCACAATTTTCCATTCTTCCTGTGTATATATGCTAGTCGCCTTCGCACCCTTCATGCTGCTTTCGTCACTAGCGCGGACTGCTTCGTCCGCAGTGATATGGCCACAGACATATCTGACTCACAGCGATTCTTTATTTTGCAGCTAAGATTTCAGCCAACACCTTTTTTTTAAATTGAAAAAACATAAAAAAAAACCTTAGAAGGATCATATACTAAACAAATGAATTTGGCATTTAAAAATTTAAAAAAAAAAAAAAAATTTTTTCCGTGCTAGAATTCAAACCCGGAACCTGAGCTGAGAATTCATGCAAAAACCGTACGCTCTACACTTTGCGCCACTGGCGATCTTTAAGAACGGTCGTCTAATTATAGATTTAATTGTTACTGGACTGTTAGTCAAATGTAATTGCTGCTGCTGTCCTGTTTCAATTCAAAGTAAAACTGTATATATTCAGTTAATAGGATATATCTTCCAAAACCAATCAACAAAAATGTATCCACGATAATAAATCTACTTAAACAAATTAGTTGCACTGTGCATCAAAAAAAAAAAAGTTTTGTCCAAAACCAGATTTGAACCCGAAACCTGAGCTGCGAATTCATGCAAAAATCGGACGCTCTACACCTTGCGAAAACTGGCAATCGCTAAGATCGACTGTCTAAATATAATTCATATTACTACTGGACTGTTAGTCAAAATGTAATTGCTGCTGCTGTCCTATCTTCTAATTCAAAGTAAAACGTATATATTTAGTTAATAGGTTATATCTTCAAAACCAATCAACATAAATTTATGAATGATATATCAAAAAACGCGAAATTTTACAAGCTCAAACATATTGCAAAATTTAAAAGAAATTGTATGGTAGCGTTTTTCTCAAAAACCGCATAAAATCTGGGACAAAATATCTTATTTCACCTGTTGATTTTTACCTATGCGCAGTTTGAAGGTTTGCCTAAAAAAGCCCTTCAAAATACCTTTCCAACAATACATAGATCACGTCTGTGGTTCATATCGTTTGGATGCTATAGGGGTTAGAATTTTAATGGTTTTTTAGCGATTTCCCGCTAAACTAGCTTTTTTTCGAAAAGTCGTAGAACAAACGATTTTTGATCGGGAACAAGTCCTCATTCAAACTTTTAAGCTAATTTACGATTTGATCCAAACAAACAGACAAACAAACAGACTGACTTTTCATCTCGTTTTGAGAAGGGCACCAAAAATTTCAAAATTAATTGTCTTTCCGAACCAGTTGTCCGATTTCGATGATCGAGGTGTCATTCGACGCATATTTTTAATGAAAACTGTAAAAAATTCAAAAGAAAATTCAAAAAGGCTCCAACAGTTCCATTAGCTCCAATAATTTTAAAATTTTTCCCCTCCCACTTACACCTGTTTATCTCACGATCCAGGAGAATGTCTAAAAACCTTAGTATGCACATTTTGTAAGTTAAGTTAATACCTTGCGATCGGTATATAACTCAACCTGATCGGACAGTCATAGCAAATTCTCCATTCTTCCTGTGTATATATGCTAGTCGCCTTCGCACCCTTCGTGCTGCTTTCGTCACTACCGGACTGTGGTCCGCATGGATAATTTTAAACGCTTCAGATGAAAGTCCTGTAGTTGGAGGCGCAAGAGACGGCTGAAATGTTGATTTGAGAGGGGAGATTCAGATAGGTAACTGTGAGGGCCATGTTCAACGTTGTGATTAATAATCGTGGAAGAGCCTCCTCGTCTGCGGTTAGATGGATGGTTGGCGGTGTAGATGTGATACCTCTGGTTTCAATGGAATCTGTTTCTCTACTAGATGGGTTTCTGAAAGTAGACAGATGTCAATGTTATGTTGGTAGATATGGGTTCTAATTCTGGTGAGAGCTTGACCCATATTCTGGCTGCATTCCAGGCAATGTTCCTGAGGTCGTCGGTTTGGTTGAAGTTTGGATTGTTTGGAGGCATGATGATAAGGAATTCCTTTTTAGTTTTTTTTTTTTTTTTTTTTGGTACCTTGATGAGGGTGGAAAGAAATGAGAAGGCATTTTAGTCGTGGTAGACGTGTTAGCGGAATTGTAGTTATATATGGTTGGTCAATTTTGAGGATAATAGATTATATTTGGGTGGCAATACGCATCTTAGAACTATACGGAATTTCAAAATTTTTCCGTGAAAACCCCAAAAGAAAATTTTGGAATATTTGAACAAAACTTAAATAACTTAATAGAATATAGAACTAAGCTTCCGATATGCAGTACCAAATATTTTTTATCCAGCCCTCTGGTTGTTTACATCAGCCCTGAAAAACTGCTGTTTTTTCGACTAAAGTTTCATCGCCCCCTCGTTCATGCCAAAAAATGAAAACTTACAGCATAAAAAACAATATTTTTCGGAAAAATACAATAAGTGTCTGGCAATGGAAGGATTATGCTGCATGGTGTGTAGAACACAGGGTGTGATAAGAAATAGCTTATCTTTTTATGTGTTGTATGTTTTTACGTGTTATTGTTGTGTTTGTTTTTGTGACGTCCCTAACCTAAATGTCACGTGTTTCGTGTGGAGTAAAGATTGGCATTATAACGCTACTTCTTGCGACTATTGATGCAGTTTTGTTTATTGAAATGTTTTTGATATGGTTTATTAATCTTACCAGCTCATTTTTGTTACGACTGCGAAACTTTTTATATTATTGCAAGTTAACTTGGAGTTTAGTCACTCAGAACTCGCTTGAGCAATGGACTGATGGTGGGCGCAAAACAAGTGCTTTATCTGATTGGATTTTTCAAAAAATAAATAGTGCGCTAACCATCGAAAACACAGCAACAAAGAAGCAAATTAGCAATTACACGGGTTATATTACTAAGTATTTACCCAAATGCAATAGGCTGATTTCAAGATTCAGTAGAGCATAAAATGTGGCTTTCTTCTAAATTAATAATAACCATTGACAAAAAGGATCTATTACCAAAGACCGGGGAGCGTCCACGAATAAGTTATGCAGAGGGCAGCAACAGTTTGAAGAGGAAATTGTAACTGAGCTTTCCATGGAACATGATCATAATACGTCGTTGCTTTTTACATGCTGCTAAAGTCTCGAGCAAAAAGTCAACATCTGATCACACCGGATTTGCTTTAAAATGAAAATATATATAGCTCGCGAAGCAAAAAATGATTCTTCGAGGGCCAGATCCAATTTCTCCAGATGAAGTATTGTCATTTTTACTTGAGAACTCGCGCAGCAAGCAACAGAGAATAACTGCGAAGTTTAAAATAAGAAACATGGTTGCGATATATTTCCACTATGATGAGTTTTCAAGCAAGTCAAAATGCAGACCCAAGGACATTCAAGTAGATTGGAAACAGTGGCCCAGGTTTCCTTACAGAATATGTTAAATCCATACCGCAAAAAGAATTATTTTACTCTCCAAAAAGATGTTTTTGTGTCAATTTTGCTAACATAACTGACGTCAAGTTAATCGTTAGCTGAAGTTCGATGGATCGACTGGTCACACGCATGCAAACAACGATTTGAAGGGTATGAGCCGGATACATTCGACCACTCATTATTTGTTACAACTCTTATTCCATTACAATTATTAGATTCCTTGGGAAGAGTCTATGATGAATGCTACCACTCAGTCCATAAGGTTTTCCGTAGAACGCTTAAAATGGAATTTATAAAGGAAGGCATATTTTAAAAGAGAAAAACAATTTAGATGAGGAAATCCGAAAATTGATGCCAAACATCTTTGATGATTTTGACGACATGGTTTTTTTGTCATGTGTTGGCTTTGAACTGAAGACTGAACTCTTATTGACGGTAGTCTAAACATTCTGACGGAACGAAATCTTCCCATCATGCCCAATATGGAGCAACTCCTAAACTTTTCTTTGATGACAAAGGATATGAATGCGAAAATATTTAAGCCCAGGCCTGAAACGCTTCAATATGGAGTAAGCCCGTTACATTCTTGGATACGATTCTTAAATTTGTTCTCCACATTTCCTATGAATTGGTCTAAACAATGGCAATAAGAGACTCAAATGATAAAACAGTTATGCTTTTACGTAAACAAAGTATTCAGAAAAGATTGTTTAAAGAAATGGGGCTTCTATGTTGATAGACCAAAGCAAAATGATGCGGGAATTCCAAATGATGGGAATACTGCAAGGAAGGCCTTCTCAAACATCAATTTATTTATGATCATATTAGAGTTTGATGCTAGTACACTTCAAAGCTTCCATACAATCTAAGTAGCCATTTCGTGTGAATTTCAAATAAATTCAAGTAAATTTCAAGAATTCTGCACTAAAACTGGATCTCTATACATGACTAAGTATCCGTGGTACCCGATGTCGTAGATTGTTCATAAGATATTGGTCCATGGAACACAAATAATTCCGACCTCAACAATTCCTGTTGGATGTTTAGGAGAAAATGGATCTGAGGCTCGTAACAAATTCTACAAACGCGATAGACTGTTGCATGCGAGAAAAAACAGTCGGATTAATAATTTGTCTCGTCAATATTTTCAATAGAGCAATAGATTCTTTTTCTTGATCCACTTGTGTAAAGTCTCTATATGAACAAACGATTAAGCAGAAGTCGGAAAAATTTGCCAACAGACGCTGCTAGCGCTTTTAGAACAACCGATCGTCGTTTCTCAGTGAAGAAAGTGATTATTCTGACGCAGAATTCGACTTAGATTTGGACAATAATCCGTTAGAACTAGAAGTTGAAGAGGAATTTTAAAAATAACTATGTATAATACATTTATTTGAAAAATTTGACTAAATTTGCAATCAGTTAACTGTTTTTTTTTTATAAGAGAAATAATTATATTTGAATAAAATGTTTTAGATTTAGAAAGATCCTAAATTGAATTTTAATTATTTTGTTTTTACATTTTTTTGAAACTGAAAAAAGGATTTTTCAATATAAAGATACATTCTTAAAATTGGGTTACATGGGCAGTAAATGAGGGCGGGTTCGGATTGGTCTGAAATTTTTATAGTTTCTTATATATACCGTAAGTAGTAAATATTCCAAGTTACAGCGCTCTAACTATGCTCGGTTTAGTTTATGCGCAAATTTAGGTTTCCGGCCACTGTGCATAGATACAGTTCGATAATTTGAGAGATAGTATGCTATATAAAGGGCGTATATGTTGGTATTATATCTGATTGTATGGGAAGGAGAAGAAAGAGGATGGGAGATAAAGTGTCCTCCTTTTTATTTTTCTTCTTTTAGTTTTTCAACTCTTTATTATTCAAGTGTTGCAAAAAAGTCTTAATGTATAAGACAGGTGGGAGCTTAAATTTAGCAAGTATTTAGTAAGGCCTCCATGGTGTTAATTATATTTAAGACTTATATAAAATATAAAAATTTATTCTTTTTTTTTGTTTGTTGTTTTTTTTTTTTTTTTTTCTGTTGTTTTTTGTTGTTTTTGTTTTATATTATTTTGCCTTAGGGCTTAGTGAAATTTTACTTTCTTATGTATTGTGTGGCCGATTGTGCCAGTAGAAATTAAACGAGTGTTGTTTGTGTGATTAACGCCTTCTTGGCTCTTAGTGGGTAAAAAAAAAAATAAAAGAATAAAGAGAAAAACAAAATGTAAGAGTATAACAATTATTTGATAGGACCTCCATGGCATTGCATATATTTAACTTTAATTGCCTTAAGATTAAGTTATTTAAATTATTTACTTATGTACTGTATGCCTGATTGGCCAGTAAAATTAAATGAGGTTATTTTGTAATACATCGCCTTCTTGGCTTTTGGTAGATAAGATTTAAAAAATAAAAGAGACAGAAAAGAGAAAGAATTATGGATGTAATGAGGAAAATTCAATGTTGCTTTAATTAATATTGTTGGTTTGGTGGAGGACCCCTCCCTGCAAGGGCTGATCACAAGATTGGGCAGGCTGGTAAGTCTGCCCTTTGCATGGGGCAATACTGGGCTCAGAGCATGGTCAGGATTGGTTGGGAAAGGAAAGTAAGGGTAGGGGAAAAAGGGAGGTTTGGACGGGGTGGAAGCATCCCATTTGTAGGGTTTCTTTAAACGCCGGATCCACAGTCGAGTTTAAGGCATGAGATGATTCAGCTCGCCGGGCTGAGCTTAGCGGGTAGGTCATTTAATGCCTTCTTCATATAAACGCAGCCACCATGATTGGCCACGTGGTTTCCTCCACAATTAATGCATTTGCCTGGGAGGCTCCTTGATTTGGTACAGGATTTGTAGTAATGATTCCCAGCACATTTGGAGCAGGTTGTGTAGGGTTGCTACATTCATATTGTGTGTGTCCGAACTTCTGACACTTGTAACATTGCTTACAGGTTTGGGTGGTGCCGGCTCTGTTATTGTCACTTTGAACTGCCCTAGTTTGGAGATGTCTAAAAATGTTTTGTTGATAGGGAGGCTAGATGTAGCTCAAGTCTCCATTTTTTAGTCAGTGAACCAGATATATTTCCAATAATATTCTCAATGTGGAAGACATTGGGGCCCAGTTCATTTATTTTATCAGTAATCCAGTTCCCGATGCTGGTGTGGATAGATTCCGTCAATAATTGCTTTAAATTTGGTCTGCTTGTCGGATTCTGAGAATGATTGAGGTCCCCCCCCCCCACACACACACACACACACACATGTGTGTAACCCTCGAAGTGTTTGACCAGAATTCCATGCGTCTCTAGAGTTTTTGGTTGGATGAGAATGCCGCCGCTTACGGTAAATATGGCGGTGAAAGTATCTTCGCCAGTAACATCAGCAGCTTTCTCCATAAGGCTTACCGGATCATCTGGGTATGGAATAAACAGTGACTTGGGCAGGAATTTGGTCACGTGCTGTAGTTGAGTTTGGCTTGGGCATAATCTGGTCATCAGTTTTTTCCAGAGGACTTGCCGCATTATTTGAGTTGGGGATAGGGGAGCGGTTTGGGCAAGATCTGGTCACTTGAGGGACATGGGACCGTTTTTACCAGCGTCACTTTTCCACCACTCCAGCAATGTAATCAGGATCTTGTAGATTTTCCTTGGTAAGATAATCAACTAGCATGGCCTCATCTTCATCCGTTGTTATGGTGCCGGCTTTAAATGATTCTACTTCTGTGTCTGCTTCTTCCGTTGTGTAAGTCAATATCTGGATAAATGTTTACTTGAACTGTCGGTGTATCTTTGTATTTCTGAAGTTGTTCCTTGGATTTCAGAAAGAGCTCTAGCTTTAGGGGCCGAGATTGGGGGGCAGATTTGTATGTTGGAGATAACTACTGCTTTTTTCTGCGGTGGACTCGAGCTATTATCAAGGATTGGGCTTCGATTTCAGAGGTGCAGACATTCCTCTTGCTGGGTGTTGACATGTCGTGTGGAGCTAAAATTGAGAGGTGTTAAGTTAACATTAGGTGGCGAAGGTAAACTTTGTAGGTAGGTTGAGTTTGTTTTTAGTATTGTATTTATATTGAATATATAAACAGGAGGTAGGTGTAAGTGTAGAGAATCAATTGTCTGAGAAAAAAAAGCAGGAAGATAGCAGCTTTATTCAAGGTCCAGATTAAAAATTAGGCTTATTCATCAAGTTTAGAAATAGTTAGGTATGTGGTAATGTTTTCTACATTATTGTAAACAAATTGATAAATTTATTTATTTATTTATTTCATTTTGCAATTTTTTGTTGATCCTATATTATTTATTTATTTTGAAATGTGCGTGTGCTATTGTACCTCGAGTCATTAATTAGTGTTAACTTTTTTGGTTATTTATTTAAGTTGATGCAGTCACTCAAAAGATACAAAGCGATATGGAAAGTTTTAGATAATTAAAAGTAATTATTAGGAGAAATTTATGGAATGTAAATAGCCAATAAAGGATTAGTGGAATTAACGACAGGCATGTAAGCATAGGAGGCAAAGGTAGTGCTTAAGACTAGGATATATTCATTTTTAACTGTTCTTCTGAGCAGCAAATAATTGAGTGTGGTAGGATTGCAAAGTTGACATAGGTAGTACTTAGTAACTAAAAATACACTCATTCTAACCAGACTGATTGGTAGCAGTGGTAGCATATGTAAAACTTAATAATTAATTATTTCCAGTGAGAGAAGGAGTGTCAACAGGCATCTCATTTATATGTACAAAGACAAATGAACGTAGTAAGAGAATAAAATAAAAACACACACACAAACCGACACATACACGCCAATACACACGAGCAGCATATAAGAATAAAAACAGCATTTTTTTTTTTTTTCCTTTTTTTTTCATAGGCATATATATTCAGGCGAAACAAAAAACATACTTTAGGCACCCATGGTAACCAGTATTATTTTGAATCAGTCCGCAAACGCCCTCGAGGGGACCACGCGGAAAAGGATGTTAATTGCAATCAAGGAGGCATAGAGGAACAATGGAGGCTAGACATGGGGAACATAGGGATAATGTATAGGTAGTGCGTGAGGTGGAAATCAGGGAGAGTAAACGTGAGTGCAAAAGAGTTGGAGACAATGTTAATATTGAGGGGTTAATTCGCCTAGGCTGCTCTTGACCTTAATAGGGCAAGGCTCCCAGTACCTCGAAGTTAAAGCACCATCTTCTCCTCAGCCGTGTGAGCCCGCCTCTCGCAGAAGCACGCATAGCTGAAGAGATTTTAAAAACAATGTTTCAGGAAGGTTGCTTTGAAGTTTAGAGGCTGTTCATAGATGGTTATGTAGTTGATTGTTTGCTTGAGAGTTTGGTACAGACGGAGAATAATGGTATGCAGAAGAGAGGTTAAATTTGCCTAGGCTGCTAGTGACCTTAAAAGGGCAACACTTAAGATAGCTTTCAAAATTAGATTAACGGTGCAAAAATTTCATATTGATCTAATATGTATTGTTAGTTGTTGTTTAATCAGGTTGATGATAAACGTACAAAGCTAAAGTATATGTGATTATAGGATAGTTGGTTTACCAACTGCTTCAGGGATTTTGACTGGAGGTGAAATAAAATCAATTTATAATTGGGATGAATCTTAGTTAAATGATCACTGATAGTATGAATTAAATAAAATAGAGTGAAAAGATTGTTTCAAGCATTGTCTTGGTAGCGTGTTTGTAAATTTAAATTAGCTTTCAGATTTGGGTTTACGGTGCAAAAATTTCATATTAATCTAAAATATTTTGTTTGTTGTTGTTTAATCAGATTGATGATAAACGTTCAAATCTAAAGAATTTGATTATAGGATAGTTGGTTTACCAACTGCTTCAGGGATTTTGACTGGAGGTGACATTAAATCAATTTATAATTGGGATGGATCTTAGTTAAATGATCACTGATAGTATGAATTAAATAAAATAGAGTGAAAAGATTGTTTCAAACATTGTCTTGGTAGGGTGTTTGTAAATTTAAATTAGCTTTCAGATTTGGGTTTACGGTGCTAAAATTTCATATTGATCTAAAATATTTTGTTTGTTGTTGTTTGAACAGGTTGATGATAAACGTTCTTTTTTCATAATATGTGGGGGCCTGTGCTTGCCCACATACAGCCATATGACATACTAAGTACGTCTTACAGAACCGCTGCCGACGTATTCTAGGTGGAGCCTTGGATATTGGCTGGTTCTGTTATTGTTAATCGCGAGCGCCCTCGAGGGGACCATGCGACAATATTCGGATAAAGATGATAACAGATATATATGCACAATAAAGAGCATAAAATATTCCATGCGGATAAAGTATATTGATACCATATTGGGCTCCAATGTTAGTACTAATTTGATTGTTTTTGTTGTTAGTGAGTCTAATTTGTACTTTAGAAAAGTTTATGAATTAATATATTTACATATTTATATATTTATATGTTTATTAGTTAAATATTGACATGTTTATGGGTAAGGGCGCCTTAGCCAATCTAATGTTCAAGAATTTATGCAACCATATGTTAAATGCTGATACATTTATGGGTTCAGGTGCCCCGCCATTTAAATGTATAAATATATCTTATAAAAAAAAACCTCTTTTACGAGGTAAAGTCTAGTGACGAAAACAGTTATATGCCCCAAAATTTCTGATATCCAATTTTGTGACGAATAATATTAAGTTTTACATATAAATTGTTTTAAAAAGAATTTTGGCACTCGGCACATTGCGCTAAAATGTCTCAATTCTTTATAAAACTCACTGTTTTGCGCAGTGCCGAATGCAAAAATTTTTTTTAAAATAATTTATATGTAAAACTTAATATTATTCGTCACAAAATTTGATATCAGAAATTTTGTGGCATATAACTGTTTTCGTCACTAGACTTTTACCTCGTAAAGAGGTTTTTTTTATAAGATATCTAAAATTTTTGAATAAGACATCAGAAATTTTGAAATTTAATTTTTTTTTGAGAAATTTTGATATTTAATTTTTTTTTTTTGAAATTTTGAAATTTAATTTTTTTTCGGCAGTATAACTTTGTCAACTTTTGTTTGTTTGTACAAGCTAAAACAAACTGTCTGGCAACACTGGTTCCCTTTACAAACGCACAAGCTGCTATGACACTTTGCTGCTGCTGTCCTATTCCAATTCTAAGTAAATTGTATATATTCATTAAGAGGTAATATCGACTAATATTCGACTAAATCATGAATAGTAACCCTAAATATATACCGATATTACTCTAATCGCAATTATAATATGGTTTTTCTTCAGCAAAAAGAATTCACCACTTGCAAGCAGTTTATTTCCGCATTGCGCTGCAAGCAGTGTACATACTGCATATGTACATGCAGAAGTGTAAAGGTAAAAAGTATATTCAGTCAACAGGTAATATCTTGCCCAAACGAATTTTGAGAGATAGGTTTTATATGTCAAAAAACGCGGAATTGAATTGTCTACAACATATAACATATTAAAAAGTGATTTAAAGCACAGATTTTTCTTAAATCGCCAAACCGTGGGAAAAAAATCTTATTTCACCTGTAGCTTTTTACCTGTGTTCTTTAGCATAAAAAAAGTTTACAGCTATGCTTAAAAGCCCTTCAAAATACCTTTCCAACGATATATAGACCACATCTGTAGCTTCTATAGTTTGGATGCTATAGGGGTTTTAATTTTAGCGGTTTTTAGCGATTTCCCGCTAAACTAGCGTTTTTTCGAAAATTCGTAGAACAAACGTTTCTAGATTTTTGATCGGGAACAAGTCCTCATTCAAACTTTTAAGCTAAATCAACGCTTTGATCCAAACAAACAAACAAACAAACAACCAAACAAACAGACAAACAGACAGACTGACTTTTCATCTCGTTTTGAGAAGTGCACCAAAAATTTCAAAATTAATTATCTTTTGAACCAGTGGTCGGATTTTGATGATCGAGGTGTCATTCGACGCGTATTTTTGATAAGAATAGTAAAAAATTAAAATAAATTTCGAAAAGGCTCCAACGGCTCCATTTGCTCCAATAATTTATATTTTCCCCTCCCACTAACACCTGTTTATCTCACGAACCAGGTGAGTTTCCAAAAGTCTTAGTATGCAAATTTGTAAGTTTAATTGAGACCTTTCGATCGGTATATAACTTGACCCGATCGGACAGTCATAGCAAATTTTCCATTCTTCCTGTGTATATATGCTAGTCGCCTTCGCACCCTTCGTGCTGCTTTCGTCACTAGCGCGGACTGCCGTCCGCAGTGATGTTAAAGGATTTGGTTATCAATATAATAACATGTTTAATAAGAATATATTTTAGAAGTATAAGTGGAGAAAGGAGGAGATTTTGAGTAAATGTAAATCAATTAAAAATGGATAAGTTGATCCATTTTGGCCAATCAACAGTATCTATTGCACTGTTCGTTTAAGAGGCCCTGATTCTCCTAGGCTGCTCATGCCCAATTTTTATTTGGGCAGGGCTCCCGGAATCCGAACAGGGGGGTTCCTCCTTCCCCCAACAGCATGTGTCCACCTCTCGCAGATCACATGAAGCTGAAAGAGTCAGGCAGTGCAACAAGCTGACACGATTGTTTATCAATGTATAGAGAGAGATAGCAAGGTCATTCTCCATTTTTCTCAATAATATATGGCATTAAACATGTAAAATATTTATATATTTTAGAGGTATACGTGGAGAAAGGAGGAGATTTTTAGTGTATGTAAAACGATTAAAAATGGATAAGTTGACCCTTTTTGGCCAATCAACAGTATCTATTGCACTGTCCGTTTAAGAGGCCCTGATTCTCTTAGGCTGCTCATGCCCAATTTTTATTTGGGCAGGGCTCCCGGAATCCGAACAGGGGGATTCCTCCTTCCCCCAACAGCACGTGTCCACCTCTCGCAGATCACATGAAGCTGAAAGAATCAGGCAGTGCAACAAGCTAACACGATTGTTTATCAATATACAGAGAGAGATAGCAAGGTCATTCTCCTTTTTTGTCATTTATATATTTATATGTTAAATATTGAAATATTTACGGGTTTGGGTGTTATTAGTTATTTAAATATTTATATATTAATATGTTTATATGTTAAATATGGACATGTTTATGGTTTTAAGTAATGAGTTATTTAAAAGTTAGAATATTTACATGTTTATATGTTAAATATTGAAATATTTATGGGTTTGGGTGTTATTAGCTATTCAAGTATTTAAATATTAATATGTTTATATGTTAAATATGGACATGTTTGTGGTTTTGGGTATAAATTATTTAAATGTTCAAGTATTTATATATTAATATGTTAAATATTGAAATATTTATGAGTTTGGGTGTTATTGGTTACTTAAATATTTAAATATTAATATGTTTATATGTTAAATATGGACATGTTCAAGGGTTTGGGTATAGAGTTACTTAAATGTTCAAGTATTTATATATTTATATGTCAAACACTGAAACATCCATGGGTTTTGGTGTTATTAGTTATTTAAATATTTAAATATTTATATGTTAATATGTTAAATATGGACATGTTTATGGTTTTGGGTATAAGTTATATAAATTTTTTTTTTTTTTCATAATATGTGGAGGCCTGTGCTTGCCCACATATAGCCATATGACATACTAAGTACGTCTTACAGAACCGCTGCCGATGTATTCTAGGTGGAGTCCTGGATATTGGCTGGTTCTGTTTTTGTTAATCGCGAGCGCCCTCGAGGGGACCATGCGACAATATGCGGATAAAGATGATAACAGATATATATGCACAATAAAGAGCATAAAATATTCCATGCGGATAAAGTATATTGATACCATAATGGGCTCCAATGTTAGTACTAATTTGATTGTTTTTATTGTTAGTGAGTCTAATTTGTACTACAGAAAAGTTTATGAATTAATATATTTACATATTTATATGTTTATTAGTTAAATATTGACATGTTTATGGGTAAGGGCGCCTTTAGCCAATCTAATGTTCAAGAATTTATACAACCATATGTTAAATGCTGATACATTTATGGGTTCAGGTGCCCCGCCATTTAAATGTATAACTATATGTTAAAAAATTTGGTTATCAATATAGTAACATGTTTAATAAGAATATATTTTAGAAGTATAAGTGGAGAAAGGAGGAGATTTTGAGTAAATGTAAAACAATTAAAAATGGATAAGTTGACCCATTTTGGCCAATCAACAGTATCTATTGCACTGTCCGTTTAAGAGGCCCTGATTCTCTTAGGCTGCTCATGCCCAATTTTTATTTGGGCAGGGCTCCCGGAATCCGAACAGGGGGATTCCTCCTTTCCCCAACAGCATGTGTCCACCTCTCGCAGATCACACGAAGCTGAAAGAATCAGGCAGTGCAACAAGCTGACACGATTGTTTATCAATGTATAGAGAGAGATAGCAAGGTCATTCTTCTTTTTTCTCATTTATATATTTATATGTTAAATATTGACATATTTATGGGCTTGGGTGTTATTGGTTATTTAAGTATTTAAATATTAATATGTTTATATGTTAAATATGGACATGTTTATGGTTTTAAGTAATGAGTTATTTAAAAGTTAGAACATTTACATGTTTATATGTTAAATATTGAAATAATTATGGGTTTGGGTGTTATTAGTTATTTAAATAATTATATATTTATATGTTTATATGTTAAATATTGAAATATTTATGGGTTTGGGTGTTATTAGTTATTTAAATATTTAAATATTAATATGTTTATATGTTAAATATGGACATGTTTATGGTTTTGGGTTTAAGTTATTTAAATGTTGAAGTATTTATATATTTATATATTTATATGTTAAATATTGAAATATTTATGGGTTTGGGCGTTATTAGTTATTTAAATATTTAAATATTAATATGTTTATATGTTAAATATGGACATGTTTGTGGTTTTGGGTATAATTTATTTAAATGTTCAAGTATTTATATATTTATCTGTTAAATATTGAAATATTTATGAGTTTGAGTGTTATTAGTTATTTAAATATATAAATATTTATATGTTTATATGTTAAATACTGAAATATTTATGGGTTTGGGCGTTATTAGTTATTTAAATATTTAAATATTAATATGTTTATATGTTAAATATGGACATTTTTATGGTTTTGGGTATAGAGTTATTTAAATATTCAAACATTTAAATAAAAACAAATCGGGCACTTCCAACAGACATTACAGCACCCACCCCCGAGCACAACATTATAAGGGAATACATATGCATATGTATGTACTCATTGGAAGAAAAAAAATAAGCACCTCCTGTGCGCTTTGAATCCAATTGCAACCAACCTCAGACGGAATCCATTGGATCAACTGCCAAAGTTGAGTAGCATTTACCAATGACCTACTGGACATCCGCAACAATTTCACAAATTTCACTTTTTATTTCACAACGTTGTTAGGTGACGCCTTATTTGATTTGCAAGCTTCGATCAATTAATTGCACTGACTCAGAATGGCGATACTCGATAGTACGCGAAAAACAGAGTTGCGATTCAAGGTGGTATCGATGCAAATTGAATTAAATATGATTCAACTGACAAAATGAACTAAATCAATTTATCAGTTAATTAAATTATTTTTTTTGAAAATGATATGTATTAACATTTACATAAGTAGAGGTTTTTATTTTGCTTGTGTTTATTTATATGTATATGTATATATGTATGTGTGCCTTTGAATATGGCTTTGCCTATGAATGGCAAAAGAACAACAATAACAACAAAAGGGATTTATAATGAAAAAGGAAATCATTATTGTTAGAGAAGAACCTAGATCTGCCTGTTCTTGAATATATGTTATTAAGATAATTTTATAATATATTAATTAAACATATTTTAAATATATTTTAACTTATTTTTGAGTGTTATTTTAGAGTCATGTTTTATGAGCAATATTTTAAAGATGAAGCTTTTAAGAGTCGAAATAAAGGCATTAGTTGATAAGTTTGCGACAAGTTCTATGTGAACAGCCTTTGAAGCAAAACATACAAATATAGCAATATACATTTTCAGTGGGGCACGTCCTCGAATTCGCATTGATACATTAATTGGCCCACAAAAATCTACTCCGCAAATGGAAAATGGTCTAACCGATATAAAGCGACCTGCAGGTAAATTTCCCATTATCTGTGCTACGAGCTTCGGCTTGAACCTGAAGCAACGCAAACATTTTCGAACTACTTGAGTGCATTCTCTTCGAGCATTTACCAGCCAAATTCGATGGCGGAGCAACGCAATCATTGCCTTTGCCCCTGCGTGGCAATTGTCTATATGCAGTTCCCTCAAATACAGCCCAACCAAGTGACAATTCTTGGGCATCAAAACTGGGAATTTGGCATCATATTCTAATGGTGCATTCAATAGTCTGCCTCCTACTCGTATTAAAGAAACTTGTCGTCCAAACTCGTCTGACTGTTGAATGAAGGGAGTCAGAGACTGGATGCTTGTCTGAACCAATTGGCCTTTCTTCAATTTCTCATAGTTCTCTCTAAACTCTGATCGTTACACAAGTTCCAAAATCTTCAGAAAGGCTAAGTTCAACTCCTTCGGGGTGAGGACAACAGTTTGTTTTTTAAACTTCGGGCCAACAATAAAACGATACATGTACGCAACTATTCGAACAATTTTGCGACATGACGAAAACCGAGAGACTAAATAAGCCAGTAGGTCAGGGCTGCTAACTAAACAAACTATAGCAGACTTCTTGTATTCACTCTTTTCCAACTCTGGAGGAAGTGAAAAGTGGCTATTTTGAGACCAGTGCTCACGTTCTATACAAAGAAAGGGTGGCCCGTCTAGCCAAATTGAATGTATGAATTCATGAGTATCGCAACCTCTCGATGCCAGATCGGCTGGGTTCAACAATGTCGGCACATGTCGTCAAGATACATCTTTGGCCATCTCTTGGATGCCTACAACTCGATTAGCCACGAATGTTGCCAGTAATGAAGGGGAAGTATTTATCCAAAGTAGTGCGATTTCTGAGTCTGTAAAGAAATTCACACTCTCGACTCTACAACGGTCCAACATATGTTTTATATTTGACCATAGTTGAGCTAACAAATATGCTGCGCATAATTCGAGTCTAGGAATAGACTTCGTCTTAAGTGGCACAACTTTCGCTTTTGCGGTAAGCAATCGGCATACTGTTTCGCCACCGTCGTTTGCTCTTACATACAGGCAACACCCAAATGCTTGACTGGACACATCCGCGAATCCATGGACTTGTATGCTTGCATTAAAGCTGGCATGAGCGTACCTGGGAATTACAATCTTGTGCAGTTCGAGAAGATTCTCTTTGAACTTTTCCCACCTGCTATGCAGCTCCATGGGCACTGTTTTATCCCACGGCAACTGCATGCGCCACAGCTCTTGCAAAAGAATTTTAGCCCTTATGCTTATTGGACTCAACAAGCCAAGTGGGTCAAACATGCGTGCTGCCACTGATAATATATTACGCTTGGTGGGACTCAACTCAGTGAAACAATCGTCCAACTGATACCTAAAGGTATCCGAACTTGGAGTCCACCTCATGCCAAGCGTATTTGTTGAGTCGGTATCATTGAAACTCAAAAGTTTCTCATTTCCGCCTTCCTCTATTAAGTTAGGATGGTTTGAAAACCATTTGGCTAATTGAAAACCTCCTGAATTTAGAATTTCGGTCACCTGAGCACATATTGCTTTCAGAGTGTCGAGATTATCGGCGCCAGTGAGCATATCATCGACGTAAAAATCATTACAAATGACTTCCGAACCGAGAACATGGGTATCTTTATGGCGTAAACCCAGTTCTTGCAAGCATCGGATGGCTAAGAACGGCGCGGACACTGTGCCATATGTTACTGTGCTCAAACGATAAATTTTAAGCTCATCCGATGGATTTTCTCGCCAAACAATTAGCTGAAAGCGTCGATCGTCATCGGATATGCTGACTTGCCGATACATTTTCTTAATGTCTGCCGTGAGGGCATATCGATTCAGAGGGAACCGAAGAAGCGACAAAATTAGCTCCCTCTGAATAGTAGGTCCTACCATAAGCAGATCATTGAGTGAGTGGGCCGATGTTGTCTTACGGGACGCATCAAACACAACTCGAAGTTTGGTGGAGCTACTATCAGGGCTCAGGACGCACTGATGTGGTATGACGTAGTGTGGTCCTGGCGGAACTTCTGTACCTATGACAGACATGTGACCGAGATCAATATATTCTTTCATGAAACTTAAATACATTTTCTTGAGCTCTAAATCTTTAGATACTCTACGCTCTAAGGAGAGAAAACGTCTCTTGGCTGTCTCAAAGGATGATCCCAGTATTTTAGGATCAATCTTGAAGGGCAAACTGACCTCAAAGCGACCTGACGATAAATTCCGAACATTATCCTTGAAGCTTTTCTCACATGCAAGTTGCTCTGACGAGTATTTGGCTGAGCCATTTGATTCGGGAACAGCTTCGAGTTCCCAGAATCGCTCCACAAGAGCCTCCAAACTGGACTCCTTACTTGGGTGCATGATTGCACAGCACACTGGATTCTTGATCTGCAATTTCTTACACCGCCCAGATGCTACCCATCCAAGCATCGTTCTTTGCAACAGAGGGCCATTCTCAGACAATTTTATTTGTCCCGTACACAACAATTCGAAAAAGGAATCCGCTCCTAGTAGCAGATCAATTCGCTGAGGCTTAAAAAATTCAGGATCAGCCAGTTCTACATTTGCAGGAATTTTCCACTGAATAATGGGGAGATCACAATCTGGCTGCCTGCTTGAAATTGAAGTGAGTATCCAAAAGTCGGCGTTGAACTGGTGTTCATTTACCCGAGACGAAACTACTGTTGATACTTCACTTTTCGCCACTAAACTGGCTTTTCCAACAGACGTGACTGTTAAACACTTATTTTTCCTTGCAAGTCTTAGTGCTTGCGCAAGCTCTTCAGAATCTGCCCAAATCTATGTCGAATCTTTACAACAGCTGTTGCCAGGATAACTTGATCGACTTCGCTCGTGACATGATTTACATGAGCAGGATGCGCTGCTGCCTGTAACATTTCAGGAGCAACGTACTTATGCAGAAGAGTATTATGGGGACGAGAACAGACTCAGCACTTTGATGCAGTGCAGTTCGACACCCTGTGCCCTGGATGTAGACAATTTATGCACAGTTGACTTGATTTTACAAAATCGAAACGCTCCGAAACAGATATACCCGAAAACCCTTGACAACTTCCGATATTGTGATTAGCATTACAAAACTGGCACTTGGGTTCACTTTTCTTATCACCTTTAGTGCATGCGAACGAAGATTTGCTGTTCCTAGAAGGCTTCAAATCCGATTTTTGTTTGATCCTAGACTTGGAACTTTCCTCAGCGGACAAATGTAGATAACGCCTATTTAAAATCGAAACACATTCAGACCACTCGGGTAAGGAGTTATAATCTATTTGTTCTTCGTACTTAGATTTAGTCGCATGATCGACCTTTGACATAGCGACATGCACGAGAACGGCATTTGCAAAGTCTTGCTCATTACCAATAGACATTAGGGACTCGAAAATTCCGGAAAAAGAATCGATAATTGAGCGTATACCAATTGCAGAAGGCTTGCTCATAGGCTCAATGTCGAATAACTGGTCCAAAGTGTTAGAGAAAATAACGTACTTTTTATCGTACACACGTTCCAGGCTGGCCAATGCCTTTGGGTAATCTTCGTCCGAGACTCGGAATGATCTCACAGTTCCTAAAGCTCCATCGGACAAACACGAAATCAAATGATTGAATTTCTGGATGTTAGACAACGAACGATCAGAATCTACCAAGCTCTTAAATAATCTGATGAACGGTTTGTACTCCTCATGTTTACCACTAAATTTGGGTAATTTGAGTTTAGGCAAATGCGAACTATGTGAGGTCGAGGGAACATTTTCTGAGACTTGGTGAGCACTTAAAGCGGCCATAAACGAAGATCTTGCTAGAATGCACGTTTCCTCAAGCACTGCCCGGCTAGTGTTATCAGGATCAAGGGCATCGATCTCAGATTGTAGATCCATAGCCTTGGCAATGTATGAATTCAAAATATCTAACCGGCACTGAACTTCGAATTTACTTGGGTTGACCATTTTATTTGTCAACGATGATCTTTGGCGTTCTATGTCACTTTTCACTTTATCTAATTTAGCGAATAATTGAGTTAATCGTTCACAATCTCCATCTACCACAACGGTGTCGTTGGGATTAATTTTTATTCCTTCACCGGTCGCCATATCGAAAAATACAACCAAAGCAATGCACGTATCTATATATATGTACCCTTATACGTGTTCACTATTGTATGTGACACACGCACTGTCTAAAGAAATGTGCCGAACAACGTATGTGTAGCGCAGCTAGTTGCCCAAACGACAATTAACAGAGCGCCTGCACTTAATCAACGCAGACGGCGCTTCAGTTTAAGCAGCGGTTATCAAGAGAACCGAACAGACGCAAGCAACGATCGTGTTGAGAGAGCGAGAGTGTACAGACAACGCTGCGTTGGCGGAATTTGCATGCACAGAAAAACTAACAAAACTCAAACAGCTTCAGCGATGCAACGCAAAGAGAGAATCAAAACAGTTGCGTTATGTATGTATGTGTGTGTGTTTGCTCGCGCTTATACTAATATATGTATAAGTGGCGGCGAACGGACAGCTGAGGGCAAGAATAACGCAACAAGTAATAACCAAAGGGCAAGAAACTAGACACTGTTAGATGTATATACATATGTATACACATATATGTATGTATCAGCAATGATATTAGCGAAACGAGCGAAAATCAAAAAATGTACATATATTAAATGTATACCGAAATGTATGTTTATTTAAGCTAAATTTTCACTTTTTAATTTATTTATAATTTTGCTTCAATGTTTCACAAACTTCATTATTTTCTGTGCCGAAACGCAGTGCAATACTTGTTAAAGTCACTTCACTTATTGTGCACTTATTATGCAAATGTACGTATGTATGTACTAAAGTATGTACATATATGTATGTATGTGTGTGTGTCACACTATGCTGGCACTCGTTTGGGCACTGTTACCTGGTCATCGGAGGAGTCATCGATGGTTTCAATCCTTTGCATCTCGATCTTCAGGGTAGCTTTACGTCGATCAGCAACAACAGCGCCAACAAGAGCAGCAACAAAAAACAGCAACAAAGCAACCAAAGGCAAACTGCAACGAAAAGAAGCGCGAACCGAAATTACCGCACAGCCAACCAACTCTTGAAAATGTCTTGCAATAAGACCGACGAAGCACGAATGAAGTCCCTGCTCGGGCGCCAAATGTAAAATCGAAAAACAAATATAAAAGAAAATACCGGATTCAAATCAAGTTACAATTTATTTCGGTGTGGACGGCAAACGCGCGAAAGAGGCTTGGTGGCTGCTGCGGATAATTAGTGCGTTCGTGCGAGAGGCAATCAAAACGACGACTGACAACTGACGCTTGTCAGCTGCTCTTCTTCGGCCATGCACTTTGCCTGCGCTTACACACTATTATATAGAAGTATAAGAGAAACTAGGGCTAACATAATTACAAACTAGGGTACTTCAATATATACACTTCATACTTTAATATAAACTTCAATATAATTTCATTTTACTAACTAATAACTAATCTATGACTAAACAGAAATCATTATTGTTAGAGAAGAACCTAGATCCGCCTGTTCTTGAATATAAGTTAACAGAGGCCAACGACACCAGCTCCAGATGCTGATATAGCACTGGGCCGGATGTTCTTGCAACGACGGCAGCGCACGAGGCGCAAGCTAAGCATTCTAGCGGCCGTTGTGAAAAGCACACAGTAGCTTAAGTAGTTTTGTTCAACCTTTTGTAAATTTAGTTCTAATTCGGCTTTCACTGAGGCATATCGGCCCAGCAAGTTCGCGCTTAAGTTAACTCACTCACTACGGCGTATCGGCCTAGTGTTTCATAACCATATAACATTAATCAACTTTATGTTATCCAAATAAGAAAATAATTAAAATAAAGTCTTATAACGAAAATCCGCGAGGACTTCTTATTTAAATATTAATTGGCGCCCAACGTTTTTCGGACCATTTTGTGCTATAATTATTTTGTGCTGTGCAGTGTCAAGAACTAATCTACCAGTACAAGTACAGTTCGCGCTGTGTAACATAATAACAATACCCAACCTACCAGTGCAAACAAAAAAAGCTGTGCCTGACCTACACCAAGTTACGTCAGCGGCACAAGCCCAATTAAAAGCCATTTGAAACACCGAAGCCGCTGGAGCTCTTCGGGCAGCGACTTATCACCAAACCAGCGCGCAAGCCGGTTGGGGCAGCGAAGCAAACCAACACCCATAGACTTCAGCGAGGGATCATAAAAAAGCATTCGCGACTGCAGCGTGGGAAGCAGTAGATTTAGACGTACAACTTGTAGAACTTGTAGAGACGAGCCTTGTAGGATCAAATAAAATGTAAGTGGGCCATCATTTGGCACAAACTTTTTTCAAATTGTGTGATTCATTTTAAAATAAAATCCAAAAATATATAAGTGAGAAATATAAAAAATTGCAATAATTGTGCTCCAAACTAACTTTGAGTAATAAAATTTTGCATCCATCAGCAATTTTCAATAAAGTCTCCTCTGTCAGAATTCATTTAATTTATTGTTGTTGATTTGCCCTTGAAATTGTGTTGTTATTATTGTTGACAGTATAGTCCATGTACAGCTCGTTTCTCAGGTACAGAGACCGCTCTGCAAGGGGATCTGAGTCAGACGACTCAACCACCTTAGATAGGGAACCCGTCCCGCAAGAAATCGCTGACAACAGGTGTAAAATAGGAATGGAGCCTGAGCAGTTCAAGGCTTTGGTGCAGACCGCGGTGGCCTCCGCCTTAGAAGCGCAAAGCACAGTATTGAGACAAAGAGATGCAGAACTGAGGGCTTCCTTAGACACCCGAATACAAGAATTGGCAGGCAGAATATCTGCCAGTAGTATAGAAGCACCGCCGGTCCAGGCATTCGAGCCGGTGGAAATCAGAAACGACGTCCAATGTAATGAACCATTGGACGCCGTTAAATGCTTACCAGAGTTTACGGGGGTGCCAGAGACGTACGCCTCTTGGAGACAAGGTGCGATAGCGGCATATAAAATTTAGAAACCATACGACGGCAGCTCACGCCACTACCAGGCGGTCATCATTATTAAGAGCAAAAATAGAGGGGCAGTTGACGGCGTCTTGGGACAGTTTGGCACAATAATGAATTTTGATGCCGTAATAAACCGTCTCGATTTCACATACACGGATAAGAGAGGCATTCACGTCATAGAGCACGAGATGAGCACCCTAAGACAGGGCTCATTAACAATTTTACAATACTATGACGAGGTTGAGAAAAAGCTTACTCTTCTCACCAATAAGGTAAACATGTCCTATGAACCAAACATGGCACAAGGGCTCTGTACGAAGTTCAGAGATGAGCCTGACGGATGTCCTGTTCGCGGCAAAGCCTAATGACTTACCGTCGGCCCTAGCTCTAACGCAAGAGGTGGAGGCAAACCATGAGAGGTACGCCTTTGCCGCTAACTTCGCTAAGGGGCAAGAAGATAGGGAACGAAAAGTGGCCCCGAGGCTGCAGGTCCGTCAGCAAGAAAGGGTTCAACAGCAGGGGGATCCGCAACCCAGCGGTTCCAAAAATCCTCACTTCACTAAACAACACAGACAGCAACAAGGTCAATTTGAGCAACAGAGTGGCAGGTGGAACAAAGGTGGAGGGTCACAGGAACCAATGGACGTCGATCCATCTGTGTCAAAAATTTTACAACCATCGCAGGCACCAGCCTACGTTAACTCTAGCGCTCCTCAAGCCTACAAAAGAACGGCCACGTCTGGGCGTTTAAGCGGACAGAGGAGGCAGAGAGTCAATCATACGGCTCACGAGCCTGATCAAGATTCAGGTTCGTATGCTAGCTCTGCAGCAGCAGCAGAACAGCAAATTGCCGACGACAATGGTAGCGGGTATGACTCAGACACTCTCAATTTTTTAGGGGAAGCTCCCTGCTACCCTACATCAGTAGGAGAATAGCAGGGATCCAGATGAGATTTCTCATCGACACGGGCGCTTCCAAGAATTATATCAGACCACAAAAAAATCTAAAAGGCGTGTGCCCAGTAAATTCTTCCTTCTCTACCCATTCTATACACGGCACCACGAAGATCACTCATAAGGGCCTTATATCTCTGTTCGGCAAAACTGCCACATTTTTTTTACTCCCAGACCTATCTACATTTAATGGAATTGTGGGGCTCGACTTGCTCACGCAAGCAGGAGTGTCGCTTTGTCTTTCTTCTGGCCAATTCAAATGTGGCACAGAAACTGAACAAATCGAATTCCACAGGTGCGCGGATGTCAACTTTACCAATGTTGACTGCGCCGACGTACCCGATGCTGTAAAAGATGCATTCCTAAAGATGCTAAAAAGCAAACATAAGGCCTCCGCGGATCCGGAAGAAGCACTTCCCTATAACACATCAGTGGTGGCCACTATCAGGACCACTGATGAACAACCAGTTTATGTCCGACTGTACCCCTATCCCATGGGAGCAGCGGAATTCGTTAATAAACAGATTCGAAGCCTTCTGAAGAACCGTATTATAAAAAAATCTGTTTCCCCCTACTACAACCCCATATGGGTGGTGGACAAGAAGGGGACGGACGAGTTTGGTAACAAGAATATGCGCCTCGTAATGGATTTTCGCAAACTTAACGAGAAAACCATCGCAGACAGATACCCTATGCCTAACATTCCAATGATTTTGGGGAATCTTGGCAAAGCTAAATACTTTTCGACATTGGACCTAAAGTCCGGCTATCACCAGATCACGGTAGCAGAGCGTGACCGTGAAAAAACAGCCTTTGCAGGTAACGGGGGGAAGTACGAATTTTGTCGACTTCCCTTTGGGTTGAAGAATGCGGCCAGCATCTTCCAAAGAACTGTTGACGACATACTGCGTGAGCAAATTGGCAAATCTTGCTATGTCTCTGTTGACGATGTCATTGTCTTCTCAAAAGACGAAAATTCTCATGTCCAACATGTAGAGTGGGTCATAAAGAGCCTGTACGAGGCAAATATGAGAATCTCCAAGGAAAAATCGCGTTTTTTTAAGAAAAGCGTAGGTTTTCTTGGTTTCGTGGTAACCAGTAATGGGGCTACAACGGATCCTGAAAAAGTCAAAGCGATTCAGGAGTTCCCAGAACCAAAGAATATATTCGAGATTAGATCATTTTTAGGACTGGCCAGTTACTATAGGTGTTTCATCAAAGACTTTGCCTCAATAGCAAAACCCATTTCTGATCTTCTAAAGGGCGAGAATGGGTCAGTAAGTAAACATAGATCGCGAAACATCCCGGTAGAATTCTCTGAGCTTCAGCGTCACGCATTCCAAAAGCTACGCAACATTTTGTCATCAGAAAACTTCATGCTCAGATACCCTGACTTTAAGAAGCCGTTTGATCTAACGACGGACGGTTCGGCTTACGGCATAGGGGCAGTGCTTTCTCAAGAGGGTCGCCCCATCTCAATGATTTCCAGAACATTGAAGCCCCCGGAGGTGAACTACCAACGAGCGGGAACTTTTGTCTATAGTTTGGGCTCTTAGCAAGCTACGTCACTACCTATATGGGGTAAAAGACATTAACATTTTCACGGACCACCAACCGTTAACTTTTGCCGTTTCTGAGTCAAACCCGAATACCAAAATTAAAAGATGGAAGGCGCGCATCGAGGAAACGAATGCGCGAATATTTTATAAGCCAGGCAAGGAGAATTTAGTTGCTGATGCACTATCACGACAACAGCTCAACGCTCTTGACGAGCTGAATACTGATTCCTGCGCGGCCACAGTTCACAGCGAGCTGTCCTTGACCTATACAATTGAGTCAACCGAAAAGCCACTTAATTGTTTCCAAAATCAAATTGTCATTGAAGAGGCACGCGTCCCCACCAAACGCAACTTCATTCTTTTCGCGGACAAGAGGCGTCATGAAGTGAGCTTCACTGATCGCACTGCCCTTCTAGATGAACTCATTGACTTGATTAATCCTAATGCAGTTAATTCCCTCTATTGCAACCTGCACACACTAGCACAGGTGCGGGATGGCTTAGTTCGCATGTTTCCAGGCACAAAGTTCTGGCACTGCAAAAACCGAGTTGCAGATGTCTTCAACGTAGACGAGAGGAGAGAAATTCTCGTTGCCGAACATAATAGAGCGCACAGAGCAGCTCAAGAAAATGTTAAGCAAGTGTTATCAGAATACTATTTCCCTAAAATGGCGAAGTTGGCTAAGGAAATTGCAGAAAGTTGTAGAATCTGCTCAGCAGCCAAATACGATAGGCACCCGAAAAGACAGGAGCTCGGAGAAACCCCGATCCCTGAGACTCCTGGGGAATTTCTACACATTAATATTTTTTCCACGGACAAAAAATTTTTTTTGACCAGTGTTGATAAGTTCTCTAAATTTGCAGTCGTACAACCAATTCAGTCGCGCACTATCGAGGACTTAAAAACCCCACTACTGCAGCTCATGAATTTCTTTCCACGCGCCAGAACAATTTATTGCGACAACGAGCCTTCGATTAATTCCCAAACCGTAAACACCCTGTTGTTAAACAACTACGGAGTCCATATTGTTAATGCGCCGCCGCTGCATAGCACCTCCAATGGCCAAGTCGAGCGCTTCCACAGCACTCTAGCCGAGCTTGCACGTTGCCTCAAGCTGGAGAGAAACATCAGCGACTCAGTCGAAGTCATTTTGCTAGCCACAATACATTCGGTCATCAACAAGAGACCTGTTGATGCCCTCCATGTGCCCCCAGGCGGACCTCAAGGGGAAATATCGGCAAGGTTAAGGAGTGCACAAGATGCGCTCCGGGCCAGGCTAAACGACCAGCGACAGAATAGAGTCTTTGAAGTAGGCGAAAAAGTCCTAGTAAAAAGAAACCGCAGGCTTGGCAATAAACTCACGCCCTTATGTGAAGAACGGATCGTAGAGGCAGACCTTGGCACGACCGTTCTCATTGGAGGGAGGGTGGTCCACAAGGACAACCTTAAGTAGGGCGAAAGCTGAAATAAAACATTGATTCTACGCATCTTGAATTTAACTCTAAGTTTCAACATTTGAGCCACTAGGCCTTACCTTTAAGTTTTATTATTTACGCCACTTGGCATTACCATTAGAAAGGCACGTAGTAATAGTTTGGTCCGTTTTGTCTGTCTTCCGCAGGTTCGGGTTTCTGCTATTTCTATGTTTTGCAAGTGCGGCAGCGCGTGTGACTAATTACTCACACGCCAAGTATATTCCCATTGTTGAGGGTCAAGTTCTGGTCTGGGAGGAATTCAATTTCGTCAGGCACACAGCTAACATCTCTGAGTACGAGAAAATGGTAAACGAAACAATGGAGCTATGTGAAATGTTTCCGCAGTCACACATGAGAAAGCTTCTAAGCGTAGATGCGTCCCACCTCAGGGATCTGTTAGAAGCTCTTGGCGTGCACCACAGGGTGGCAAGAAGTTTAGACTTCTTGGACACAGCCCTCAAAGTAGTTGCGGGATCACCTGACGCCAGTGACTTCGAGAAGATCAAATTTACTGAGTTACAGTTAGTGAACTCTAACAACAGACAGGTAGCTATCAACACAAAAGTTCAAGAACAAATCAATCAACTCACTACAACTGTCAACACATTACTAAAAGCTGCAAAAAAGAATCAGATAGATTCCGGGCATTTATACGAGACTCTTTTAGCTCGGAATAGAATGTTGCTGATGGAAATGCAGAATTTGATGCTCGCTGTTACCCTTGCAAAAATTAATATCATAAGCCCAAATATATTAGATCACGCAGATTTGAAATCCGTTTGGATCGACGAACCCACAGGAACTTCAATAGCTGACCTTATGTCCGTTGCGTCCGTGAAAGTATTACAATCTGTTAATGCCCTTCATTTTATCATTAAGTTCCCGAAAATCAAAATGGCTTGCAGAAACTTGTATCCAGTTGCACATGCGAATGCTGTACTGCAAATCGACGACAACATTATAGCCGAGTGCGGAGATCAAGTGCTCGCCCTTAAGAATTGCACTTCCACGCCGGGAGGAACTTTTTGTCAACTTTCACCGACCAGCTCTTGTGCCAGAGAGCTGCATGCAGGTGGCTCGGCAAACTGCCAAATACAGCCGAGTCACTTAGACCCGATCACAAGGGTCGATGACGGAATTTTGATCATCAATAACCGGCCTAGTAAGGTTTGCACTGACAACGGTACTGAGAACAAATTTAATCACGTTCAATAATTGGGCTCTGATCAACGAGACTAAGTACTTGAATAGCAACAATATCCAGAGTAAGTTCCCCGACATCGCGGCATCTCCCCTTCTGAACGTCACCGGCCACCAAGACGTGCTGAGTCTCCCTTACCTTCATCGCTTGAATGAACGTAACCTGGATATCATCAAGGAAGTCAAGGACGAAATTGGAAGCGTCGAAAGCGTGGTAATAGCCTTCTTGTTGGGTGCTGCGTGCAACACGCCATAATATGCATCGGAGTCATCTACCGTCGGTTCACCAAAAACATGGCATCGGCCAAGGAGATCAAGAAGGTGATCGCCGAGATAGGAGCGGCCGAGGGCGGCCTTAACTTAAAAGGGGAGCAGTTAACAGAGGCCAACGACACCAGCTCCAGATGCTGATATAGCTCTGGGCCGGATGTTCTTACAAGTTAACAGAATTCAGCAAAATGCAATATAACACCAGTCACAGATGCTGACATAGCTCTGGGCCGGATGTTCTTGCACGACGGCAGCGCACGAGGCGCAAGCTAAGCATTCTAGCGGCCGTTGTGAAAAGCACACAGTAGCTTAAGTAGTTTTGATCAACCTTTTGTAAATTTAGTTTTAATTCGGCTTTCACTGAGGCATATCGGCCCAGCGAGTTCGCACTTAAGTTAACTCACTCACTACGGCGTATCGGCCTAGTGTTTCATAATCATATAACATTAATCAACTTTATGTTATCAAAACAAGTGGGAAAGGCTATAGTCGAGCGCCCGACTCTAGGATACCCGTTACTTATTTTAATGAATTTTTTAAATTTTTTATTGCATGCTTTTAGGCACTTATATTTTTCAAAAGCTTTAATTAGCCATTACCACCTTTCTGTTTGTCCGCTCTTGTTACGATTTAGTAGGATGATAGGTAATAATAGTAGTTAACGATAATTAGTAAAAAAAATATAATATCTTGAAAACTGTGCGTGTGGTGGTTTTTTGCGATTTACAGAGGCGGAAAAAGGCGTGTCAAAAATTTGAAACAAACTTGACCTGCATGGGATCTATAGAAGTCTGTGTGCCAAATTTGGTTGCTCTAGTTCTTATAGTCTCTGAGATCTAGGCGCTCACACGGACGGACAGACGGACAGACAGACGGACATGGCTATATCGACTCGGCTGTTGATGCTGATCAAGAATATATGTACTTTATAGGGTCGGAGATGCTTCCTTCTCCCTGTTACATACATTGCAACGTATACAATATCCCCTTTTACTTATTTTTATAAGTAACGGGTATAATAAGAAAATAATCAAAATAAAGTCTTATAACGAAAATCCGCGAGAACTTCTTATTTAAATATTAATTTATATGTTATTAAGATAATTTAAGATAAGATAAGATAATTTTACAATATATTAATTAAACATATTTTAAATATATTTTAACTTATTTTTGAGTGATATTTTAGAGTCATGTTTTTTGAGCAATATTTTAAAGATATTTTAATATTATTGATTTTTTTATTTTTTTAAGCTATGTATTTATGAATATTTTTTTAAGTTTATTTTTATTTACTTATTTTATACATTTTATTCAAGAGTCAAGCAGAAATAGGCATCTAAATAATTTAAAGTACAAGCACTATTGATTTGGGGAAGAGAAGGAAGAAGAAGAGCATTGCAAAATTCTGCTTAAAAAAGGCTAAATAAATGGCTAGCTGATGGCAGCAGCAGAATTAGTAATATAAGAAGAGAAGCAAAAATATGAAGGCAAACCAAGAGAGCGAGAGTTTCAGACGGGATTGGTCCAGAAAACCCTAAATAAATGTATGGACAGACACACACATACACACAAAAGCACACAAGGGTGCGCGTAAATAAGCCGCAAAAAGTGTGCCCGAGCGTATGCATGTATGTATGTATGTGTGTGCCTGTGCGTGTGCAAGCACGTTTGGACAGCCGGACAGCCTCCAAGACTGCCACGGACATGTAATCAATTGTAGATAACAAGTGTTGAAACAAATTGGGCACTTTTAATAGATATTATAGCACTCACCCCCGAGCATAATATTATAAGGGAATATATATGCATATGTATGTATGTATGTATGTACTCATCAAAAAAATAGTTTGCACCTCCTGTGCGCTTCAAACTTAATGGCAACCAACTTCAGATGGAATCCATTGGATCAATTGCTAAAGTTGCGTAGTAATTACCAATGATTTATTGGATATCCGCAACAATTTCACAAATTTCACTTTTTATTTCACAACGTTGTTAGGTGACGCCTTATTTGATTTGCAAGCTTCGATCAATTAATTGCACTGACTCAGAATGGCGATACTCGATAGTACGCGAAAAACAGAGCTGCGATTCAAGGTGGTATCGATGCAAATTGAATTAAATATGATTTAACTGACAAAATGAACTAAATCAATTTATCAGTTAATTAAATTATTTTTTTTGAAAATGATATGTATTAACATTTACATAAGTAGAGATTTTTATTTTGCTTGTGTTTATTTATAAAAAAAACCTCTTTACGAGGTAAAAGTCTAGTGACGAAAACAGTTATATGCCCCAAAATTTCTGATATCCAATTTTGTGACGAATAATATTAAGTTTGACATAAAAATTATTTTAAAAAAAATTTTGGCACTCGGCACATTGCGCCAAAATATCTCAATTCTTCATACCAAATAAAACTCAATGTTTTGCGCAGTGCCGAATGCAAAAATTTTTTTTAAAATAATTTTTATGTCAAACTTAATATTATTCGTCACAAAATTGGATATCAGAAATTGGAAATAACTAATTTTGAAATTTTTTGTGGCCTGTCGAAATTGAAATGAAAAGTCAGTCTGTCTGTTTGTTTGTTTGTTTGTTTGTATCAAAGCTTTAATTTAGCTTAAAAGTTTGAATGAGGACTTGTTCCCGATCAAAAATCTAGAAACGTTTGTTCTACGACTTTTTCGAAAAAACTCTAGTTTAGCGGGAAATCGCTAAAAACCGCTAAAATTAAAACCCCTCTAGCATCTAAGCTATAGAAGCTATGTAATCTATATATCGTTGGAAAGGTATTTCGATGGGCTTTTAAACATAGCTGAAATCTTTTTTGCTTAAGAACACAGGTAAAAAGCTACAGGTGAAATAAAGTTTTTTTCCCACATTTTGGCGATTTATGAAAAATCGGGGATTCACATCACGAATCTAGTCTAGTGACGAAAACATTTTTATGCCCAAAAATTTCTGATACACAATTTTGTGACGAATAATATTAAGTTTTACATACAAATTATTTTAAAAAAAAATTTTTGCATTCACATATTACGAAAAAAAAAAAAAAAAAAAAATTATCATTATAAATCCCTTTTGTTGTTATTGTTGTTCTTTTGCCATTCATAGGCAAAACCATATTCAAAAGCACACATACACTGACGAGCAAAACTGTAACACGAGTTCAATGTCCTCACTTCAAAGGTCTGTATTTTCTCTCCTATTGTATGTATGCTAAAGATCTTAGTCTTGTTTTGTTGGGCATTCAATTTACTATACTATTTGAAAGCCATTTGATGATCTGGAAGAAATATGACAAAGCAAAATGCAAAAAAAGGTCAAATGTTACAGTTTTGCACTTCGGTTATATTTTAAACAAACTTATATTTAAATAATTATATACAAAGTTGAAGTTGTTGAGAGGTGGACGTGTTTCTGTGTGGCTCCGTTGAAGGCTGTGTTTTCTGAGGCTCCGGCAACTGCAAGCAGTACAAATTTGATTTGGTTGAACGCATTGAATAGCCTACTCACTTTGGACGTGGATACAGGTGCTGAAAGCGGCGTTGAACGGAAATAATCATCCACTTTACTCCGACAGGAATTGGTTGACAAAAAAAAAAAAATGGGAAAAAACACTCATTTGGTGAGTGAAAGCAGAAAGGAGAGAGTAATCACAAATAAACAGCAAGTTTGAAGTTTTCACTCATTGTTTGGGAAGACTGACGCAGCAATAATATCAGCTGATCATCCCAGAGTTGTCCTGTAAGGAAGCAGTGTTAGACATCGTGGTGTCAAGAACAAAATTTCACGGCATACTTTTAGGCTGAGCTTTGGCGCGACATTTAAATTCTGAAAATAATCTAATGAGATGCACAGAACGCCCCCGTCAACTTCATCCGGAAGCAGTGTTCAGTCGGCAAAGAGGAAAATGTCAGAAGAGGATGGCAACATTGTACAGGGAGACGCGCAAGTAGGACAATTGTCTGTTAAGGATCTTATGCATCTAATGGGATCGGTTATGGATGAGCGAATGCAGAACTTGCCTACTAAGCGTGATTTTGAAGATTTAACTGGTTCCTTGTCTGAGATGGATAAAAAAATAACGCAGTTAGCTAATGAAATCATCGCTTTAAAAGAGGAACTGGAGGAGATGAAGAAAGAAAAATTTGAGGAAAACAGGCGTATTACTCGTTTAGAGGAAGATGCAAAACAAAAAAACATCATTATGCGAGGCCTTGATGCTAGAAAGTCGCCTCATGATGAGTTTAATCACATATGCAAGAACTTGTTGAAAATACAAGATGCTGTAGTCACTGACAGGATCCACAAATTGTATGAGAGCAATGGAAAAATGGTACTCCGAGTTCAATTTGGTAGTGTGCGTGAAGTCCAAAAAATTCTCAAAAATACAAAATATCTCGCCGGCACATCCATTTACATTGAGCAAGATCTGAGCAAGGAAAGGGCGGATCGTAAAAAAGCTTTATTACAGATTAAAAAAGAGTTAATACTCACAAATGCCACAAAAAAAGTCACGGTCAGGAATGATAGAATGCATGTGGAGGGAAAATGGTACTATTTTAATAGTGCTAATTTGCTCATGTGTGATAGACAATGTGCATCTGATGCTTTAAAAATAACCTATGGCCCGGAACTCGACATCAATCTGAATTGTAATGAAATCATCGCAAATATTCCACCAAAAAACTAATTCAGAGAAAGGAGAACTTATACGCCGAGAAAACAAACGTCCAGACTTCCTGCATCAACAACATCAAATCATTAAATATTAAGATAATCGCATATAACATAGCTGGACTGAAAAGCAAAGTATTACATAAAAATTTTTTTAGTCTTTTAAGAAATTATGATATATTTTTTCTATTTGAGACTTTTATCGAGCAAGATACAGAGCATTACGAACCCTATTTCCCACATCACAGTCTGCATTGGACATCGGCTACTAGGGCATCAAACAGAGGCAGAGCCAGTGGAGGATTACTGTATGGGCTTAGGCTGACGTTGAGTGGTTCGATATCTTACAGTGTATCAACAACTAGGAGCATAGATATTATTAAAATACACACTGTCGATAATATATTTTCAATCATCCCAATTTATTTAAATTGCAATAACTGGACAAACAACTTCTGCGCACTCTACGATTTTTTACTGCAAAAGCAACCGGAAAAATTGATGATAATTGGGGACTTAAATGATCGAATAGGCCTGCAGCAGGTGCTTGTTGAAGAGGAAAATTCCAATAGCCGGTATGCAACGCTCTGCAGGTCGGCAAAGGATCTGATATTAGATGGCAATGGTCGAAAACTCATCGAGATGTGTGAATCTTTCAAACTCACTATACTCAATGGAAGGACTGCTAGTGACAGTACTGGTGCTCTAACATTTCTGCGTGGACAAGCAAGCTCTACAATTGATTATTGCCTGATTAAGGGGAAAATGGAATGATGCCGTAGTCGACATGGAGGTAAAACCAGAAATATTTTCAAATCACTTGCCGATTACAGTTAGTGTGTGTATGGAAACGACAATGCAGCCATGAATTCCTAAATTGCTTCCTAAGCTACGTTGGACAAGTAGATTGAAAGATAGATTCGCAACTAATCTCGATTGTCAACTTACTCGACGCATCTGATCTGCTGGGCATAGATCACCTCACAAAGGCCATTATCGAAGCAGCCGCATTTATGCAAAAATCATCAGGAACGATTTTTAAGCAACCTTGGTACGATGTGGAATGTGACACGGAAAGGATAAGAACAATGCAATTGCTAAAACATCTTAGGCATCATGATACTAGGGAAAGTAAAGCTTCGTATCAGAGACAGCGTTCTTTGTACAAATCGCTCTGTCTTAACAAACAAAAGATTTACTATGAGAACCTGGAGACGTCCGTTTCATCAATTACGGATACCAAGACATTTTGGAGTTTAATAAGGCGACTGAATGGAACGAGTAGCAGAAAACGTATTAAAGTACCAGCGGATGAGCTAGCCTCCAGACCTCACATATCAGATGAGACTTGTAATCTGTGCAACCTAAGGATGCGTGAGGATGTATTGCATTTCTGCGCAGTTTGCCCGATACTTGCGGAGCTGAGAGTACGAGCATGGGGAAAGGCGCAACTAACAGAATCCGAGCTTCGAGATATTCTCAATGGTGCCAATTGGATCTCACTTGCGCAATATTTGTCTCAGGCGATGTCATATAGAAAGAATATATTATTAGGTTCATTTTAAGCTAAATAAGTATTAAATTGTAATTTTTGTGAATACTTGTATATTATGTTTTTAGTGTTATGAAAGATATTGTAAACGTAAATGTACAGTCAAGAGAAGTTATTTTATTCAAGTCTAGTAATTGTTAAAAATGAAATGTTAATATATGTATAATATGTTCTGTGTAGGCTGACGGCTAATACAAAGCCTTGCCAAAATAAAGAAAAAACTACTACTAAAACTACTATTTAAATAATTTTCTAATAATGGGTCAACAGCCCTTTCGATTTTTTAAGCTCTCCTATGCGATTTGGCATGCTGTGAGTGTAGCGTTGCACAAATTCTGGGAAATAGCGTACCACACATCTCTTGTTCTCTCCCACAGCTCCATCATACCTTTTGGAGGTACAGCATATTTCGCCAGCTGCGATTTCACATGGCTCCATAAATTTTCAATTGGATTCATGTCTGGAGATTGGGGTGGCCACTTCATGGTCTGAAATTTTTGTCCAGAAATCCAATTTTGGACCAAATGGGGCGTGTGTTTTGGGTCATTGTCTTGCTGAAAAATGCATTTTTCAGCAGCAAGACCCATATTCCCAAAGACCTCCGGAAGATTCTGCTGTAGGATGCTCAAGTATTGTTCTTTTCGCATGATTCCATCGACTAGAACCAAAGGACCAACTCCATTTTTATAGATGCAGCCCCAAACCATGATTGATCCGCCACCGTGCTTGACGGTTTGCCGCACATTACTTTGGGTCTTGACTATAACCTAAAAAACAAAATTATTTTGTAGTTGTCTAAACTTTTTTTTAATGACTTACAGCATCCCAATCAGATATAGTCCAGTTTTTATGTGTTGCAGCAAAGTTTTTACGCTTCCTTGAATGTGTTTTTTTAATCGCTGCACAGTCATATGGCTTACACCGAACTTGTTAGCCACTTTTCGAACGGATTAACCTGCTTTCAGTAAATCAATTATTTTCTGTTTATTCTCATTAACCATAATTATTGCATTCAAAACGTGACTTCAAATTATGAAAGCTGAGTCATTTGAATGTAAACAAAGAAGCTTTAACGGTAAAAAAAAGCTTTGGAACTAAAATAAAAAGCTTTGGCATAGAGAGTGCAAAACTGTAACATTTGACTTTTTTTGCATTTTGCTTTGTCATATTTCTTCCAGATCATCAAATGGCTTCAAATTTTCAAATAGTATAGTAAATTGAATGCCCAACAAAACAAGACTAAGATCTTTAGCATACATACAATAGGAGAGAAAATACAGACCTTTGAAGTGAGGACATTGAACTCGTGTTACAGTTTTGCTCGTCAGTGTATGTGTGCTTTTGAATATGGTTTTGCCTATGAATGGCAAAAGAACAACAATAACAACAAAAGGGATTTATAATGAAAAGGAAATCATTATTGTTAGAGAAGAGCCTAGTTCCGCCTGTTCTTGAATATGTGTTATTAAGATAATTTTTTTTTTTTTTTTTCATAATATGTGAATGCAAAAATTTTTTTTCAAATAATTTATATGTAAAACTTAATATTATTCGTCACAAAATTGTATATCAGAAATTTGGGGGCATAAAAATGTTTTCGTCACTAGACTAGATTCGTGATGTGAATCCCCGATTTTTCATAAATCGCCAAAATGTGGAAAAAAAACTTTATTTCACCTGTAGCTTTTTACCTGTGTTCTTAAGCAAAAAAGATTTCAGCTATGTTTAAAAGCCCATCGAAATACCTTTCCAACGATATATAGATTACATAGCTTCTATAGCTTAGATGCTAGAGGGGTTTTAATTTTAGCGGTTTTTAGCGATTTCCCGCTAAACTAGAGTTTTTTCGAAAAAGTCGTAGAACAAACGTTTCTAGATATTTGATCGGGAACAAGTCCTCATTCAAACTTTTAAGCTAAATTAAAGCTTTGATACAAACAAACAAACAAACAGACAGACTGACTTTTCATTTCAATTTCGAAAGGCCCCAAAAAATTTCAAAATTAATTATCTTTTGAACCAGTGGTCGGATTTTGATGATCGAGGTGTCAATCGACGCGTATTTTTGATAAGAATAGTAAAAAATTAAAATAAATTTCAAAAAGGCTCCAATGGCTCCTTTTGCTCCAACAATTTAAATTTTTCCCCTCCCACTAACACCTGTTTATCTCACGAACCAGGTGAGTTTTCAAAAGTCTTAGTATGCAAATTTGTAAGTTTAATTGATACCTTTCGATCGGTATATAATTCGACCCGATCGGACAGTCATAGCAAATTTTCCATTCTTCCTGCTAGTCGCCTTCGCACCCTTCGTGCTGCTTTCGTCACTAGCGCGGACTGCCGTCCGCAGTGATTTATATGTTGCGAAGGCGACTAGCATATATAGACAGGAAGAATGGAAAATTTGCTATGACTATCCGATCAGGTCGAGTTATATACCGATCGAAAGGTATTAACTTAACTTACAAATGTGCATACTAAGACTTTTTGAAACTCACCTGGTTTGTGAGATAAACAGGTGTAAGTGGGAGGACAACTGGTTCGAAAGATAATTAATTTTGAAATTTTTAGGGGCCTTCCGAAAATGAGATGAAAAGTCAGTCTGTCTGTTTGTGTGTTTGTGTGTTTGTTTGGATCAAATCGTTGATTTAGCTGAAAAGTTTGAATGAGGACTTGTTCCTGCTCAAAAATCTATAAACGTTTGTTCTACGACTTTTTCGAATAATCGCTAGTTTAGCGGGAAATCGCTAAAAAACGCTAAAATTGAATTGAATTGATAAAAGCTACAGATGCGATATATATATCGTTTAAAAGGTATTTTGAAGGGCTCTTATGCATACCTTTTAACTTTTTTTCTAAAGTACATAGGTAAATTTCTACAGGTGACATAAGGGATTTTCCCCCACATTTTGGCGGTTTTTGAGAAAACGCCGCTAGCGATTTTTTTTAAATTTCAATATGTTTTAGTTTGTGAAACTAGACTACGCCATCTACTTGGAAACCGGACTACCTTCTATGTTCGAGTATACACTGCAAATGAATTTTAATTTTATGAACAGATGTCTCAAATTACCGGAACAGAGGGCTCCCTATTCTGTGGCTTCAGAAATACTTCGGACAAGATCGCAATGTTTCGAGCACTGGGAGCGACTTGCAGCGCATTACGAGGTTGAATTCGATTTGAATGGCCAAGGATCATGGAAAAACGCTCAGACTAGGCTACTACTGGCTATAAACAGAAAATCGCGTAATGGATACATTGAACAGACACACCAAAGCAGATCACGGGACTTTTATAAAACACTTAACCATAACCTTAACAAAAAAAATTATTTCAACGATCAAGTCAATATCAACTACATCTCTCACATCTCGCTAGAACAGAGACACTTCAACTTGGTTACAGACCTCACATATCAGATGAGACTTGTAATCTGTGCAGCCTAAGGATGCGTGAGGATGTATTGCATTTCTGCGCAGTTCAAATAGTATAGTAAATTGAATGCCCAACAAAACAAGACTAAGATCTTTAGCATACATACAATAGGAGAGAAAATACAGACCTTTGAAGTGAGGACATTGAACTCGTGTTACAGTTTTGCTCGTCAGTGGATGTGTGCTTTTGAATATGGTTTTGCCTATGAATGGCAAAAGAACAACAATAACAACAAAAGGGATTTATAATGAAAAGGAAATCATTATTGTTAGAGAAGAGCCTAGTTCCGCCTGTTCTTGAATATGTGTTATTAAGATAATTTTTTTTTTTTTATTGTTAGAGAAGAGCCTAGTTCCGCCTGTTCTTGAATATGTGTTATTAAGATAATTTTTTTTTTTTTTTTTTCATAATATGTGAATGCAAAAATTTTTTTTAAAATAATTTATATGTAAAACTTAATATTATTCGTCACAAAATTGTATATCAGAAATTTTGGGGCATAAAAATGTTTTCGTCACTAGACTAGATTCGTGATGTGAATCCCCGATTTTTCATAAATCGCCAAAATGTGGGAAAAAACTTTAATTCACCTGTAGCTTTTTACCTGTGTTCTTAAGCAAAAAAGATTTCAGCTATGTTTAAAAGCCCATCGAAATACCTTTCCAACGATATATAGATTATATAGCTTCTATAGCTTAGATGCTAGAGGGGTTTTAATTTTAGCGGTTTTTAGCGATTTCCCGCTAAACTAGAGTTTTTTCGAAAAAGTCGTAGAACAAACGTTTCTAGATTTTTGATCGGGAACAAGTCCTCATTCAAACTTTTAAGCTAAATTAAAGCTTTGATACAAACAAACAAACAGACAGACTGACTTTTCATTTCAATTTCGAAAGGCCACAAAAAATTTCAAAATTAATTATCTTTTGAACCAGTGGTCGGATTTTGATGATCGAGGTGTCAATCGACGCGTATTTTTGATAAGAATAGTAAAAAATTAAAATAAATTTCAAAAAGGCTCCAATGGCTCCTTTTGCTCCAACAATTTAAATTTTTCCCCTCCCACTAACACCTGTTTATCTCACGAACCAGGTGAGTTTTCAAAAGTCTTAGTATGCAAATTTGTAAGTTTAATTGATACCTTTCGATCGGTATATAATTCGACCCGATCGGACAGTCATAGCAAATTTTCCATTCTTCCTGCTAGTCGCCTTCGCACCCTTAGTGCTGCTTTCGTCACTAGCGCGGACTGCCGTCCGCAGTGATTTATATGTTTATTAGTTAAATATTGACATGTTTATGGGTAAGGGCGCCTTTAGTACCTTTAGTACTTTGGTACCCCGCCATTTAAATGTATAAATATATGTTATTAAAAGATCACTGCGGACGGCAATCCGCGCTAGTGACGAATGCAGCACGAAGGGTGCGAAGGCGACTAGCATATATACACAGGAAGAATGGAAAATTTGCTATGACTGTCCGATCAGGTCGAGTTATATACCGATCGAAAGGTATTAACTTAACTTACAAATGTGCATACTAAGACTTTTTGAAACTCACCTGGTTTGTGAGATAAACAGGTGTAAGTGGGAGGACAACTGGTTCGAAAGATAATTAATTTTGAAATTTTTAGGGGCCTTCCGAAAATGAGATGAAAAGTCAGTCTGTCTGTTTGTGTGTTTGTGTGTTTGTTTGGATCAAATCGTTGATTTAGCTGAAAAGTTTGAATGAGGACTTGTTCCTGCTCAAAAATCTATAAACGTTTGTTCTACGACTTTTTCGAAAAATCGCTAGTTTAGCGGGAAATCGCTAAAAAACGCTAAAATTGAAACCCTTATAGCAGTCAAACGATAAAAGCTACAGATGCGATATATATATCGTTTAAAAGGTATTTTGAAGGGCTCTTATGCATACCTTTTAACTTTTTTTCTAAAGTACATAGGTAAATTTCTACAGGTGACATAAGGGATTTTCCCCCACATTTTGGCGGTTTTTGAGAAAACGCCGCTAGCGATTTTTTTTAAATTTCAATATGTTTTAGTTTGTGAAACTAGACTACGCCATCTACTTGGAAACCGGACTACCTTCTATGTTCGAGTATACACTGCAAATGAATTTTAATTTTATGAACAGATGTCTCAAATTACCGGAACAGAGGGCTCCCTATTCTGTGGCTTCAGAAATACTTCGGACAAGATCGCAATGTTTCGAGCACTGGGAGCGACTTGCAGCGCATTACGAGGTTGAATTCGATTTGAATGGCCAAGGATCATGGAAAAACGCTCAGACTAGGCTACTACTGGCTATAAACAGAAAATCGCGTAATGGATACATTGAACAGACACACCAAAGCAGATCACGGGACTTTTATAAAACACTTAACCATAACCTTAACAAAAAAAATTATTTCAACGATCAAGTCAATATCAACTACATCTCTCACATCTCGCTAGAACAGAGACACTTCAACTTGGTTACAGACCTCACATATCAGATGAGACTTGTAATCTGTGCAGCCTAAGGATGCGTGAGGATGTATTGCATTTCTGCGCAGTTCAAATAGTATAGTAAATTGAATGCCCAACAAAACAAGACTAAGATCTTTAGCATACATACAATAGGAAAGAAAATACAGACCTTTGAAGTGAGGACATTGAACTCGTGTTACAGTTTTGCTCGTCAGTGGATGTGTGCTTTTGAATATGGTTTTGCCTATGAATGGCAAAAGAACAACAATAACAACAAAAGGGATTTATAATGAAAAGGAAATCATTATTGTTAGAGAAGAGCCTAGTTCCGCCTGTTCTTGAATATGTGTTATTAAGATAATTTTTTTTTTTTTTATTGTTAGAGAAGAGCCTAGTTCCGCCTGTTCTTGAATATGTGTTATTAAGATAATTTTTTTTTTTTTTTTTCATAATATGTGAATGCAAAAATTTTTTTTAAAATAATTTATATGTAAAACTTAATATTATTCGTCACAAAATTGTATATCAGAAATTTTGGGGCATAAAAATGTTTTCGTCACTAGACTAGATTCGTGATGTGAATCCCCGATTTTTCATAAATCGCCAAAATGTGGGAAAAAACTTTAATTCACCTGTAGCTTTTTACCTGTGTTCTTAAGCAAAAAAGATTTCAGCTATGTTTAAAAGCCCATCGAAATACCTTTCCAACGATATATAGATTATATAGCTTCTATAGCTTAGATGCTAGAGGGGTTTTAATTTTAGCGGTTTTTAGCGATTTCCCGCTAAACTAGAGTTTTTTCGAAAAAGTCGTAGAACAAACGTTTCTAGATTTTTGATCGGGAACAAGTCCTCATTCAAACTTTTAAGCTAAATTAAAGCTTTGATACAAACAAACAAACAGACAGACTGACTTTTCATTTCAATTTCGAAAGGCCACAAAAAATTTCAAAATTAATTATCTTTTGAACCAGTGGTCGGATTTTGATGATCGAGGTGTCAATCGCGTATTTTTGATAAGAATAGTAAAAAATTAAAATAAATTTCAAAAAGGCTCCAATGGCTCCTTTTGCTCCAACAATTTAAATTTTTCCCCTCCCACTAACACCTGTTTATCTCACGAACCAGGTGAGTTTTCAAAAGTCTTAGTATGCAAATTTGTAAGTTTAATTGATACCTTTCGATCGGTATATAATTCGACCCGATCGGACAGTCATAGCAAATTTTCCATTCTTCCTGCTAGTCGCCTTCGCACCCTTAGTGCTGCTTTCGTCACTAGCGCGGACTGCCGTCCGCAGTGATTTATATGTTTATTAGTTAAATATTGACATGTTTATGGGTAAGGGCGCCTTTAGTACCTTTAGTACTTTGGTACCCCGCCATTTAAATGTATAAATATATGTTAAAAGATCACTGCGGACGGCAGTCCGCGCTAGTGACGAATGCAGCACGAAGGGTGCGAAGGCGACTAGCATATATACACAGGAAGAATGGAAAATTTGCTATGACTGTCCGATCAGGTCGAGTTATATACCGATCGAAAGGTATTAACTTAACTTACAAATGTGCATACTAAGACTTTTTGAAACTCACCTGGTTTGTGAGATAAACAGGTGTAAGTGGGAGGACAACTGGTTCGAAAGATAATTAATTTTGAAATTTTTAGGGGCCTTCCGAAAATGAGATGAAAAGTCAGTCTGTCTGTTTGTGTGTTTGTGTGTTTGTTTGGATCAAATCGTTGATTTAGCTGAAAAGTTTGAATGAGGACTTGTTCCTGCTCAAAAATCTATAAACGTTTGTTCTACGACTTTTTCGAAAAATCGCTAGTTTAGCGGGAAATCGCTAAAAAACGCTAAAATTGAAACCCTTATAGCAGTCAAACGATAAAAGCTACAGATGCGATATATATATCGTTTAAAAGGTATTTTGAAGGGCTCTTATGCATACCTTTTAACTTTTTTTCTAAAGTACATAGGTAAATTTCTACAGGTGACATAAGGGATTTTCCCCCACATTTTGGCGGTTTTTGAGAAAACGCCGCTAGCGATTTTTTTTAAATTTCAATATGTTTTAGTTTGTGAAACTAGACTACGCCATCTACTTGGAAACCGGACTACCTTCTATGTTCGAGTATACACTGCAAATGAATTTTAATTTTATGAACAGATGTCTCAAATTACCGGAACAGAGGGCTCCCTATTCTGTGGCTTCAGAAATACTTCGGACAAGATCGCAATGTTTCGAGCACTGGGAGCGACTTGCAGCGCATTACGAGGTTGAATTCGATTTGAATGGCCAAGGATCATGGAAAAACGCTCAGACTAGGCTACTACTGGCTATAAACAGAAAATCGCGTAATGGATACATTGAACAGACACACCAAAGCAGATCAAGGGACTTTTATAAAACACTTAACCATAACCTTAACAAAAAAAATTATTTCAACGATCAAGTCAATATCAACTACATCTCTCACATCTCGCTAGAACAGAGACACTTCAACTTGGTTACAGACCTCACATATCAGATGAGACTTGTAATCTGTGCAGCCTAAGGATGCGTGAGGATGTATTGCATTTCTGCGCAGTTCAAATAGTATAGTAAATTGAATGCCCAACAAAACAAGACTAAGATCTTTAGCATACATACAATAGGAGAGAAAATACAGACCTTTGAAGTGAGGACATTGAACTCGTGTTACAGTTTTGCTCATCAGTGTATGTGTGCTTTTGAATATGGTTTTGCCTATGAATGGCAAAAGAACAACAATAACAACAAAAGGGATTTATAATGAAAAGGAAATCATTATTGTTAGAGAAGAGCCTAGTTCCGCCTGTTCTTGAATATGTGTTATTAAGATAATTTTTTTTTTTTTTTTCATAATATGTGAATGCAAAAATTTTTTTTTAAAATAATTTATATGTAAAACTTAATATTATTCGTCACAAAATTGTATATCAGAAATTTGGGGACATAAAAATGTTTTCGTCACTAGACTAGATTCGTGATGTGAATCCCCGATTTTTCATAAATCGCCAAAATGTGGGAAAAAAAACTTTATTTCACCTGTAGCTTTTTACCTGTGTTCTTAAGCAAAAAAGATTTCAGCTATGTTTAAAAGCCCATCGAAATACCTTTCCAACGATATATAGATTACATAGCTTCTATAGCTTAGATGCTAGAGGGGTTTTAATTTTAGCGGTTTTTAGCGATTTCCCGCTAAACTAGAGTTTTTTCGAAAAAGTCGTAGAACAAACGTTTCTAGATTTTTGATCGGGAACAAGTCCTCATTCAAACTTTTAAGCTAAATTAAAGCTTTGATACAAACAAACAAACAGACAGACTGACTTTTCATTTCAATTTCGAAAGGCCACAAAAAATTTCAAAATTAATTATCTTTTGAACCAGTGGTCGGATTTTGATGATCGAGGTGTCAATCGACGCGTATTTTTGATAAGAATAGTAAAAAATTAAAATAAATTTCAAAAAGGCTCCAATGGCTCCTTTTGCTCCAACAATTTAAATTTTTCCCCTCCCACTAACACCTGTTTATCTCACGAACCAGGTGAGTTTTCAAAAGTCTTAGTATGCAAATTTGTAAGTTTAATTGATACCTTTCGATCGGTATATAATTCGACCCGATCGGACAGTCATAGCAAATTTTCCATTCTTCCTGCTAGTCGCCTTCGCACCCTTCGTGCTGCTTTCGTCACTAGCGCGGACTGCCGTCCGCAGTGATTTTTATGTTTATTTGTTAAATATTGACATGTTTATGGGTAAGGGCGCCTTTAGCCAATCTAATGTTCAAGCATTTATACAACCATATGTTAAATGCTGATACATTTATTGGTTCAGGTACCCCGCCATTTAAATGTATAAATATATGTTAAAAGATCACTGCGGACGGCAGTCCGCGCTAGTGACGAAAGCAGCACGAAGGGTGCGAAGGCGACTAGCATATATACTCAGGAAGAATGGAAAATTTGCTATGACTGTCCGATCAGGTCGAGTTATATACCGATCGAAAGGTATTAACTTAACTTACAAATGTGCATACTAAGACTTTTTGAAACTCACCTGGTTTGTGAGATAAACAGGTGTAAGTGGGAGGACAACTGGTTCGAAAGATAATTAATTTTGAAATTTTTAGGGGCCTTCCGAAAATGAGATGAAAAGTCAGTCTGTCTGTTTGTGTGTTTGTGTGTTTGTTTGGATCAAATCGTTGATTTAGCTGAAAAGTTTGAATGAGGACTTGTTCCTGCTCAAAAATCTATAAACGTTTGTTCTACGACTTTTTCGAAAAATCGCTAGTTTAGCGGGAAATCGCTAAAAAACGCTAAAATTGAATTGAATTGATAAAAGCTACAGATGCGATATATATATCGCTTAAAAGGTATTTTGAAGGGCTCTTATGCATACCTTTTAAATTTTTTTCTAAAGTACATAGGTAAATTTCTACAGGTGACATAAGGGATTTTCCCCCACATTTCGGCGGTTTTTGAGAAAACGCCGCTAGCGATTTTTTTTAAATTTCAATATGTTTTAGTTTGTGAAACTAGACTACGCCATCTACTTGGAAACCGGACTACCTTCTATGTTCGAGTATACACTGCAAATGAATTTTAATTTTATGAACAGATGTCTCAAATTACCGGAACAGAGGGCTCCCTATTCTGTGGCTTCAGAAATACTTCGGACAAGATCGCAATGTTTCGAGCACTGGGAGCGACTTGCAGCGCATTACGAGGTTGAATTCGATTTGAATGGCCAAGGATCATGGAAAAACGCTCAGACTAGGCTACTACTGGCTATAAACAGAAAATCGCGTAATGGATACATTGAACAGACACACCAAACAAAACACTTAACCATAACCTTAACAAAAAAAATTATTTCAACGATCAAGTCAATATCAACTACATCTCGCTAGAACAGAGACACTTCAACTTGGTTACAGACTTCACATATCAGATGAGACTTGTAATCTGTGCAGCCTAAGGATGCGTGAGGATGTATTGCATTTCTGCGCAGTTTGCCCGATACTTGCGGAGCTGAGAGTACGAGCATGGGGAAAGGCGCAACTAACAGAATCCGAGCTTCGAGATATTCTCAATGGTGCCAATTGGATCTCACTTGCGCAATATTTGTCTCAGGCGATGTCATATAGAAAGAATATATTATTAGGTTCATTTTAAGCTAAATAAGTATTAAATTGTAATTTTTGTGAATACTTGTATATTATGTTTTTAGTGTTACGAAAGATATTGTAAACGTAAATGTACAGTCAAGAGAAGTTATTTTATTCAAGTCTAGTAATTGTTAAAAATGAAATGTTAATATATGTATAATATGTTCTGTGTAGGCTGACGGCTCATACAAAGCCTTGCCAAAATAAAGAAAAAACTACTACTAAAACTACTATTTAAATAATTTTCTAATAATGGGTCAACAGCCCTTTCGATTTTTTAAGCTCTCCTATGCGATTTGGCATGCTGTGAGTGTAGCGTTGCACAAATTCTAAGGGAATAGCGTACCACACATCTCTTGTTCTCTCCCACAGCTCCATCATACCTTTTGGAGGTACAGCATTTTTCGCCAGCTGCGATTTCACATGGCTCCATAAATTTTCAATTGGATTCATGTCTGGAGATTGGGGTGGCCACTTCATGGTCTGAAATTTTTGTCCAGAAATCCAATTTTGGACCAAATGGGGCGTGTGTTTTGGGTCATTGTCTTGCTGAAAAATGCATTTTTCAGCAGCAAGACCCATATTCCCAAAGACCTCCGGAAGATTCTGCTGTAGGATGCTCAAGTATTGTTCTTTTCGCATGATTCCATCGACTAGAACCAAAGGACCAACTCCATTTTTATAGATGCAGCCCCAAACCATGATTGATCCGCCACCGTGCTTGACGGTTTGCCGCACATTACTTTGGGTCTTGACTATAACCTAAAAAACAAAATTATTTTGTAGTTGTCTAAACTTTTTTTTAATGACTTACAGCATCCCAATCAGATATAGTCCAGTTTTTATGTGTTGCAGCAAAGTTTTTACGCTTCCTTGAATGTGTTTTTTTAATCGCTGCACAATCATATGGCTTACACCGAAGTTGTTGGCCACTTTTCGAACGGATTTACCTGCTTTCAGTAAATCAATTATTTTCTGTTTATTCTCATTAACCATAATTGTTGCATTCAAAACGTGACTTCAAATTATGAAAGCTCAGTCATTTGAATGTAAACAAAGAAGCTTTAACGGTAAAAGAAGCTTTGGAACTAAAATAAAAAGCTTTGGCATAGAGAGTGCAAAACTGTAACATTTGACTTTTTTTGCATTTTGCTTTGTCATATTTCTTCCAGATCATCAAATGGCTTCAAATTTTCAAATAGTATAGTAAATTGAATGCCCAACAAAACAAGACTAAGATCTTTAGCATACATACAATAGGAGAGAAAATACAGACCTTTGAAGTGAGGACATTGAACTCGTGTTACAGTTTTGCTCGTCAGTGTATGTGTGCTTTTGAATATGGTTTTGCCTATGAATGGCAAAAGAACAACAATAACAACAAAAGGGATTTATAATGAAAAGGAAATCATTATTGTTAGAGAAGAGCCTAGTTCCGCCTGTTCTTGAATATGTGTTATTAAGATAATTTTTTTTTTTTTTCGTAATATGTGAATGCAAAAATTTTTTTTTTAAATAATTTATATGTAAAACTTAATATTATTCGTCACAAAATTGTATATCAGAAATTTTGGGGCATAAAAATGTTTTCGTCACTAGACTAGATTCGTGATGTGAATCCCCGATTTTTCATAAATCGCCAAAATGTGGGAAAAAAAACTTTATTTCACCTGTAGCTTTTTACCAGTGTTCTTAAGCAAAAAAGATTCCAGCTATGTTTAAAAGCCCATCGAAATACCTTTCCAACGATATATAGATTACATAGCTTCTATAGCTTAGATGCTAGAGGGGTTTTAATTTTAGCGGTTTTTAGCGATTTCCCGCTAAGCTAGAGTTTTTTCGAAAAAGTCGTAGAACAAACGTTTCTAGATTTTTGATCGGGAACAAGTCCTCATTCAAACTTTTAAGCTAAATTAAAGCTTTGATACAAACAAACAAACAAACAAACAGACAGACTGACTTTTCATTTCAATTTCGAAAGGCTACAAAAAATTTCAAAATTAATTATCTTTTGAACCAGTGGTCGGATTTTGATGATCGAGGTGTCATTCGACGCGTATTTTTGATAAGAATAGTAAAAAATTAAAATAAATTTCAAAAAGGCTCCAATGGCTCCTTTTGCTCCAATAATTTAAATTTTTCCCCTCCCACTAACACCTGTTTATCTCACGAACCAGGTGAGTTTTCAAAAGTCTTAGTATGCAAATTTGTAAGTTAAGTTAATACCTTTCGATCGGTATATAATTCGACCCGATCGGACAGTCATAGCAAATTTTCCATTCTTCCTGTGTATATATGCTAGTCGCCTTCGCACCCTTCGTGCTGCTTTCGTCACTAGCGCGGACTGCCGTCCGCAGTGATTTATATGTTTATTAGTTAAATATTGACATGTTTATGGGTAAGGGCGCCTTTAGCCAATCTAATGTTCAAGCATTTATACAACCATATGTTAAATGCTGATACATTTATTGGTTCAGGTGCCCCGCCATTTAAATGTATAAATATATGTTAAAAGATTTGGTTATCAATATAGTAACATGTTTAATACGAATATATTTTAGAAGTATAAGTGGACAAAGGAGGAGATTTTGAGTAAATGTAAAACAATTAAAAATGGATAAGTTGACCCATTTTGGCCAATTAACAGTATCTATTGCACTGTCTGTTTAAGAGGCCCTGATTCTCCTAGGCTGCTCATGCCCAATTTTTATTTGGGCAGGGCTCCCGGAATCCGAACAGGGGGATTCCTCCTTCCCCCAACAGCATGTGTCCACCTCTCGCAGATCACATGAAGCTGAAAGAATCAGGCAGTGCAACAAGCTGACACGATTGTTTATCAATGTATAGAGAGAGATAGCAAGGTCATTCTCCTTTTTTCTCAATAATATATGGCATTAAGCATGTAAAATATTTATATATTTTAGAGGTATAAGTGAAGAAAGGAGGAGATTTTTAGTGTATGTAAAACGATTAAAAATGGATAAGTTGACCCTTTTTGGCCAATCAACAGTATCTAACAGTATCCGTTTAAGAGGCCCTGATTCTCCTAGGCTGCTCATGCCCAATTTTTATTTGGGCAGGGCTCCCGGAATCCGAACAGGGGGATTCCTCCTTCCCCCAACAGCATGTGTCCACCTCTCGCAGATCACATGAAGCTGAAAGAATCAGGCAGTGCAACAAGCTGACACGATTGTTTGTCAATGTATAGAGAGAGGTAGCAAGGTCATTCTCCTTTTTTCTCATTTATATATTTATATGTTAAATATTGAAATATTTATGGGCTTGGGTGTTATTAGTTATTTAAGTATTTAAATATTAATATGTTTATATGTTAAATATGGACATGTTTATGGTTTTAAGTAATGAGTTATTTAAAAGTTAGAATATTTACAAGTTTATATGTTAAATATTGAAATAATTATGGGTTTGGGTGTTATTAGTTATTTAAATAATTAAATATTTAAATATTAATATGTTTATATGTTAAATATGGACATGTTTGTAGTTTTGGGTATAAGATATTTAGATGTTCAAGTATTTATATATTTATATATTTATCAGTTAAATATTGAAATAACTATGGGTTTGGGTGTTATTAGTTATTTAAATATTAATATGTTTATATGTTAAATATGGACATGTTTGTGGTTTTGGGTATAAGTTATTTAAATGTTCAAGTATTTATATATTTATATATTTATCTGTTAAATATTGAAATATTTATGAGTTTGGGTGTTATTAGTTATTTAAATATTTATATGTTTCTATGTTAGATATTGAAATATTTATGGGTTTGGACGTTATTTATTTATTAATATGTTTATATGTTTAATATGGACATGTTTATGGTTTTGGGTATAGAGTTATTTAAATATTCAAACACTTAAATGAAAAGAAATCGGGCACTTCCAACAGACATTACAGCACTCACCCTCGAGCACAATATTATAAGGGAATATATAAGTTAACACCAGCTAGGTTCGCCACCGGATGCCGTCGCGACATTGTTGCGACACTCTGCCGCAGAAACGCTGATCATGCATTGCCAACTCCGCATCGCCGGCCGGTCAACAGCCAGCTCAGTGGAGTAATATGATCCCTTCGCTATGCGCGCCAAGTGGCCGCTGAAGAACGGCACGAGGCGCGTAGTCAGCAATCTGTCGACGTCACTGCAGTGCAGTCAATGTTTCATGTTAGCTTAAGATAGATTTGTAATTCAGTTTAAAAAGAACCCTGGAGTAATCCAGTCCAATGAATGATTTAAATGTTTTATAATTAATAAATCAAACAGTCTTATCTTAATTGGCGCCCAACGGCATTAAACTCCGCGAAAAAATTATAAATACTACGCTAGCTCACGCCGCGAGTAAAAAGTTTGTTCGCGTTAAAACAAAAACGTTGTCATTACAGTGATCAACAAAATTTTTTTTTTTGTCAAAAAATTGACTTAAACAAAATCATACGTAGCTCACGCTATAAGTGATAAAATAAAAAAATTTAAATTGGCTAAAACTAAAAATACTTAAAACAAAATTTTGCACTAAATGCAAATCTCAACAAAGTGAATAAAGTTCATGTTATAAATTAAAGTGAACATTTTTTTATGTGCCACCTCAAAATTTTTTTTGAGTAAAAAAAAAAAAAAACAACAACAAAACTTTAAAAAGAAAAATATTAAATAATATTAATAATAAAAATAGTGAGACCCCAACCAAAGGTTGAGCGAGTTAAATATCATCGATAAAACATGACAACCTACACTACTGCGACTGTGAAACTGACAAATTACACTTCCTCAGACTACATACCAGTATCGGACGGAGACGTGACCATTTGGAAGGAACATGAATACTTAGGACATACTACGAACTTGACGTCGTACGAAACTTACGTGGACGAGACTAGAAGGACTCTGGACTTGTTTGACAAAGACCATGAGAGGAGAGTAATAGCGACTGATCTAAGTAACATTGAAACGTTAGTAGAAACACTTAAGGTTAACCACAGACATTCCCGTAGCATAAATCTGTTAGGGACAGCCCTTAAGGTAGTGGCGGGGACTCCTGACTTTGACGATTGGGAACAGATAAAATTTAAACAGACACAATTGATAGACGCAGAATCTAAACAAATAGAAATAAACACCAAAATCCAAACGAGACTCAACGAACTGACCATGACACTAAATTCAATACGGGACACTGACGAAAATGACATGGGACATATGTACGAGACAATTTTAGCCAAAAACAGAATAATAATTACTGACCTTCAAAATTTAATCCTCGCACTAACGTTAGCAAAAATAGACCTGATCAGCCCGGTAATATTGGATAATGATGATATTAAGGAATTAATGCTTCAGCATTTCACCAATGTTAGTGTAGCGGATTTATTAGAAGTAGCTAAGATTAAGGCATTTCAAAATAACGACATTTTATACTTTTTGATTAAATATCCCATACCTAAATTAGTCTGTAAAAAAATTAATATTTTTCCCGTGAGCCACGAAAATATAATCTTAGATTTTGAAAACATTAGCACAGTTGCCGATTGCGGAACGAACATTTTGGCCATCGGTGGGTGTGATGTGGCGGTCAGTACAACATTCTGCAAACAACTGGAAACACCAAACTGCGCACAACAACTGGTTGCGGGAACCCTCGCACAATGCAGCACACGACCCGGTCATCTCGACAAATTGACTCTGATAGACGACGGCGCAGTAATCATCAACAATGCAGCTGCAAATATAACCGACAATTCTGGCTTCCAACAAACGGTTGCCGGAACGTATCTCCTAACGTTCGATGACAAGGTCTGGATAAATGGAACGTTATTCGTCAACAACTATGGTGTCTTCAGGAAGAAACCAGTGGTACAGGCGGTTGCCCAAGTCAACATAACTCAACACCGAGAACACCTCAGCCTGCCTTATCTGCACGAACTAAGTCTGGCAAATCTTCAACACATCAGTCAGCTTCGATCCAGACTCCTGTCAAGTCCCGCTATGAGCAGCAGCATCACCTTAGCTCTCGTCGCCATTTGCCTGGTTGTCGCCCACAAGATCCGCCAACGAAGGAAACATCGAAAACGATCCACGAGGTTAGCAGACTTGCAGGCAAGCATGAGTAAGCTCGGGGACGCGCTTAACTTAGCTGAGGGAGGAGTTAACACCAGCTAGGTTCGCCACCGGATGCCGTCGCGACATTGTTGCGACACTCTGCCGCAGAAACGCTGATCATGCATTGCCAACTCCGCATCGCCGGCCGGTCAACAGCCAGCTCAGTGGAGTAATATGATCCCTTCGCTATGCGCGCCAAGTGGCCGCTGAAGAACGGCACGAGGAGCGTAGTCAGCAATCTGTCGACGTCACTGCAGTGCAGTCAATGTTTCATGTTAGCTTAAGATAGATTTGTAATTCAGTTTAAAAAGAACCCTGCAGTAATCCAGTCCAATAAATGATTTAAATGTTTTATAATCAATAAATAAAACAGTCTTATCTTAATTTATATGCATATGTATGTACTCATTGGAAGAAAAAAAATTAGCACCACCTGTGCGTTTCGAATTTAATGTTAACCAACTTCAGATGGGATCCATTGGATCAATTGCTAAAGTTGAGTAATAATTACCAATGATTTATTGGATATCCGCAACAATTTCACAATTTTCACTTTTTATTTCACAACGTTGTTAGGTGACGCCTTATTTGATTTGCAAGCTTCGATCAATTAATTGCACTGACTCAGAATGACGATACTCGATAGTACGCGAAAAACAGAGCTGCGATTCAAGGTGGTATCGATGCAAATTAAGCTATGTATTTATGAATATTTTTTTAAGTATATTCTTATTTACTTATTTTATACATTTTATTCAAGAGTCAAGCAATATTGATTTGGGGAAGAGAAGGAAGAAGAAGAGCATTGCAAAATTCTGCTTAAAAAAGGGCAAATAAATGGCTAGCTGATGGCAGCAGCAGAATTAGTAATATAAGAAGAGAAGCAAAAATATGAAGGCAAACCAAGAGAGCGAGAGTTTCAGACGGGATTGGTCCAGAAAACCCTAACTAAATGTATGGACAGACACACACACACACACACACACAAGCACACAAAGGTGAGCGGAAATAAGCCGCACAAAATGTGCCCGAGCGTATGTATGTATGCATGTGCCTGTGCGTGTGCAAGCACGTTTGGACAGCCGGACAGCCTCCAAGACTGCCACGGACATGTAATCAATTGTAGATAACGTGTGTTGAAACAAATTGGGCACTTTTAATAGATATTATAGCACTCACCCCCGAGGATAATATTTTTTTTTTTTTTTTTTTTTTTTTTTTCGCTTCTCTCTTTGCAGCAGACAGTCGTGTTTTTTTGTGCGCTCCGTTAAAACTTTTGTTCTTATTACCAACCGGTGGTTATTTAACTTATTTATAGCTCCTAATTAAACAATATACTGTTTGCTACCTCGCGACTATCTTTCATAAAGTAGTGCATGTTTATTATTAGTATTTATTTACTAATTAATAATATATTTGGGTATCAAGTGCTGTGTTTTTGTCATTTGCTTTCCTTTGGAATTTCAAGCCGAGCTTCAGCTTTGTTGTTGTCGGTGAGTAAATTTTGCATGTTCTCTTTGTGCCTGGCTTCCCGCTGAGTGCATTGGTATTATTGTTGTTGTTGTGCATCGCTCTCTAGCTCTCAACTTTTGTACTTTGCCCCCTGCAGAGTGTATTAGCTGAGTTGTTATTGTTTGTGTTTCCACACTCTAACAGTTGTGTAGAGTTTTTATCAGCGCTTTCTGCATTGTTGTTGGCTGTGCATTTCTGTTTACTTTCTTGTAATTGGTTTTGCTTTCATTTTGCACAGTGGTCAACTAGAAGTGAAATTTTAGTTAAAATGAGTTTTGTCTGTATAAAGAAAAGCTGTCAAAAGCAGATTACTGCAGCGCAGCCGGGTATTTGTTGCTGGCTCTGTAGTAATTTGGTGCATGCAAAATGCGCTGGCTACTCAGGGCTAGTAGCGGATGCCGTTGCCCAACGGACTGGACTTAGCTGGACATGTGAGTCCTGTCGTGAGATTGAGACTGAGATGCGTGTGTTTATGAGGCAGACGAGGAGTGGTTTTAAGGATTTGAGTGTTGGCTTTAACAAGCTTAATGCTCAATTTCTTGCTGTGGATGCTAAGTTCAATAGTCTTAAGCTATTGGGTGAGTCTCCAAAGCGCAAGAAATCGACACCTCGTGACTTGCAAACAACCGCGGTCAGCCAATTTTCGACAGTGGAACAGTTCCTCACTCCTACAGCCCCGTCGGCCCCACAAACTATGTTTGCTACTCCAATAGCATCGATGGTTGTGGATGTCCCCATTGTTGACGCTGTGCCGACGCACACAGCTATTTCTGCTCCATTGTCCGATTCATCTGCTGTTGTGAAAAAAAGAACAGGCAGACCAAAATCAAACAAAGCCCCTCCACCAGTTACAGTTACAGCCGGTTCACCGGTTAATCTAGAGCCCACAGGTGACAGTACGCCAGCTGTTCCGCCTCTGGTTTCTAGACCTCTGGTGGGGATTCCGCCAATGAAGCAGATTTTTGTTTCCAGGCTCGCCCCTGATTCTACATCTGAAGATGTGATGGCCTATATTCAGGCCAAAATAAGCGATGCCACTATCAAGGTGGAGAAATTTAAGTTTTCTTATGACAGGCAAGTTGCATCTTTCAAGATCAACGTACCCCCAGAACATTTTGCCACCACATCCTCACCAAGCTTTTGGCCGGAGTATTTGGTGGTAAAAGAGTACAAGCCCAAAATTAAAAATCGGAATCCGATTAGGCTTCCCCCTGTAGACCCTGTGCAAAATATTTCTGTTGCTACCTCGTCTTCTTCTTCTTCGTCTTCCTCAAAAAACTAATATCTTCCCTTTTGTTAGCTTATCAGAATGTTCGTGGCTTGCGTAGTAAGATTAACAAACTATACGTTGACAGTCTTACTTTCCCATTTCATATTGTTGTGTTCACTGAAACCTGGTTAAAACCGGTTATTCTCGATTCGGAAATCTTTTCAGGGAAATATACAACGTATCGGCTTGATCGTCCTTCCCAAAGAGGTGGTGGGGTTCTAATTGCTGTAGACTCCAACCTCTCTTCAGAAGAAATACTTTTCGTTAGCCCGATTGACATTGAATTTATTTCTGTTAAAATATGTTTCCGTGGCGAATTTTTATACGTTACATGCTCGTACATTTCTCCATCTTCAGATATATCAGTTTATCATAATCATTTATCTGCTATTCAATCCGTCAATAATCTTCTTTCTGACAAAGATCACCTCATAGTTCTTGGAGATTTTAATTTGCCAAGAACAACGTGGCTACAGAGTAATGAGTCGAATTCTTTAACTCCAACGACTGAACATGGCTTTATCGATGGATTATTTGACATATCTTTGTGCCAAATAAACCATGTTAAAAATTCGTTAAGCCGGCAGCTGGACTTATGTTTTGTTTGTGATCCAGCTAGTGTAGTCCTGTCAAGAACAGAACCACTCACATATCCTGAAGATCCCTATCATCCAACATTAGAATTGGTGATCGACCTTGGCACATCAGTAACTAATTTTCTTTCTACGCCAACTGTTCGAGCTCGCCAGTTTCGCAAAGCTGACTTTTCGAAATTGAACGAGCTTCTTAGGCAATGTGAATGGTCAGATTTATATATCTGTACTGATTTGAGCATCGCCATCAAACTATTTTATAATAGATTGAACTCGTGTTTTGATGCCTGCATTCTTTCAGCTTACCCGTCCAGGTCTAATAAACCTCCATGGTTTTGTAAGCAACTTTCCTTCTTAAAGAACTTAAAGTCCAGACTTTATAAAAAGTTTAAGGACACAGGTTCTTCTTCTGCATTTTCTCGCTATTTAATTGCTCGGGCCAACTTCACCGAGTTAAACGCTACATGTTATAGAAATTATCTATCTCGCTGTAGGGTACGATTCGCGAACGACCCTAGGCAGTTCTTTAATTTTGTGAACACAAAGCGTCAATCTTCTTCCTATCCATCTTCTCTATCCTATGAAAATTCGAAGGCATAGACAGATCAGGAGATCGCCGATCTTTTTGCAACGTTTTTCAAACTACTTACTCTTCGTCTAACTATTCTTTTGAATCTTATCCTTTTGATGTGCCTCGATCGAACTGTATCTTCAGTCCCTTAATTAGTGAGGAGTCGCTGATTCGTGATCTTGAGATGGTTAAGCCGGTGTTTTCACCTGGTCCGGATGGTGTTCCTGGTTGTGTACTTCGGTATGGAGCCAGAGAGCTATGTGGACCCCTGCTGAAGCTATTTTCTCTGTCATTAGATTCTGCGATTTTTCCCTCTATTTGGAAGGAGTCATTTATTGTTCCTCTGCACAAAAAGGGAAGTAAGTCTGACGCCAAAAACTATAGGGGAATCTCTAAGTTGTCCGCTATTCCTAAAGTTTTTGAGAAGAGTTTAACCAGTCATTTACAGCACTTGTGTTGTTCAATTATCTCTCCCTACCAGCATGGATTAGTCAAACGTAGATCCACTACTACTAATCTCTTAGAACTTTCGTCGTTTGTTATCCGCGGCTTCCGTAATAACAAACAAACTGATGTCATTTATACCGATTTCAGTAAAGCTTTTGACTCAGTCAACCATTCTCTTTTATTACATAAGCTTGACATTATTGGTTTTCCGACCACCCTTATTCGCTGGATTTCAAGCTTTTTGAAACACAGAACTCAAAAAGTTCTGTTTAATAACTTTTTTTCTAAGTCATTCCGGGTTACCTCTGGAGTTCCCCAAGGTAGTCATCTCGGTCCTTTGCTTTTCACACTGTTTATAAATGATCTACCAACAGTTTTAACAAACTCTCGTGTACTTATGTATGCCGACGATGTTAAAATTTGTCTGCAATATAAAGATTGGCCATGCCACATCAAATTGCAGGAAGATCTTGACTCTTTTCAGTCATGGTGCCGTGTGAATCTTTTAAATTTAAACTGTTCTAAATGTAACGTAATGACTTTTTACCGCACTAACCCTTATTTGGCGTCATACTCACTGTATGGTGGTCCTCTTGATAGGATTACTGCTGTTGATGATCTAGGTATACTCTTAGATCACAAGCTTAAATTTTCTGACCATATATTTAAGATGGTCAATAAAGCTATGTCAGTTCGAGGTTTTATAAAGAGGTGGTCGAAGGAATTCGATGACCCCTATATAACTAAGACTCTTTACATATCTTTGGTTCGCCCAATTTTGGAGTATGGTTCATGTGTCTGGTGTCCTCAGTATACTGTGCACCAAAGTCGCATTGAATCGGAACAAAAAAACTTTCTTCTTTTTGCTCTACGTGGCCTTAATTGGAATGGGGACGTGAGACTGCCTTCGTACTCTAGTAGACTTTTATTAATAGACCTTCCTTCTTTATCAAATCGTAGAATTATGCTTGGTATTATTTTTATGTGTAAGCTTATTGGTGGTGACATTGACTCTACCGAATTAATGTCACAACTCAACTTTTCTGTTCCTCGTAGAGTAGTATCTAGAAATTTTAATCCTATTTCTCTTCCTACCTGTAGATCTAACTATGCATTGCATGAACCTTTTAGAATGCTGTGTTCGGAATACAATAGGCTTTTTTATATTGTTTCCGAAGCTAATTCCATTTCAAATCTAAAACTTTTGCTACTAACCCATTTAGCTAATAATAATTAGTTTAATATTTTTATTATATTTCTTAGTAATTTAAATCTATATCCGTTTTCATATTTTATGTCCGTAACTGGCTATCTTCTTTCTCTCTTCGCGACCTTTTAATTTGCATGCCGTTCATCTCGTTTCCGTCCGCCCGCGAACTCGTCTTCTGATCCGCGCGTAACAAGCTAAGGCTTGGTGTCGCTTGGACCACTTGAACGTACATACATAGTACGTCAACGCCCAACGAAAGAATATCTATGCATATGTATGTATGTATGTACTCATCAGAAAATAGTTTGCACCTCCTGTGCGCTTCAAACTTAATGGCAACCAACTTCAGATGGGATCCATTGGATAAATTGCTAAAGTTGCGTAGTAATTACCAATGATTTATTGGACAACCGCAACAATTTCACAAATTTCACTTTTTATTTCACAACGTTGTTAGGTGACGCCTTATTTGATTTGCAAGCTTCAATCAATTTATTGCACTGACTCAGAATGGCGATACTCGATAGTACGCGAAAAACAGAATTGCGATTCTAGATGGTTTTTTTTTTTTTTTTTTTTTTTCATTATGCGCCAGCCTGTTGCTAATGTCGCGTATAAGAATGGGGATCAATGCACGCAATAGGAAAGAAATACGGGTGCGCATTGAATCAGCTCGCCGCAAGCAAGGAGGGAAAGGTCGAAGTGAACAGCAGTTGGTAGGTTTAAGTAGGTAGTAGTCAGAATTTTGTTGGGTAAGAGGCAGTAGATAGAGGTTGAGTTAGAGTAACCTGGAGTATGTTGATGGAGTCATTGGCAGATATTTAAAAAAAAAAACACAAAATACAGTGGTAGATGGGGAAGCAGGTGTGAGGAAAATTGGTTGATAGGCGTTTGGATAGGTTTGTAGGAAATTATAGATTAGGAGTGGAGACAGGCAATTTCGCAAAGAAATAAGTTTACCTGAGGGTGGGAGTAGAGAACCTTAAAAGGAAACTCTTTTAGAAACGGTTGGAAGTGGTTTGAGAGGATTCAGGCAATTTCGTGAAGAAATAAGTTTACCTGAGAGTGAGAAGAGACAGTATTAAGAGAATACTCTTTTGTAATCGGTTGGAAGTGGTTTTGAGAGGAATCAGGCAATTTCGTGAAGAAATAAGTTTACCTGAGAGTGAGTAGAGAGAATTTTAAGAGGAGACACTTTTAGAATCATTGGAAGTGGTTTGAGAGGAATCAGGCAATTTCGTGAATAAATAAGTTTATCTGGGAGTGAGTAGAGAGAATTAAGAGAAAACTCTTTTAAAATCGGTTGAGAGTGGTTTGAGAGGAATCAGGCAATTTCGTGTAGAAATAAGTTTACCTGAGAGTGAGTGGAAGGAGTCTTAAGAGGAAACTTTTTTTGTAATCAGTTGGAAGTGGTTTAAGAGGAATCAGGCAATTTCGTGAAGAAATAAGTTTACCTGAGAGTGAGTAGAGAGAGTAGTGTTAGAGGTTGATAACTTGGGAGGCTGGGAGAGCAGCATTAAAAGGTAATAATTGTTTGGGGTGAGGGGGCCTGTTCGCCTGCGCTGCTCATATCCATTTGGATAGGGCTCACAATACCCGTACAAGAGTCCCTCTTCTCCCCAACAGAGGCCAAATAAAATTAGGCCACATGTTGATTGTACCATGGCTATAAGTTTATAACCGTTAAGCGTTTCGCCAGGCAGCGTCAGAGTAGTTGACGGTAGAAGATATTTTTAGGTATCCCGCCACATGTCATCATAGCAGCCTGGCAGTTGGTTGGAAATAGGTTGGTGGTACAATAGTGGCAGTAGGAATAGGTGTGTTTTTTTTTAACTAAGTACGTCTTACAGAACCGCTGCCGACGTATTCTAGGTGGAGCCCTGGATATTGGCTGGTTCTGTTTTTGTTAATCGCGAGCGCCCTCGAGGGGACCATGCGACAATATGCGGATAAAGATGATAACAGATATATATGCACAATAAAGAGCATAAAATATTCCATGCGGATAAAGTATATTGATACCATAATGGGCTCCAATTTTAGTACTAATTTTATTGTTTTAATTGTTAGTGAGTCTAATTTGTACTACAGAAAAGTTTATGAATTAATATATTTACATATTTATATATTTATATGTTTATTAGTTAAATATTGACATGTTTATGGGTAAGGGCGCCTTTAGCCAATCTAATGTTCAAGCATTTATACAACCATATGTTAAATGCTGATACATTTATTGGTTCAGGTGCCCAGCCATTTAAAAATATAAATATATGTTAAAAGATTTGGTTATCAATATAGTAACATGTTTAATAAGAATATATTTTAGAAGTATAAATGGAGAAAGGAGGAGATTTTGAGTAAATGTAAAACAATTAAAAATGGATAAGTTGACCCATTTTGGGCAATTAACAGTATCTATTGCACTGTCCGTTTAAGAGGCCCTGATTCTCCTAGGCTGCTCATGCCCAATTTTTATTTGGGCAGGGCTCCCGGAATCCGAACAGGGGGATTCCTCCTTCCCCCAACAGCATGTGTCCACCTCTCGCAGATCACATGAAGCTGAAAGAATCAGGCACTGCAACAAGCTGACACGATTGTTTGTCAATGTATAGAGAGAGGTAGCAAGGTCATTCTCCTTTTTTCTCATTTATATATTTATATGTTAAATATTGAAATATTTATGGGCTTGGGTGTTATTAGTTATTTAAGTATTTAAATATTAATATGTTTATATGTTTAATATGGACATGTTTATGGTTTTAAGTAATGAGTTATTTAAAAGTTAGAATATTTACATGTTTATATGTTAAATATTGAAATAATTATGGGTTTGGGTGTTATTAGTTATTTAAATATTAATATGTTTATATGTTAAATATGGACATGTTTATGGTTTTGGGTATAAGTTATTTGAATGTTCAAGTATTTATATATTTATATGTTAAATATTGAAATATTTATGGGTTTGGGTGTTATTAGTTATTTAAATATTTATTTTTTTTTTCATAATATGTAGGGGCCTGTGCTTGCCCACATATAGCCATATGACATACTAAGTACGTCTTACAGAACCACTGCCGACGTATTCTAGGTGGAGCCCTGGATATTGGCTGGTTCTGTTTTTGTTAATCGCGAGCGCCCTCGAGGGGACCATGCGACAATATGCGGATAAAGATGATAACAGATATATATGCACAATAAAGAGCATAAAATATTCCATGCGGATAAAGTATATTGATACCATAATGGGCTCCAATGTTAGTACTAATTTTATTGTTTTAATTGTAAGTGAGTCTAATTTGTACTACAGAAAAGTTTATGAATTAATATATTAACATATTTATATATTTATATGTTTATTAGTTAAATATTGACATGTTTATGGGTAAGGGCGCCTTTAGCCAATCTAATGTTCAAGCATTTATACAACCATATGTTAAATGCTGATACATTTATGGGTTCAGGTGCCCCGCCATTTAAATGTATAAATATATGTTAAAAGATTTGGTTATCAATATAGTAACATGTTTAATACGAATATATTTTAGAAGTATAAGTGGAGAAAGGAGGAGATTTTGAGTAAATGTAAAACAATTAAAAATGGATAAGTTGACCCATTTTGGCCAATCAACAGTATCTATTGCACTGTCCGTTTAAGAGGCCCTGATTCTCTTAGGCTGCTCATGCCCAATTTTTATTTGGGCAGGGCTCCCGGAATTCGAACAGGGGGATTCCTCCTTTCCCCAACAGCATGTGTCCACCTCTCGCAGATCACATGAAGCTGAAAGAATCAGGCAGTGCAACAAGCTGACACGATTGTTTATCAATATACAGAGAGAGAAAGCAAGGTCATTCTCCTTTTTTTTTCATTTATATATTTATATATAGAATAGGGGGCTCCGCCCCCTGCTCGCTTCGCTCGCCAACCCCAGCTCGCTTCGCTCGCAAAATTGAAAAGATTTTCTTTTGTTGTCCGGTTTAACATATTAATACTGCTCGCTTCGCTCGCCAACCCCCAGCTCGCTGCGCTCGCAAAATTAAAAAAAACATCTTAAGTAGTCCCGTTTAACAATTTTATATAATATAGCATTTTTTGACGAAAAACGCAAATATTTAACTTTAGTGTTTTAATGTTTTTCGATTTATCGATTCAGCTGGAAAAATCCAAATTTAGCGGGAAAAAGCTAAATTTGGCGGAAAAAAGCTAAATTTGGGGAAAATGTCAAAATTTAGCAAGAAGAGCTAATCTATGAGTTTTGTTAGGATATCTCATACAACAACAGAATTTTTGGTTCTAAAAAAATAATTTGCATCCGATTGTTCCTACGGCAGCTATATGATATAGTCATCCGACTTTGACCAAATTTGGTCAGGATGTAAGAAACAGTCCCAAACATACAATCTGTGCTTTTGGTAGAGATATCTTATGAAACAAAAAAGTTTTTCATACTAAAGGTTATTTTGCATCCGATTGTTCCTATGGCAGCTATATGATATAGTAACCCGGCTTTGACCAAATTTGATCAGGATGTAAGAGACAATCCCAAGCATACACTCTGTGAGTTTGGTTGAGATATCTTAAGAAACAAAAAAGTTTTTCATACTAAAGGTTATTTTGCATCCGATTGTTCCTATGGCAGCTATATGATATAGTAACCCGACTTTGACCAAATTTGGCCAGAATGTAAAGGACAGTCCAAAACATACAATCTGTGAGTTTGGTAGAGAAAAAGTTTTTCATACTAAGCAATTCTGTGACCTTTGACCTTGATTTTGACCCACTTACAGGTCGAATTTCGCAAAACGCCGTCTTATTGCACGATGAAATTATCTCACCTCTGTTGTGTGAAAATTTCAGCTTTCTGTCTTTTACAGTTTGGGCTGCACGTTGATTCTCAGTCAGTGAGTCAGTCAGTGAGTCAGTCAGTGAGTCAGTCAGTAAGTCAGTCAGTGAGTCAGGACAAAGAGTTTTATATATATAGATACATTTTTTTTTTGTCTACAAATCACACTGAAATTCCACTTCGCAACTAACTCAACATATGTTTGCCCATAAATACATTTGTTTCCAGTCATATCCATTGAATGCCGTTTAAATATTTTATATTGGGCCCGACAACAAAATTAATCAACATCACAGCTAACAACTTATTGGGGAATCTCTTTGGATTTATTTTTGGTTTGCACTCTAATTGCAAATAAACACAAAACCCACCCCCGCAACAAAAGCAACATACATATTTACACACACAATCTTCACTACACTAAACAAGCACACGTCGAATTCATCGACTTTTTGATTGTCACTACAGCGGAATTTTTATATTTCACAACACAAACACATTCCTGTTCAACAATAAACTATTATTTTCTGTTTTTGGAAATTATTTTTTTTGTTTGCATGGATGAGACATATGTACATACATATCCGATAACCGATATCACTTGGGTAACAACTTTGCGATCAGGGAACGAATGAAATGAAACACTTTTTTTTCATTTGCACAGTACCGAGTGACACCTGTGGCGATTATTTCACACTCTTCAAAATAATAATATTGTTCTTAAATAAAATTAAGAACAGTGATATTATCTTTGTTATTTTTCGCAGCGTTAACGTGTTGCAGCCAACTTCGATAGTAACACGCATCCGAGTTTATCGATAGTTGGATATATTGAGTGATACTTACATTGGATATTGTTTATTCGAATTATCATTTAACAATTTCAGTTTTTTCTTTGCACACATTATCCGATTAATCAAGAATTTTCACTGCGGACTCATCCACTTCCACTTATTCGATATTTTTCTTTATTTTTGTGAGGAAAATATTTATTTTTTTGTCAAAGGATTCGAATTTCATCAAGATATATTTGTTGTCACCCGAACAGAACGATATATTTACTCCTCGTCTCAATATCGTTGCAACGTTTCCACTGCAGACGCATCCATTTCCACAAATCTTTTACTTTATTTTTTTGTTAGATTTTATTTTTTGTCTTCTCTTGCAAAAATAAAAAGAATTGGTATCGATAAAAAAATATAAGTAAATATACAGACAAAAATTGGGTCTCCGCTGGGCACGTTTCATTATCGTTTCCTGTAATTCCACTTGCATCCTCGAGTTTTTGTTGTCACGTGCGAGTCTGTTCGTTGTTTCTTTTGAAGGCCTATGATGCCAGGTGACGAAAAGGATCTGGCTGCCACTTCGAGCGCACCTAGGGAGAAGAACTTGCCAGAGAGGACACTTTTACAACCCGATATCAGACTCATCCGATCCGCAAGTCAGCAGAGGGAAAATAACAAGATGTCCGCGTTGGCTAACTTTATTACGATGACCGATAGAATGAGTCAACTGGAGACTCAATTCAGTTCCAACACAGGAGTTTCGCTACATACATTGAAAGTTCGACTAGAAGAAATACGGAGCGTGTGGGACAGGGTGTCTCAAGAATTCCAAAGCTGCTCCAGAGTTTTTTCTGAATCGGGGCCCAGCGATGATCCGGATTATGGCACAATTCATGCCAAATATTCCTACTGTTATGCCGTTTATATGCGTAGTGCTGCATCACTGGGCGAACAAATTGAAAACGCTACAGTCCAGATTCCGCCTCAGACAGCTTCCTATCAGCTACGAGGCTGGCGTCTGCCTCCAGTCGAAACAGAAGTCTTTGATGGAGACTATCTGAAATGGCCCACTATATAAACAATCCTAGTCTGACCCCAGTTGAGAAACTTTTTCACTTGACTTCCAAGACTAGTGGCGAGGCAAGAAAAATCGTGGTCAAATTTCCGCTCACCAATGAGGGCTTCGCGACAGCGTGGAGAGCATTGAGTGACAACTTCGAAAATAAGAGACTTTTGGTCACGAATCAGTTAAAAATACTGTTCAGTGTGCAATCCATTTCCCACGAATCCGGAGCTGCAATCAAAGATATGCAGAGCACCATCCAAGGGTGCCTGACTGCTCTGGAACAGTCCGACTTTTACAGTGAGTCTCCGTTCTCGAATAGCATTTTGGTTTTTATGTTTTCGTCAAAGCTTCCAAAGCAAACTCTAGCCCTTTGGGAACAGAGTATCCAAAACCAAATGGATCTTCCGACATGGGAGGATTTTAACACTTTCTTGGTTGAGCGTTCTCGCACACTAGAAAGAATTGAGGACGTTATCGCATCCTCAACTTCTCACCTTCAAGGGAAACCAGCTCGAAAGGAGCCTGTTTCCAAGAAGGTGAACTCCTTTGAAGCTAAGGTGAACGCAAAGGTTCAGACTTGCAAATTGTGTTCAAAGGAGAACCACCCCATTCGGTTATGTCCAAAATTCCTCAAGATGACTGTTAACGCGCGTTCCAACACGATAAAACAGCAGAATCTCTGCTTAGACTGTTTTGCCAGAGGGCATCAACTAAGAGAATGCACAAGTGCGCATAACTGTCATACCTGCAAGGGACGTCATAATACTTTGCTCCATCGTCCGCAGGCATCCACTTCTCCAGCAGTTTTGAACTCATCTTCTTTACAGTCTTCTTCCAATCAACCGCAAGCCACTGTTCAAAATTGCTTTTCCGCAAGCACGCAGAGCGTTCTCCTGGGAACAGCTGTCATACATGTGTGTCACAGGGGCACTAAGTATACAGCGCGAGCCCTGATCGATTCTGGTTCAGAAGCAACCTTTATTTCTGAGCGGCTATTCAAAATGATTCAAATTCCATATCAGCCAGTTGACGCTCAAGTATCAGGGCTCAATGAAGCTATTGCTGCTCAGCCTCAGAAGCTTTGCCAATTCCATATTGGCTCTCCAATCAAATCAAGAATCCAAGTCGAAACATCAGCGTACGTCCTTCCAAAGCTGGCAGGAAATCTGCCCTCCTGCACTATTCCACAAAGTGCTTTAGAGGGTCTTCCAAATCTGGAGTTTGCTGATCCACATTTCTATAGGAGCTCACAGATAGACGTGCTCTTGGGCGCTGATATCCTTCCTTCTCTTTTACTGAAAGGCTCCCATCCAAACATTTGTGGCACTCTTCTTGGTCAAGAAACGATTTTCGGGTGGACCATCACCGGCCCCGTTTCAAAATCCAGTGCCAAATCCATATCGTCGTTCTCTACTCGAATTTCATTAAATCCTGAAGCGAGATTAGAGAAACTTCTCACAAAATTTTGGGAGGTGGAGGATATACCAGTCAAACTGGTAAATGAATCCGACATCTTGTGTGAGAAGATATTCCAAAGTACGACCGCACGTTCTGAGAATGGCAGATACGTTGTCACGCTACCTTCAAGGATCCTGATCACATAGACTTGGGACATTCAAGGTCCATCGCGCTAGCTCAATTCCTTAGAAATGAGAGTCGTTTAAGCAAAAACGCTCTCCTCAAAGAGCAGTACGACTCGGTGATCCAGGAGTATTTGGACTTGGGTCATATGAAACCAGTCCCTTCCACTACTCGTTCCGACAATTTTTATCTTACACATCATGCTGTCTACAAACCAGACAGCACCACCACAAAGCTTCGCGTTGTTTTCAACGCCTCCAGTCTGTCGTCAAACGGCAAGAGTTTGAACGATGTCCTGTAACTTTCCAAAGATGTGCAATCCCGTTATCCCCTGGCAAGTGACGTAATAGCAAACTGCATGTATGTAGACGACGTGTTGGCAGGAGCCCACTCGAAATCTAATGCAATCCAAGCCATTTCCGAACTGCGTGAGGCTCTTGAATCCGCAGGTTTTCCTTTACGGAAATGGACGTCAAATGAGAGAGACTTGTTAAAGGTCATTCCAAAAGATTTTCGGCTGAGAACTGATTTCTTAGAAATTGAGGAAGCCAGCGATGCTAAGACCCTTGGAATCCGATGGAAAGCAGACACTGACGAGTTTTTCTTTTCTCCTGCCCAGCTCGTAGTCCAGGCTTCTATATCGAAACAACAAGTTCTCTCTCAGATTGCCAAGCTTTTCGATCCAGCAGGATGGCTAGCACCATTTATTATTCAAGCCAAGATTTTCATGCAGGAAATCTGGCTCCAAGAATTAGGTTGGGATGATATGCTTCCTGATGACCTGACTAAAAAGTGGCACGACTTTGTGAGTCATTATTCACACCTTGGCGAAGTTCGCATTCCCAGATGGGTGGAGTTCAGTACAAAAGGGCTCACCCAAATCCACGGTTTCTGTGACGCGTCGCAACGCGCATACGGCGCTGCTATTTATGTGCGCACAGAGACAAATGGGAAGGTAGCAGTTCATCTTCTGACCGCAAAAACGAGGGTAGCTCCTATCAAAACGGTTTCCTTACCGAGGCTCGAGTTGTGCGGTGCCATGCTATTGGCAGAATTGTCGGCAGCAATTTTGCCACAGCTTCCGATTCCACAATGTGAACGATACTATTGTACGGATTCGACTATAGTATTAGCCCGGCTCAACAAGCTTTCATGCAATTGGACCACGTTCGTCGCCAATAGAGTGACGAAGATTACCCAAGTCACTGACTCCAAGAAATGGGCCCATGTACGATCCGAGTACAATCCAGCGGACCTGGCAAGCAGAGGTGTCTCCCCATGTGAACTTCTAGATAGTGATCTGTGGTGGCACGGGCCAGATTGGTTGCAACTTGAGCAAAACCAATGGCCGACTTCAGTTGATATCTCGTTAGATACAACTATTGAGCAACGCCCTATAAAAGTCCATATCGCAGTAGCGTCTCCCACTTTCACACTTCTTGAAAGATTTTCCAAGTTCCAGAGAGCTTTGCGAGTGATGGCATACGTATTCCGCTTCATAGATATTTGCAGGAAAATTCCTACATCCATTCTAGTCGACCCTGACCACACAGAGCTTTCTGTCGTTCAAGAACGGCTCGTCATTCTCACCCAAAGGCATGAGTACTCAGCTGAGAACACATGTCTGTCCCAAAAGAAACTGGTCCTGCGATCAAGCAGTCTCCTAAACTTGAACCCGTTTCTGGACAAAAGGGGAGTCCTCCGAGCATGTGGGCGCATAAGAGCCTCTGACATGCTGAGCTACGACGAACGGCATCCCATCATACTCCCATATGCATGTCCATATTCACGCCTCCTGGTGAATTTCACGCACCATATCTCCCTACATGGAGGTAACCAGTTAGTTGTGCGTCTTGTACGCTCAAAATACTGGATTCCAAAGCACAAGGTGTTGGTTAAATCCGTCATCCACTCCTGCAAAATCTGCATTCTCCACAAGAAACAGCTGCAGACTCAGCTTATGGGAGCTCTACCTGTAGAGCGAACTTCCTTTTCCCGACCATTCACTCATACAGGTGTCGACTTTGCCGGCCCATTCGACGTGAAGAATTATACTGGTCGTGCGTGCCTTATAACCAAAGGGTACGTGTGCGTCTTTGTGTGCTTCAGCACCAAGGCGATCCATCTGGAGGCAACTTCAGATCTCACCACGGAAAAGTTCCTGGCAGGCTTTGCACGGTTCGCAGCCAGACGTGGTTGTCCATCCACTTTGTACTCTGACAACGGCAAGACGTTCGTCGGAGCTGCAAAAATCCTTTCACAAGATTTTTTGGAGGCTACAAAAAAGCTTATCCTGTGCAAATATAGCCACCAGAAGTTATCTTGGCATTTCAATCCCCCCAGTGCGCCCCATATGGGGGCCTCTGGGAAGCTGGCGAAAAGAGCTTTAAAACGCTCTTTTTCAAATCCGCGTCCACTTTAAAGCACACCTTTGAGGAGCTCTCGACTCTGCTCGCTAAGATCGAGGCGTGCCTAAACTCCAGGCCAATTTCTCCAATGTCTGAAGACCCAACTGACCTATTGGCGCTGAGTCCAGGTCATTTTCTTGTTGGCGGTCCACTTCTTTCCTCAGCAGAGACGGAAATTAAAGAAAGCGCAACGTCCATTCTGAATCGTTGGCAGCGCGTGAAGGCTCTCCACCAACAGTTCTGTCTCCGTTGGAAAGACGAATATCTCAAAGAATTGCACAAGAGAAATAAATGGCAATCACCAACGCGAGACCTCCAATGCAATGACTTAGTTATTATTAAAGAGGATAATCTTCCAGTAAATAAATGGCGTCTTGGGCGCGTTCAAAACACGTATCCTGGCGCAGATCAAAGAGTGCGAGTGGTCGATGTCTTAACGACCCGAGATGTAGTCAAATGACCAATTGCAAAGTTAATTTTGCTGCCTCCAGAGACGGACGTTCCGTCTCCAAAACGACAATAATCCGTTTCCATTATTAATTTCCGCACCCGCTTCATTTCAGTACAACACGCAATGGCACCGCGTCCACAAGCGACACAGGGCAGACGTCCACGAGGAACCGCGTCGTTCCGATGCCGAGTCTGCCGAGGAGTCCACGCATTGCGGAAGTGTCGGCGCTTCATGCGGCTAACAGCGGAGAAGAGGCTCAGGGCAGTGTTGGTGAACAAATACTGCCCAAAGTGTTTGGCCCACCAGCACTCCGGAGAGAGTTGTCGACGCCAGGACAAATGCCGTGTGTGTCAGCGGGACCACCACACGCTGCTGCAAATGCATGAGCCGAGGCAAGGCTCCCTGATCCGTCAGCGAGTGAGATCCCGCTCTCCATCAGCAGCAGCTCGCACTCCATCTCGGACCATCCCGACACTCTCTCTCACGTCTATCCTGGAGCAGCAAAAGACGACAGTCCTCCCAACGGCCCTCATCACGTTCGACACCGGCAAGAAATCTTTCGAGACTCGAGCGATTATCGATCCATGCTGTCCTGTCAGTCGTATCGACGCATCTCTGGCAACGGCCTTCGGGCTTTCCGTCTCCCGCGTCGGTACCGAAAGAGCTTGCTCGGTGATCGTCAAATCCAAAGTGTCCGACTTTCAACGGGAAGTCATTTTCCAGCTGCTTCCGACGCAGTACCGGACACCAACAAAGCATATAGCGGAACGACTTTGCGGCAACGAGGCCAATCTTCGCCTGGCAGACGATTTTTGGTTCCGTCCGAGCACAATCCACATCGTGCTAGGGGCGGATCTCTACTCGGAGATCATGCTCCCGGGATTCCAGCCGAGCCGAGCAGGATCACCAATCGCCCAGAACACCGTCTTTGGGTGGATTTTCTCTGGGCTTGTGCCCACCAGTGAGACTGAGACTGAGACCACCAGGATACTGCAAGGGGGGCGGTATGTTCATGCCCAAAAGTAGGCAGCGAACAAAGTCCTTCGTCCCACAACCAACTCTCCAAATGCTGGCAACACTATTTTTATTGCAACATTTCTTAGCATAACATAGCCTTAAGCATAGTTGTAATATTACATGAAGTTTCAGTTTTAGAAACGTACATGAAACCGAGCACACGCGTTCGTCAAATAAAGTGAATTTGTATAACGCAAATCCCGAGTGTTCTTATTTGGCTGCCCTCACCAAGAAGGAAGTTTTACACCCCTCTACACAACAACAGATATATATGCACAGTAAAGAGCATAAAATATTCCATGCGGATAAAGTATATTGATACCATAATGGGCTCCAATGTTAGTACTAATTTGATTGTTTTTATTGTTAGTGAGTCTAATTTGTACTACAAAAAAGTTTATGAATTAATATATTTACATATGTATATATCTTATAAAAAAAACCTCTTTACGAGGTAAAAGTCTAGTGACGAAAACATTTTTATGCCCCAAAATTTCTGATATCCAATTTTGTGACGAATAATATTAAGTTTTACATATAAATTATTTTAAAAAAAATTTTGGCACTCGGCACATTGCGCTAAAATGTCTCAATTCTTTGTAAAACTCACTGTTTTGCGCAGTGCCGAATGCAAAAATTTTTTTTAAAATAATTTATATGTAAAACTTAATATTATTCGTCACAAAATTGGATATCAGAAATTTTGGGGCATAAAAATGTTTTCGTCACTAGACTAGATTCGTGATGTGAATCCCCGATTTTTCATAAATCGCCAAAATGTGGGAAAAAAAACTTTATTTCACCTGTAGCTTTTTACCTGTGTTCTTAAGCAAAAAAGATTTCAGCTATGTTTAAAAGCCCTTCGAAATACCTTTCCAACGATATATAGATTACATAGCTTCTATAGCTTAGATGCTAGAGGGGTTTCAATTTTAGCGGTTTTTAGCGATTTCCCGCTAAACTAGAGTTTTTTCGAAAAAGTCGTAGAACAAACGTTTCTAGATTTTTGATCGGGAACAAGTCCTCATTCAAACTTTTAAGCTAAATTAAAGCTTTGATACAAACAAACAAACAAACAAACAGACAGACTGACTTTTCATTTCAATTTCGAAAGGCCACAAAAAATTTCAAAATTAATTATCTTCTGAACCAGTGATCGGATTTTGATGATCAAGGTGTCATTCGACGCGTATTTTTGATTAGAATAGTAAAAAATTAAAATAAAAATCGAAAAGGCTCCAACGGCCCCATTAGCTCCAATAATTTAAAATTTTCCCCTCCCACTAACACCTGTTTATCTCACGAACCAGGTGAGTTTTCAAAAGTCTTAGTATGCAAATTTGTAAGTTTAATTGATACCTTTCGATCGGTATATAATTCGACCCGATCGGACAGTCATAGCAAATTTTCCATTCTTCCTGTGTATATATGCTAGTCGCCTTCGCACCCTTCGTGCTGCTTTCGTCACTAGCGCGGACTGCCGTCCGCAGTGATTTATATGTTTATTAGTTAAATATTGACATGTTTATGGGTAAGGGCGCCTTTAGCCAATCTAATGTTCAAGCATTTATACAACCATATGTTAAATGCTGATACATTTATTGGTTCAGGTACCCCGCCTTTTAAATGTATAAATATATGTTAAAAGATTTGGTTATCAATATAATAACATGTTTAATAAGAATATATTTTAGAAGTATAAGTGGACAAAGGAGGAGATTTTGAGTAAATGTAAAACAATTAAAAATGGATAAGTTGACCCATTTTGGCCAATTAACAGTATCTATTGCACTGTCCGTTTAAGAGGCCCTGATTCTCCTAGGCTGCTCATGCCCAATTTTTATTTGGGCAGGGCTCCCGGAATCCGAACAGGGGGATTCCTCCTTCCCCCAACAGCATGTGTCCACCTCTCGCAGATCACATGAAGCTGAAAGAATCAGGCAGTGCAACAAGCTGACACGATTGTTTGTCAATGTATAGAGAGAGATAGCAAGGTCATTCTCCTTTTTTCTCATTTATATATTTATATGTTAAATATTGAAATATTTATGGGCTTGGGTGTTATTAGTTATTTAAGTATTTAAATATTAATATGTTTATATGTTAAATATGGACATGTTTATGGTTTTAAGTAATGAGTTATTTAAAAGTTAGAATATTTACATGTTTATATGTTAAATATTTTAATAATTATGGGTTTGGGTGTTATTAGTTATTTAAATATTTAAATATTAATATGTTTATATGTTAAATATGGACATGTTTGTGGTTTTGGGTATAAGTTATTTAGATGTTCAAGTATTTATATATTTATCTGTTAAATATTGAAATAATTATGGGTTTGGGTGTTAATTAATTATTTAAATATTTAAATATTAATATGTTTATATGTTAAATATGGACATGTTTATGGTTTTGGGTATAAGTTATTTAGATGTTCAAGTATTTATATATTTATCTGTTAAATATTGAAATATTTATGAGTTTGAGTGTTATTAGTTATTTAAATATTTATATGTTTATATGTTATATATTAAAATATTTATGGGTTTGGGTGTTATTAGTTATTTAAATATTTAAATATTAATATGTTTATATGTTAAATATGGACATGTTTGTGGTTTTGGGTATAAGTTATCTTATAAAAAAAACCTCTTTACGAGGTGAAAGTCTAGTGACGAAAACAGTTATATGCCCCAAAATTTCTGATATCCAATTTTGTGACGAATAATATTAAGTTCTACATATAAATTATTTTAAAAAAAATTTTGCATTCGGCACATTGCGCTAAAATGTCTCAATTCTTTATATCAAATAACACTCACTGTTTTGCGCAGTGCCGAATGCAAATTTTTTTTTAAAATAATTTATATGTAAAACTTAATATTATTCGTCACAAAATTGGATATCAGAAATTTTGGGGCATATAACTGTTTTCGTCACTAGACTTTCACCTCGTAAAGAGGTTTTTTTTATAAGATATCAGTAATTTTTGAATAAGACATCAGAAATTTTTAAATCGCAATAAATTTTTAGAGTATAACCTTGTTAAAAGGTGCTTCTTGTTTGTACAAGCTAGAACGAACTGTTTGACAACACTGGTTCCCTTTACAAACACACATGCTGCTATGACACTTTGCTGCTGCTGTCCTATTCCAATTCTAAGTAAAATGTATACATTCAGTTAAGAAGTAATATCGACTAATATTACTCTAATCGCAATTATAATATGGTTTTTCTGCCGCAAAAAGAATTCACCACTTGCAAGCAGTTTATTTCCGCAATGCGCTGCAAACAGTGTACATACTGCATATGTACATGCAGAAGTGTAAAGGTAAAAGGTATATTCAGTTGATAGGTAATATCTTGCCCAAACGAATTTTGAGAGATATGTTTTATATGTCAAAAAACGCGGAATTGAATTGTCTACAACATATAATATATTAAAAAGTGATTTAAAGCACAGATTTTTCCTAAACCGAAAAAAAGTGTAAAAAAAACCTTATTTCACCTGTAGCTTTTTACCTGTGTTCTTTAGCAAAAAAGCTTACAGCTATGCTTAAAAGCCCTTCAAAATACCTTTCCAACGATATATAAACCACATCTGTAGCTTCTATAGTTTGGATGCTAAAGGGGTTTTAATTTTAGCGGTTTTTAGCGATTTCCCGCTGAACTAGCGTTTTTTCGAAAAAGTCGTAGAACAAACGTTTCTACATTTTTAATCGGGAACAAGTCCTCATTCAAACTTTTAAGCTAAATCAACGATTTGATCCAAACAAACAAACAAACAAACAAACAAACAGACAGACTGACTTTTCATCTCATTTTCGAAAGGCCCCTAAAAATTTCAAAATTAATTATCTTTTTAACCAGTGGTCGGATTTTGATGATCGAGGTGTCGCTCGACGCGTATTTTTGATAAGAACAGTAAAAAATTAAAATAAATTTCAAAAAGGCTCCAACGGCCCCATTTGCTCCAATAATTTAAAATTGTCCCCTCCCACTAACACCTGTTTATCTCACGAACCAGGTGAGTTTCCAAAAGTCTTAGTATGCACATTTGTAAGTTTAATTGATACCTTTCGATCGGTATATAACTCGACCTGATCGGACAGTCATAGCAAATTTTCCATTCTTCCTGTGTATATATGCTAGTCGCCTTCGCACCCTTCGTGCTGCTTTCGTCACTAGCGCGGACTGCCGTCCGCAGTGATTTAAATGTTCAAGTATTTATATATTTATCTGTTAAATATTGAAATATTTATGAGTTTGGGTGTTATTAGTTATTTAAATATTTATATGTTTATATGTTAGATATTGAAGTATTTATGGGTTTGGATGTTATTAGTTATTTAAATATTAATATGTTTATATGTTAAATATGGACATGTTTATGGTTTTGGGTATAGAGTTATTTAAATATTCAAACATTTAAATGAAAACAAATTGGGCACTTCCAACAGACATTACAGCACTCACCCTCGAGCACAATATTATAAGGGAATATATATGCATACGTAGGCTGCTATATATATTTCTGGCCTAGGCAACAATAAGTGTTGCCAGGTGCAATCTGATATTTCCATTGGAAAGGTTGACATTTTTTAGCATAACATCACTCAGAACGTGTTGTCATTTAATCGTGAATTGTTAAACTTACAGAGCTTTGAACAATTCAATTCCGTTAAAAAATGGAATTGACACGTGAGCATTTTCGTGCGATCATTTTTCACAACTTTCGACGTGGATTATCCAGACAAGAGTGCATCGATGAACTTAAGTCTTTGTATGGCGATCAAGCACCATCCTATAGCACCGTGAAAAACTGGTATAACGAATTTAATCGTGGTCGCAGTTCGCTCAACGACGAATTCCGTGAAGGTCGTCCAAAAACGTCCGTTGTGCCAGAGAACATTGATGCCGTGCGTGAACTAATAATGCAAGATCGTCATGTGACATACCGGGAGATAGAGGCATCCTTGGGCATTTCTCCCACCAGCATACATTCGATATTACATAAACACCTGACCGTAAAAAAGGTTTGTTGTCGTTGGATCCCGCACAATTTGACAATCGCTCAAAAAAAGGCTCGTGTCGATTGGTGCAAAGAAATGTTGAAAAAATACGATCGCGGTGCTTCAAAAGATGTTCATAAGATCGTCACAGGTGACGAATCTTGGATCTATGCGTATGAGCCCGAAACAAAACAACAATCGACCGTGTGGGTCTTCGAAGACGAGCCAAATCCAACGAAAGTTGTTCGTGGAAGAAGCACTTCGAAGCAAATGGTCGCCTGTTTCTTCGGCAAAACTGGTCATGTGGCGACTGTTCCGCTTGAGCAACGAAGGACGGTCAATTCTGAGTGGTACACCACAATTTGTTTGCCTGAAGTCTTCGGAGAAATTCGAAAAACAAACAAGAGAAGACGAATCATTCTTCACCATGACAACGCGAGCTCTCACACATCGGCTCAAACCAGCGCCTTTTTGACCGGCCAAAACGTCGAATTGATGGGTCATCCGCCGTACAGCCCTGACTTGGCACCCAATGACTTCTTTTTATTTCCGCACATCAAGAAAAAAATGCGTGGTCAACGATTTTCGTGCCCAGAAGATGCTGTTGAAGCGTTCAAAAACCATGTTTTGGAGGTGTCTCAATCGGAGTGGAAAAAGTGCTTCGACAATTGGTTTGAGCGCATGCAAAAGTGTATAAATCAGGCTGGAGAATACTTTGAAAAACAATAAAACAATTTTTGATGATAAATATTCGCATTTTCATTATTAGGCCAGAAATGTATATAGCAGCCCTCGTATGTATGTACTCATTGGAAGAAAAAAAATTAGCACCTCCTGTGCGTTTCGAATTTAATGTTAACCAACTTCAGATGGGATCCATTGGATAAATTGCTAAAGTTGCGTAGTAATTACCAATGATTTATTGGACAACCGCAACAATTTCACAAATTTCACTTTTTATTTCACAACGTTGTTAGGTGACGCCTTATTTGATTTGCAAGCTTCAATCAATTTATTGCACTGACTCAGAATGACGATACTCGATAGTACGCGAAAAACAGAGTTGCGATTCAAGGTGGTTTTTTTTTTTTTTTTTTTTTTTTCATTATGCGCCAGCCTGTTGCTAATGTCGCATATAAGAATGGGGATCAATGCACGCAATAGGAAAGAAATACTGGTGCGCATTGAATCAGCTCGCCGCAAGCAAGGAGGGAAAGGTCGAAGTGAACAGCAGTTGGTAGGTTTAAGTAGGTAGTAGTCAGAATTTTGTTGGGCAAGAGGCAGTAGATAGAGGTTGAGTTAGAGTAACCTGGAGTATGTTGATGGAGTCATTGGCTGATATTTAAAAAAAAAAACACAAAATTGGTTGATAGGCGTTTGGATAGGTTTGTAGGAAATTATAGATTAGGAGTGGAGACAGGCAATTTCGAAAAGAAATAAGTTTACCTGAGGGTGGGAGTAGAGAACCTTAAAAGGAAACTCTTTTAGAAACGGTTGGAAGTGGTTTGAGAGGATTCAGGCAATTTCGTGAAGAAATAAGTTTACCTGAGAGTGAGAAGAGACGGTATTAAGAGAATACTCTTTTGTAATCGGTTGGTTGTGGTTTTGAGAGGAATCAGGCAATTTCGTGAAGAAATAAGTTTACCTGAGAGTGAGTAGAGAGAATTTTAAGAGGAGACCCTTTTAGAATCGGTTGTAAGTGGTTTGGGATGATTCAGGCAATTTCATCAAGAAAAAGTTTACCTGGGGGTCGGTAGAGAGAATTAAGAGAAACCTCTTTTATGATCGGTTGAAAAAGGTGTGATAGGAATCAGGCAATTTCGTTAAGAAATAAGTTTACCTGGGAGTGAGTAGAGAGGAAATTATTTTGTAATCGTTGGAAGTAGTTTAAGAGGAATCAGGCAATTTCGTGAAGAAATAAGTTTACCTGAGAGTGAGTAGAGAGAGTATTAAGAGAAAACTCTTTTATAATCATTGGAAGTGGTTTGAGAGGAATCCGGCAATTTCGTGAAGAAATAAGTTACCTGAGAGTGAGTAGAGAGAGTATTGAGAGAAAACTCTTTTATAATCATTGGAAGTGGTTTGAGAGGAATCAGGCAATTTCGTGTAGAAATAAGTTTACCTGGGAGTGAGTAGAGAGAATTAAGAGAAAACTCTTTTAAAATCGGTTGAGAGTGGGGTGAGAGGAATCAGGCAATTTCGTGAAGAAATAAGTTTACCTGAGTGTGAGTAGAGAGAGTATTAAGAGAAAACTCTTTTGTAGATAGTGTTAGAGGTTAATAACTTGGGAGGCTGGGAGAGCAGCTTTTAAAGGTAATAATTGTTTGGGCTGGGGGGGGGGCCTGTTCGCCTGCGCTGCTTATATCCATTTGGATAGGGCTCACAATACCCGTACAAGAGTAACCTCTTCTCCCCAACAGAGGCCAAATAAAATTAGGCCACATGTTGATTGTACCATGGCTATAAGTTTATAACCGTTAAGCGTTTCGCCAGGCAGCGTCAGAGTAGTTAACGGTAGAAGATATTTTTAGGTATCCCGCCACATGTCATCATAGCAGCCTGGCAGTTGGTTAGAAATAGGTTGGTGGTACAATAGTGGCAGTAGGAATAGGTGTGATTTTTTTTTTTTCATAATATGTGGGGGCCTGTGCTTGCCCACATATAGCCATATGACATACTAAGTACGTCTTACAGAACCGCTGCCGACGTATTCTAGGTGGAGCCCTGGATATTGGCTGGTTCTGTTTTTGTTAATCGCGAGCGCCCTCGAGGGGACCATGCGACAATATGCGGATAAAGATGATAACAGATATATATGCACAATAAAGAGCATAATATATTCCATGCGGATAAAGTATATTGATACCATAATGGGCTCCAATGTTAGTACTAATTTTATTGTTTTTATTGTTAGTGAGTCTAATTTGTACTACAGAAAAGTTTATGAATTAATATATTTACATATTTATATGTTTATTAGTTAAATATTGACATGTTTATGGGTAAGGGCGCCTTTAGCCAATCTAATGTTCAAGCATTTATACAACCATATGTTAAATGCTGATACATTTATGGGTTCAGGTGCCCCGCCATTTAAATGTATAAATATATGTTAAAAGATTTGGTTATTAATATAGTAACATGTTTAATAAGAATATATTTTAGAAGTATAAGTGGAGAAAGGAGGAGATTTTGAGTAAATGTAAAACAATTAAAAATGGATAAGTTGACCCATTTTGGCCAATTAACAGTATCTATTGCACTGTCTGTTTAAGAGGCCCTGATTCTCCGAGGCTGCTCATGCCCAATTTTTATTTGGGCAGGGCTCCCGGAATTCGAACAGGGGGATTCCTCCTTCCGCCAACAGCATGTGTCCACCTCTCGCAGATCACATGAAGCTGAAAGAATCAGGCGGTACAACAAGCTGACACGATTGTTTATCAATATACAGAGAGAGATAGCAAGGTCATTCTCCTTTTTTCTCATTTATATATTTATATATAGAATAGGGGGCTCCGCCCCCTGCTCGCTTCGCTCGCCAACCCCCGCTCGCTTCGCTCGCACAATTAAAAAGAATTTCTTTTGTTGTCCGGTTTAACAAATTAATACTGCTCACTTCGCTCGCCAACCCCCAGCTCGCTGCGTTTGCAAAATTAAAAAGAACATCTTTTGTAGTCCGGATTAACTAATTAAAATAATACTAGGGGGCTCCGCCCCCTGCTCGCTTCGCTCGCAATTGAAAAGAAGGTCTTTTGTTGTCCGGCTTAACAACTTCATACTGCTCACTTTGCTCGCCAACCCCCAGCTCGCTTCGCTCGCTAAATTAAAAAGAACATCTTTAGTAGTCCAGTTTAACAAATTTATATAATATAGCATTTTTTGACGAAAAACGCAAATACTTAACTTTAGTGCTTTAATGTTTTTCCCTGGTAATTGGACTTAGGTTAAAGACAGATTTATTGATTCAGCTGAAAAAATCCAGATTTAGCAGGAAAAGGCTAAATTTGGCGGGAAAAAGCTAAATTTGGCGGAAAAAAGCTAAACTTGGGGAAAATGTCAAAATTTAGCAAGAAGAGCTAATCTATGAGTTTTGTTAGGATATCTCATACAACAACAGAGTTTTTGGTTCTAAAAGTTAATTTGCATCCGATTGTTCCTATGGCAGCCATATGATATAGTAATCCGACTTTGACCAAATTTGGTCAGAATGTAAAGGACAGTCAAAAACATACAATCTGTGAGTTTGGTTTACATATCTTGAGAAACAAAAAAGTTTTTCATACTAAGCAATTCTGTGACCTTTGACCTTGATTTTGACCCACTTACAGGTCGAATTTCGCAAAACGCCGTCTTATTGCACGATGAAATTATCTCACCTATGTTGTGTGAAAATTTCAGCTTTCTATCTTTTACCGTTTGGGCAGCACGTTGATTCTCAGTCAGTCAGTGAGTCAGTCAGGACAAAGAGATTTATATATATAGATAGCATTTTTTGACGAAAAACGCAAATACTTAACTTTAGTGCTTTAATGTTTTTCCCTGGTAATTGGACTTAGGTTAAAGACAGATTTATCGATTCAGCTGAAAAAATCCAGATTTAGCAGGAAAAGGCTAAATTTGGCGGGAAAAAGCTAAACTTGGGGAAAATGTCAAAATTTAGCAAGAAGAGCTAATCTATGAGTTTTGTTAGGATATCTCATACAACAACAGAGTTTTTGGTTCTAAAAGTTAATTTGCATCCGATTGTTCCTATGGCAGCCATATGATATAGTAACCCGACTTTGACTAAATTTGGTCAAAATGTAAGAAACAGTCCCAAACATACAATCTGTAAGTTTGGTTGAGATATCTTAAGAAATAAAAAAGTTTTTCATACTAAAGGTTATTTTGTCATCCGATTGTTCCTACGGCAGCTATATGATATAGTAACCCGACTTTGACCAAATTTTTTCAGAATGTAAAGGACAGTCCAAAACATACAATCTGTGAGTTTGGTTCAGATATCTTAAGAAACAAAAAAGTTTTTCATACTAAAGGTTATTTTGCATCCGATTGTTCCTATGGCAGCCATATGATATAGTAATCCGACCTTGACCAAATTTGGTCAGAATGTAAAGGACAGTCAAAAACATACAATCTGTGAGTTTGGTTTACATATCTTGAGAAACAAAAAAGTTTTTCATACTAAGCAATTCTGTGACCTTTGACCTTGATTTTGACCCACTTACAGGTCGAATTTCGCAAAACGCCGTCTTATTGAACGATGAAATTATCTCACCTATGTTGTGTGAAAATTTCAGCTTTCTATCTTTTACCGTTTGGGCTGCACGTTGATTCTAAGTCAGTCAGTGAGTCAGTCAGGACAAAGAGTTTTATATATATAGATAGCATTTTTTGACGAAAAACGCAAATATTTAACATTAGTGTTTTAATGCTTTTCCCCGGTAATTGGACTTAGGTTAAAGACAGATTTATCGATTCAGCTGGAAAAATACAGAGTTAGCGGGAAAAGGCTAAATTTGACGGGAAAGAGCTAAATTTGACGGATAAAAGCTAAATTTGGGGAAAATTTAGCAAGAAGAGCTAATCTATGAGTTTTGTTAGAATATCTCATACAACAACAGAGTTATTGGTTCTAAAAGTTAATTTGCATCCGATTGTTCCTATGGCAGCTATATGATATAGTCATCCGACTTTGACCAAATTTGGTCAGAATGTAAGAGACAGTCCCAAACATATAATCTGTGAGTTTGGTTGAGATATCTTAAGAAATAAAAAAGTTTTTCATACTAAAGGTTATTTTGTCATCCGATTGTTCCTACGGCAGCTATATGATATAGTAACCCGACTTTGACCAAATTTGGTCAGAATGTAAAGGACAGTCAAAAACATACAATCTGTGAGTTTGGTTTACATATCTTGAGAAACAGAAAAGTTTTTCATACTAAGCAATTCTGTGACCTTTGACCTTGATTTTGACCCACTTACAGGTCGAATTTCGCAAAACGCCGTCTTATTGCACGATGAAATTATCTCATCTATGTTGTGTGAAAATTTCAGCTTTCTATCTTTTACCTGTTTAGTCATAGATTTGTTATTAGTTAGTAAAATGAAATTCTATTGAAGTGTATATATTGAAGTACCCTAGTTTGTAATTATGTTAGCTCTAGTTTCTCTTATACTTCTAAATAATAGTTTGTAAGCGCAGGCCACGAAGCAATAACAGAAGGAGGTCTCGTCGGCAAAAAGCTCTCCCTTGACTATCTGACAATCAATGCGAGGGAAAGGGATAGAGAGCACCGAATTGCACCGCACTGAAGCATCAAGGGAGAAAAACCGAACGATTTGACAGCCGACGAGACCTCCTTCTGTTATTGCTTCGTGGCGCAGGCAAAGTGCATAGCCGAAGAAGAGCAGCTGACAAGCGTCAGTGGTGAGTCGTCGTTTTGATTGCCTCTCGCACAGAACGCATTAATTATCCGCAGCAGCCACCAAGCCTCTTTCGCGCGTTTGCCGTCCATACGGAAATAAATTGTACTTATAATTTGGATCCGGTATTTTCTTTAAATTTTGTTTCGATTTTACATTTGGCGCCCGAGCAGGGACTTCATTCGTGCTTCGTCGGTCTTATTGCAAGACATTTTCAAGAGTTGGTTGGCTGTGCGGTAATTTCGGTTCGCGCTCTTTTTCGTTGCAGTTTGCCTTTGGTTGCTTTGTTGCTTGTTTCTGTTGCTGCTCTTTGTTGGCGCTGTTGAGCTGATTGACGTGAAGCTACCCTGGAGATCGAGATGCAAAGGATTGAAACCATCGATGACTCCTCCGATGACCAGGTAACAGTGCCCAAACGAGTGCCAGCATAGTGAGACACACACACATACATACATATATGTACATTCTGCATGAGTCTGTCGATCCTCGCTGTGGCAGAAATCACCTAGTTTCCACTCGTAGGTGGGCTCTGTCCCCAGACAGGGGTGAGGGGACACCGGCAAGTTGCTTCCGCGCCTTTTTTCTTCGTGCCTGGAAAGCAGCAACAATTGTAAGGTCTTTCCAAACTCGCAACAACAATTTTAACCTTTTTCAGCAAACACTCACACAGCTGACTAAGGTTATGACAGTGTTGGACACCGTCAACAAAAGAAGTGATCCAAAAAGGGTTGGGCCAGTGTCGAGCAACGCCATAAGGAACCCAAAACCAGTGTGACCAGTGCGAGCTGATACCAGAGTCTGAGTCTTGTAGCTTTCAGCTTTTTCTACGAAGCATCAACCAGCCAACGTCTTTTCAAATTGGAAATAAAAGAGAACAAACAAAAAAAAGTGTTGCATACTTTCACCGTCAGAAATAAAAAGCCTGCATACTAGTAGGTTGTACGAATTTTTTCCTACATTTTGCTGCATTGGTGAACAGAAAACAAAGGAAGCGAATAGAAGTGCAAAACAGTCATCTGACCAACTTCCATCCCAGCCGCAATAGCGGGCCAAAATCACTGGGCTCTGGGGACCGAGTTGCAGGCGGTATAACCTCCATCAGCGAAGCTTGGGTGAAATTCCATGCCTACGTGGGATATTCCATTTTTTCTTTTCTGACACCATTACAGTGGAGGATAGCAAGGCATGGAAGACCGCGATCCCTTCCAGAAGAATTTTGCGCTGGCCCGTACTCCACCACTGGCCAGCCCCACTGTGGTAAACGAGACAGATGTCAATGGTCCAGTAGCCACAAAACCTATGACCCGAAGTGCATCGCCCACAGCGGAACTAACGGACTCTGAGACTCCCAAGAGGCTCAGAGATCCTGACAGTCCATCAAATAAGGCTCGCAGCACACCACCAAAGAAGTCCAAGACTAACTGCCAAGAAGTTGAAGAAATGGGCTCGATTCTGGAAGAGCTCATCTACATCTTTACTGAGAAGCAGCCGATTACGAGGCATGTAAATCTAGCAACGAAGAGCATGCTCCATAGATTAAAAGAGTTGCAAGGATCTGTCCACACTCAATTAACAGACGCCTCGAACCAACTATCTGAAGCCCTGGACCGCATAGAATATCTATCGCAGAAATCACCCGCAAACACCACCGGGCAGAACGTGCCAGATGTGCCAACCCCAGAAGCGAGACCGAGCTGCAATGTTGCTACGCAGACGTCGGTAAACCTAGCCAGCAAAGAGCCTCGCATGTCACGGAGCAACAAACAGAAGAAAATGCCATTAGGCGCCACCCAAGAAGTAACTGCGCAGGAATACAGTTATAAGCACAGAAAGCAAGCTGATGCCGCCAAGCAAACAGCTGGAAAGAGCCTGCAGACGCTTCAACCAGTGATCCAGCCCTCTACAAACACCCAGGAGCAAATAAATAATAACTGGACTGAAGTAACAAGAAAAAAACAGAGGCCCAAAGTTACAAGCCGCCCGGACGCGATAATCGTCAAGTGCACAGAAAAAACTCCTTATGCGTATATATTAAAGATGATGAACGCAGAGCCCACACTACAAAGCCTGAAAGGCAGTGTCCAAGGCATTAGGAAATCGGCAAACGGAGAAATGATTCTAAGAATGCAGAAACAGGCGGATCCTGCTACCGAACAGCTGCACACTGCTCTAAAGGCAGAGCTCACTGACAAAGCCGCAATCAAAGCAGTGCACGACACGGTGACAATTGAAGTATTCAATATCGATGAAACGACTTCTGTCGATGAGGTACTATCAGCCCTCTTTGCCTCTATTGAAGGTGATATCCCAGTCGAGGTGGCTCCTGCAATGAGGAAAGGCTATGGTGGCAAACAGATTGCGACTCTTTTTGTACAGCCTAGTCTTGCCACTATACTGCTCAACCTAGGAAAAGTTCGCGTAGGTTGGAACCTTTGCCAAGTCAGAATTAAGATAGAACCCAAAAGATGCTACAGATGTATGGGCTACGGGCACACATCTACCCAATGCAAAAGTCAACATCCTGTACCGAAGGAAACGTGCTTCAGAGGTGGCAACACCGGGCACTTAGCAAAGACGTGCACGAATACGCCCAAGTGCCTTCTCTGCATTAGGCAAGGAGCAGGAGCTGAGCAAGCGGGGCACTCTGTACTGAGCAGATCCTGCCCAGTATATAAGACGGCACTAAAACAGCTCAAAAATGGTTAAGTTCCTTCAGTTAAACCTTAACCATTGCAGAGCAGCCCAGGACCTGCTCTCCAAATCCGTGAGGGAGAACAAAGTAGACGTAGCTATACTCAGTGAGCCCTATGCCACTAAAGATGATGGAGAGTGGACCCAAAGCACAGACGGCGGCGCTGCTATCTGGAGCTGTGCGTCTGCTGCCAAGCAGCTAACACAGCGTCTTCCTAGGAAAGGCTTCGTCAGGGCCATGATTGAGGACATATACATATATAGCTGCTATATAGCACCAAGCACATCCCTTGACGAATTTAGCACCATTGTTGACGACATTGCCCAAGACGCTTGTGGCAAGTCTCCCATAATAATAGCCGGCGATTTCAACTCCTGGGCCACGGAATGGGGAAGCAGCAGAACCACACCAAGAGGATCAATCCTACTAGACACTTTTGCATCGCTGAACATCTGTCTAATGAACGTTGGCGCCAAAAGCACATACAGCAAAGCTGGAAGGGAATCAATTATAGACCTGACTTTTGCCAGCCCAGAAATCGCCCGAAACAGCAAATGGTCTGTCTCTGACATGTACACGCACAGCGATCACTTTGCGATTATCACAGAGCCCATCCAGACAACAAACAGACAGACACGATCCACAACGGTACGCATTGGTTACAAAACGGACTCCCTGAACCTCGAGACACTGCTATCCTCAATGGAAGGGACCAGACTAACCGGCAGCGCTAACAATTCGGCTGACATGCTTGCAGATGCGATCACTAGCGCCTGCGATGCATCCATGGCAAAAGTCCGAAAAGGTGGAAACCCGCTTAGACCGGTAGCTTGGTGGAACGATGACATCGCCAAAGCACGTAGAGAATGCCATGCAGCAAGGCGAATGAGTCAGGGGAACAGATCCTCTGCTGATCAAGAACTGCTAAATCGGATCTACAAAGAAAAGAGGAGAAACTTCAAGAAAGCTGTCAAGCGCAGCAAAGCCCTCCATTTCCAAGAACTATGTGAGGCAGCTTATGCGCAGCCATTTGGATTAGGCTATAAAATAGTCATGGGAAAGCTTGCGCGGCAACCAACGCCCACAAGTGCTGCACAGCTTAGCAGAATTGTAAATGTTCTTTTCCCACCTCAACCGTCAGTCGTGCTGCCACGGCAGTATTCCTTACCGATAGATGACGGAGACAGGATGCTCACCAATGCGGAGGAGGTCCTTGTTCTGGCTGCAGGAATTAAGTCTACCAAAGCTTCTGGCCCGGATGAAATCCCAAATGTAGCTATCAAGCACATCATGGCAGCGCATCCAGAGCTATTTGCTGATATGTACAATAAATGTATTCTGGAGGGCACGGTGCCAATGAGATGGAAGATCCAACGGCTAGTCCTTATTCCAAAACCCGGCAAGGACCTCGACGATCCGTCAGCCTACCGTCCGCTATGCATGCTGGACACCATGGGCAAAATCCTTGAGAGGATTATCTGTAACAGGCTAGAGGATGAGCTGACCATGACATACGGCATCTCTGACCAACAATTCGGCTTCCGTAAGAAACGCAGCACGACTGATGCCATCAAAGCTGTAACGGATATAGCTAGCCGAGCCATCCAAGGTACAAGATGGGCGGGTGGAACCAAACAGTACTGCCTTGTTTGCACATTGGACGTAAAAAACGCATTCAACACGGCCAGCTGGACTCGTATCCTCGAAGCTCTCATTGCCAGAAATATTTCTGGATATCTCGTCCAACTGATATCCAACTATTTCCACGACAGAGTTCTGCTATATGACTCAGAGGAAGGCCAGCATCAAGCCAAAATCAGTGGAGGAGTCCCTCAAGGGTCAGTTCTCGGGCCGACACTCTGGAACGTGATGTATGATGGTGTCCTCAGACTAAGCCTTCCAGACGGCAACACTATCGTTGGATTCGCAGATGACATCGCTATAGTAACTACTGGTAAAAAGCTTGACCAGGTAACATCATGCTGCAGCGCTGCCATCGACATAGTCATAGCTTGGCTATCCCTAAATGGCCTTGATCTGGCAGAACATAAATCAGAAGCGGTACTGATAAGCAGTAGAAAGATTGTAGAGAACGCATCGATAAGAGTAGGCTCAGCTATTATTGAATCGAAACCTGCAATTAGATACTTGGGCATAATGCTGGATCATAGACTGTCATATAAACACCACCTCGAACACGTCAGCAAAAAAGCAGCGACCGCGGCTTCTGCCATAAGCCGAATGATGGCCAACACAAGAGGTCCCAAAGAAAGAAGCAGAAAACTCATTGCAAGCGTAGTTTCGTCAATAATACTATACGGCTGCGCGATCTGGGCCCCAGCAATGAATGTACAGTCATACAGTAGGGGATGCAAATCTGTATATCGACGATGTGCTCTCCGGGTGGCAACTTGCTTCCGGACAGTATCAGAAGATGCATCCTTAGTAGTAGCTGGGATGATCCCAATCACGCTACTCGCTGCAGAAAGACAGAGCGGCACCACTGCGAACAGGCTACTTCGGGACACCACGATAACCGAATGGCAGACTCGCTGGAACAATGCTACGAATGGAAGATGGACACACAGGCTAATCAGCGATCTGAAAACCTGGCTAACTCGTCGTCACGGGCAGATAAATTTCTACCTGGCCCAGCTGCTTACGGGACACGGCTGCTTTAAGGCATATCTACACCGCTTTAAGCACGCTGCGGACCCATTCTGCGATTATTGTGGACAAGGAGTTGTTGAAGATGCCGAGCACTCCATTTTTATGTGCCCCCTCTCCACAGAAGAACGTGCCCTATCCGCAATTGGCAAAAAAAAAAACATATATGTACATACTTTAGTACATACATACGTACATATGTACGTACATTTGCAAAATAAGTGCACAATAAGTGAAGTGACTTTTAACAAGTATTGCACTGCGTTTCGGCACTGAAAAATAATGAAGTTTGTGAAACATTGAAGCAAAATTATAAATAAATTAAAAAGTAAAAATTTAGCTTAAATAAACATACATTTCGGTAATCATTTAATATATGTACATTCTTTGATTTTCCCTCGTTTCGCTAATATCATTGCTGATACATACATATGTGCATACATATGTATATACATCTAACAGTGTCTAGTTTCTTGCCCTTTGGTTATTACTTGTTGCGTTATTCTTGCCCTCAGCTGTCCGTTCGACGCCACTTATACATACATTAGTATAAGCGCGCGCAAACACACACACATACATACATAACGCAACTGTTTTGATTCTCTCTTTGCGTTGCATCGCTGAAGCTGTTTGAGTTTTGTTAGTTTTTCTGTGCATGCAAATTCCGCCAACGCAGCGTTGTCTGTACACTCTCGCTCTCTCAACTCGATCGTTGCTTGCGTCTGTTCGGTTCTCTTGATAACCACTGCTTAAACTGAAGCGCCGTCTGCGTTGATTAAGTGCAGGCGCTCTCTTAATTGTCGTTTGGGCAACTAGCTGCGCTACACATACGTTGTTCGGCATATTTCTTTAGACAGTGCGTGTGTCACATACAATAGTGAACACGTATAAGGGTTCATATATATACATACGTGCATTTCTTTGGTTGTATTTTTCGATATGGCGACCGGTGAAGGAATAAAAATCAATCCCAACGACACCGTTTTGGTAGATGGAGATTGCTACAGTGAACGATTAACTCAATTATTCGCTAAATAAGATAAAGTGGAAAGTGACATAGAACGCCAAAGATCATCGTTGACAAATAAAATGGTCAATCCAAGTAAATTCGAAGTTCAGTGCCGGTTAGATATTTTAAATTCATACATTGCCAAGGCGATGGATCTACAATCTGAGATCGATGCCCTTGATCCTGATAACACTAGCCGGGCAGTGCTTGAGGAAACGTGCATTCTAGCAAGATCTTCGTTTATGGCCGCTTTAAGTGCTCACCAAGTCTCAGAAAATGTTCCCTCGACCTCACATAGTTCGCATTTGCCTAAACTCAAATTACCCAAATTTAGTGGTAAACATGAGGAGTACAAACCGTTCATCAGTTTATTTAAGAGCTTGGTAGATTCTGATCGTTCGTTGTCTAACATCCAGAAATTCAATCATTTGATTTCGTGTTTGTCCGATGGAGCTTTAGGAACTGTGAGATCATTCCGAGTCTCGGACGAAGATTACCCAAAGGCATTGGCCAGCCTGGAACGTGTGTACGATAAAAAGTACGTTATTTTCTCTAACACTTTGGACCAGTTATTCGACATTGAGCCTATGAGCAAGCCTTCTGCGATTGGTATACGCTCAATTATCGATTCTATTTCCGGAATTTTCGAGTCCCTAATGTCTATTGGTAATGAGCAGGACTTTGCAAATGCCGTTCTCGTGATCGTAAATCTAAGTACGAAGAACAAATAGATTATAATTCCTTACCAGAGTGGTCTGAATGTGTTTCGATTTTAAATAGGCGTTATCTGCATTTGTCCGCTGAGCAAAGTTCCAAGTCTAGGATCAAACAAAAATCAGATTTGAAGCCTGCTAGGAACAGCAAATCTTCGTTCGCATGCACTAAAGGTGATAAGAAAAGTGAACCCAAGTGCCAGTTTTGTAATGCTAATCACAATATCGGAAGTTGTCAAGGGTTTTCGGGTATACCTGTTTCGGAGCGTTTCGATTTTGTAAAATCTAGTCAACTGTGCATAAATTGTCTACATCCAGGGCACAGGGTGTCGAATTGCACTGCATCAAAGTGCAGAGTCTGTTCTCGCCCCATAATACGCTTCTGCATAAGTACGCTGCTCCTGAAATGTCACAGGCAGCAGCGCATCCTGCTCATGTAAATCATGTCACGAGCGAAGTCGATCAAGTCATTCTGGCAACAGCTGTTGTAAAGATTCGAGATAGATTTGGTCAGATTCACAACGCTAGGGCTCTGTTAGACTCAGGCTCTCAAGTCAATTTCATGACTGAAGAGCTTGCGCAAGCATTAAGACTTGCAAGGAAAAATAAGTGTTTAACAGTCAAGTCTGTTGGAAAAGCCAGTTTAGTGGCAAAAAGTGAAGTATCAACAGTGGTTTCGTCTCGGCTAAATGAACACCAGTTCAACGCCGATTTTTGGATACTCACTTCAATTTCAAGCAGGCAGCCAGATTATGATCTCCCCATTATTCAGTGGAAAATTCCTGCAAATGTAGAACTGGCTGATCCTGAATTTTTTAAGCCTCAGCGAATTGATCTGCTACTAGGAGCGGATTCCTTTTTCGAATTGTTGTGTACGGGACAAATAAAATTGTCTGAGAATGGGCCTCTTTTGCAAAAAACGTTGCTTGGATGGGTAGCATCAGGGCGGTGTAAGAAATTGCAGATCCAGAATCCAGTGTGCTGTGCAATCATGCACCCAAGTAAGGAGTCCAGATTGGAGGCTCTTGTGGAGCGATTCTGGGAACTCGAAGCTGTTCCCGAATCAAATGGCTCAGCCAAATACTCGTCAGAGCAACTTGCATGTGAGAAAAGCTTCAAGGATAATGTTCGGAATTTATCATCAGGTCGCTTTGAGGTCAGTTTGCCTTTCAAGATTGATCCTAAAATACTGGGATCATCCTTTGAGACAGCCAAGAGACGTTTTCTCTCCTTAGAGCGTAGAGTATCTAAAGATTTAGAACTCAAGGAAATGTATGTGAGTTTCATGAAAGAATATATTGATCTCGGTCATATGTCTGTCATAGGTACAGAAGTTCCGCCAGGACCACACTACGTCATACCACATCAGTGCGTCCTGAGGCCTGATAGTAGCTCCACCAAACTTCGAGTTGTGTTTGATGCGTCCTGTAAGACAACATCGGCCCACTCACTCAATGATCTGCTTATGGTAGGACCTACTATTCAGAGGGAGCTAATTTTGTCGCTTCTTCGGTTCCGTCTGAATCGATTTGCCCTCACGGCAGACATTAAGAAAATGTATCGGCAAGTCAGCATATCCGTTGACGATCGACGCTTTCAGCTAATCGTTTGGCGAGAAAATCCATCGGATGAGCTTAAAATTTATCGTTTGAACACAGTAACATATGGCACAGCGTCCGCGCCGTTCTTAGCCATCCGATGTTTGCAAGAACTGGGTTTACGCCATAAAGATACCCATGTTCTCGGTTCGGAAGTCATTTGTAATGATTTCTACGTCGATGATATGCTCACTGGCGCCGATAATCTCGACACTCTGAAAGCAATATGTGCTCAGGTGACCGAAATTCTAAATTCAGGAGGTTTTCAATTAGCCAAATGGTTTTCAAACCATCCTAACTTAATAGAGGAAGGCGGAAATGAGAAACTTTTGAGTTTCAATGATACCGACTCAACAAAAACGCTTGGCATGAGGTGGACTCCAAGTTCGGATACCTTTAGGTATCAGTTGGACGATTGTTTCACTGAGTTGAGTCCCACCAAGCGTAATATATTATCAGTGGCAGCACGCATGTTTGACCCACTTGGCTTGTTGAGTCCAATAAGCATAAGGGCTAAAATTCTTTTGCAAGAGCTGTGGCGCATGCAGTTGCCGTGGGATAAAACAATGCCCATGGAGCTGCATAGCAGGTGGGAAAAGTTCAAAGAGAATCTTCTCGAACTGCACAAGATTGTAATTCCCAGGTACGCTCATGCCAGCTTTAATGCAAGCATACAAGTCCATGGATTCGCGGATGTGTCCAGTCAAGCATTTGGGTGTTGCCTGTATGTAAGAGCAAACGACGGTGGCGAAACAGTATGCCGATTGCTTACCGCAAAAGCGAAAGTTGTGCCACTTAAGACGAAGTCTATTCCTAGACTCGAATTATGCGCAGCATATTTGTTAGCTCAACTATGGTCAAATATAAAACATATGTTGGACCGTTGTAGAGTCGAGAGTGTGAATTTCTGGACAGACTCAGAAATCACACTACATTGGATAAATACTTCCCCTTCATTACTGGCAACATTCGTGGCTAATCGAGTTGCAGGCATCCAAGAGATGGCCAAAGATGTATCTTGGCGACATGTGCCGACGTTGTTGAACACAGCCGATCTGGCATCGAGAGGTTGCGATACTCATGAACTCATACATTCGATTTGGCTAGACGGACCACCCTTTCTTTGTAAAGAACTTGAGCACTGGCCTCAAAATAGCCACTTTTCACTTCCTCCAGAGTTGGAAAAGGGTGAATACAAGAAGTCTGCTATAGTTTGTTTAGTTAGCAGCCCTGACCTACTGGCTTATTTAGTCGCTCGGTTTTCGTCATGTCGCAAAATAGTTCGAATAGTTGCGTACATGTATCGTTTTATTGTTGGCCCGAAGATTAAAAAACAAACTGTTGTCCTCACCCCAAAGGAGTTGAACTTCGCCTTTCTGAAGGTTTTGGAACTTGTGCAACGATCAGAGTTTAGAGAGGACTATGAGAAATTGAAGAAAGGCCAATTGGTTCAGACAAGCATTCAGTCTCTAACTCCCTTCATTCAACAGTCAGACGAGTTTGGACGACAAGTTTCTTTAATACGAGTAGGAGGCAGACTATTGAATGCACCATTGGAATATGATGCCAAATTCCCAGTTTTGATGCCCAAGAATTGTCACTTGGTTGGGCTGTATTTGAGGGAGCTGCATATAGACAATTGCCACGCAGGGGCAAAGGCAATGATTGCGTTGCTCCGCCAGCGGATTTGGCTGGTAAATGCTCGAAGAGAATGCACTCAAGTAGTTCGAAAATGTTTGCGTTGCTTCAGGTTCAAGCCGAAGCTAGTAGAACAGATAATGGGAAATTTACCTGCAGATCGCTTTATATCGGTTAGACCATTTTCCATTTGCGGAGTAGATTTTTGTGGGCCAATTAATGTATCAATGCGAATTCGAGGACGTCCCCCACTGAAAATGTATATTGCTATATTTGTATGTTTTGCTTCAAAGGCTGTTCACATAGAACTTGTCGCAGACTTATCAACTAATGCCTTTATTTCGACTCTTAAAAGCTTCATCGCAAGACGTGGCGTTCCCAGCCGAATCTACTCGGACAATGCGACAAACTTCGTGGGGACCAACAACCTGCTGAAGGAGCTGCAGGAGGCGTTCGAGAGGCAGCGGACCAGTCTGCAGTCGTTCGCAGCGGAGAAAGGAGTGGAGTGGTGCTACATTCCCCCGCGAGCGCCTCATTTCGGAGGGCTGTGGGAAGCAGCCGTCAAGTCCGCCAAGCACCTCCTGCTGCGGCAAATCGGGAGCGCTTCGCTGGTGGAAAGCGAGGTCAGAGGACACCTAGCGGACGTAGAGGCAATCCTCAATTCTCGGCCTCTAACTCCACTGAGCGGAGATCCCAACGATGGAGAGGCGCTGACACCAGGGCACCTGCTCATCGGTCAGCCGCTTCGTTCGCTGCCGCAAGGATCAGAGCCGGACACACCAAGCAGCGGAATTTCGTGCTCTCGCAGGTGGCAGCTGCTGTCCATGCTCAGACAGCGGTTCTGGCGAGCGTGGTCGAAGGACTACGTCCACAGCCTTCAACCTCGCGGCAAGTGGACGGCCGAGCAGCCCAACTTGGCAATCGGGGCGCTCGTGGTCATCCACGAGGACAACACTCCACCCCAGCGCTGGACAACAGGCAGAATCGTGGAGGTCATTCCCGGGCCAGACGGCCGCATCAGGGTGGCCGACGTCAGAACAGCCGTGGGCGTGTGTAGGCGACCGGTCCACAAACTCGCTGTGTTGCCGATCGTTTGAGAGTACTTCAACGTGGCCGGGATGTTTAGTCATAGATTAGTTATTAGTTAGTAAAATGAAATTCTATTGAAGTGTATATATTGAAGTACCCTAGTTTGTAATTATGTTAGCTCTAGTTTCTCTTATACTTTTAAATAATAGTTTGTAAGCGCAGGCAAAGTGCATAGCCGAAGAAGAGCAGCTGACAAGCGTCAGTGGTGAGTCGTCGTTTTGATTGTCTCTCGCATTAATTATCCGCAGCAGCCACCAAGCCTCTTTCGCGCGTTTGCCGTCCATACGGAAATAAATTGTACTTATAATTTGGATCCGGTATTTTCTTTAAATTTTGTTTCGATTTTACATACCGTTTGGGCTGCACGTTGATTCTTAGTCAGTCAGTGAGTCAGTCAGGACAAAGAGTTTTATATATATAGATAGCATTTTTTGTCGAAAAACGCAAATATTTAACTTTAGTGTTTTAATGCTTTTCCCCGGTAATTGGACTTAGGTTAAAGACAGATTTATCGATTCAGCTGGAAAAATACAGAGTTAGCGGGAAAAGGCTAAATTTGACGGGAAAGAGCTAAATTTGACGGATAAAAGCTAAATTTGGGGAAAATTTAGCAAGAAGAGCTAATCTATGAGTTTTGTTAGAATATCTCATACAACAACAGAGTTTTTGGTTCTAAAAGTTAATTTGCATCCGATTGTTCCTATGGCAGCTATATGATATAGTCATCCGACTTTGACCAAATTTGGACAGAATGTAAGAGACAGTCCCAAACATAGAATCTCTGAGTTTGGTTGAGATATCTTGAGAAACAAAAAAGTTTTTCTTACTAAAGGTTATTTTGCATCCGATTGTTCCTATGGCGGCTATATGATATAGTCATCCGACTTTGACCAAATTTGGTCAGAATGTAAATGTAATGCGCAAGCATTAAGACTTGCAAGGAAAAATAAGTGTTTAACAGTCACGTCTGTTGGAAAAGCCAGTTTAGTGGCGAAAAGTGAAGTATCAACAGTAGTTTCGTCTCGGGTAAATGAACACCAGTTCAACGCCGACTTTTGGATACTCACTTCAATTTCAAGCAGGCAGCCAGATTGTGATCTCCCCATTATTCAGTGGAAAATTCCTGCAAATGTAGAACTGGCTGATCCTGAATTTTTTAAGCCTCAGCGAATTGATCTGCTACTAGGAGCGGATTCCTTTTTCGAATTGTTGTGTACGGGACAAATAAAATTGTCTGAGAATGGGCCTCTTTTGCAAAAAACGTTGCTTGGATGGGTAGCATCAGGGCGGTGTAAGAAATTGCAGATCCAGAATCCAGTGTGCTGTGCAATCATGCACCCAAGTAAGGAGTCCAGATTGGAGGCTCTTGTGAAGCGATTCTGGGAACTCGAAGCTGTTCCCGAATCAAATGACTCAGCCAAATACTCGTCAGAGCAACTTGCATGTGAGAAAAGCTTCAAGGATAATGTTCGGAATTTATCATCAGGTCGCTTTGAGGTCAGTTGCCTTTCAAGATTGATCCTAAAATACTGGGATCATCCTTTAAGACAGCCAAGAGACGTTTTCTCTCCTTAGAGCGTAGAGTATCTAAAAATTTAGAACTCAAGGAAATGTATGTGAGTTTCATGAAAGAATATATTGATCTCGGTCATATGTCTGTCATAGGTACAGAAGTTCCGCCAGGACCACACTACGTCATACCACATCAGTGCGTCCTGAGGCCTGATAGTAGCTCCACCAAACTTCGAGTTGTGTTTGATGCGTCCTGTAAGAAAACATCGGCCCACTCACTCAATGATCTGCTTATGGTAGGACCTACTATTCAGAGGGAGCTAATTTTGTCGCTTCTTCGGTTCCGTCTGAATCGATTTGCCCTCACGGCAGACATTAAGAAAATGTATCGGCAAGTCAGCATATCCGTTGACGATCGACGCTTTCAGCTAATCGTTTGGCGAGAAAATCCATCGGATGAGCTTAAAATTTATCGTTTGAACACAGTAACATATGGCACAGCGTCCGCGCCGTTCTTAGCCATCCGATGTTTGCAAGAACTGGGTTTACGCCATAAAGATACCCATGTTCTCGGTTCGGAAGTCATTTGTAATGATTTCTACGTCGATGATATGCTCACTGGCGCCGATAATCTCGACACTCTGAAAGCAATATGTGCTCAGGTGACCGAAATTCTAAATTCAGGAGGTTTTCAATTAGCCAAATGGTTTTCAAACCATCCTAACTTAATAGAGGAAGGCGGAAATGAGAAACTTTTGAGTTTCAATGATACCGACTCAACAAATACGCTTGGCATGAGGTGGACTCCAAGTTCGGATACCTTTAGGTATCAGTTGGACGATTGTTTCACTAAGTTGAGTCCCACCAAGCGTAATATATTATCAGTGGCAGCACGCATGTTTGACCCACTTGGCTTGTTGAGTCCAATAAGCATAAGGGCTAAAATTCTTTTGCAAGAGCTGTGGCGCATGCAGTTGCCGTGGGATAAAACAATGCCCATGGAGCTGCATAGCAGGTGGGAAAAGTTCAAAGAGAATCTTCTCGAACTGCACAAGATTGTAATTCCCAGGTACGCTCATGCCAGCTTTAATGCAAGCATACAAGTCCATGGATTCGCGGACACGTCCAGTCAAGCATATGGGTGTTGCCTGTATGTAAGAGCTAACGACGGTGGCGAAACAATCTGCCGATTGCTTACCGCAAAAGCGAAAGTTGCACCACTTAAGACGAAGTCTATTCCTAGACTCGAATTATGCGCAGCATATTTGTTAGCTCAACTATGGTCAAATATAAAACATATGTTGGACCGTTGTAGAGTCGAGAGTGTGAATTTCTGGACAGACTCAGAAATCACACTACATTGGATAAATACTTCCCCTTCATTACTGGCAACATTCGTGGCTAATCGAGTTGCAGGCATCCAAGAGATGGCCAAAGATGTATCTTGGCGACATGTGCCGACGTTGTTGAACCCAGCCGATCTGGCATCGATAGGTTGCGATACTCATGAACTCATACATTCGATTTGGCTAGACGGACCACCCTTTCTTTGTAAAGAACTTGAGCACTGGCCTCAAAATAGCCACTTTTCACTTCCTCCAGAGTTGGAAAAGGGTGAATACAAGAAGTCTGCTATAGTTTGTTTAGTTAGCAGCCCTGACCTACTGGCTTATTTAGTCGCTCGGTTTTCGTCATGTCGCAAAATAGTTCGAATAGTTGCGTACATGTATCGTTTTATTGTTGGCCCGAAGATTAAAAAACAAACTGTTGTCCTCACCCCAAAGGAGTTGAACTTCGCCTTTCTGAAGGTTTTGGAACTTGTGCAACGATCAGAGTTTAGAGAGGACTATGAGAAATTGAAGAAAGGCCAATTGGTTCAGACAAGCATTCAGTCTCTAACTCCCTTCATTCAACAGTCAGACGAGTTTGGACGACAAGTTTCTTTAATACGAGTAGGAGGCAGACTATTGAATGCACCATTGGAATATGATGCCAAATTCCCAGTTTTGATGCCCAAGAATTGTCACTTGGTTGGGCTGTATTTGAGGGAGCTGCATATAGACAATTGCCACGCAGGGGCAAAGGCAATGATTGCGTTGCTCCGCCAGCGGATTTGGCTGGTAAATGCTCGAAGAGAATGCACTCAAGTAGTTCGAAAATGTTTGCGTTGCTTCAGGTTCAAGCCGAAGCTAGTAGAACAGATAATGGGAAATTTACCTGCAGATCGCTTTATATCGGTTAGACCATTTTCCATTTGCGGAGTAGATTTTTGTGGGCCAATTAATGTATCAATGCGAATTCGAGGACGTCCCCCACTGAAAATGTATATTGCTATATTTGTATGTTTTGCTTCAAAGGCTGTTCACATAGAACAACAACCTGCTGAAGGAGCTGCAGGAGGCGTTCGAGAGGCAGCGGACCAGTCTGCAGTCGTTCGCAGCGGAGAAAGGAGTGGAGTGGTGCTACATTCCCCCGCGAGCGCCTCATTTCGGAGGGCTGTGGGAAGCAGCCGTCAAGTCCGCCAAGCACCTCCTGCTGCGGCAAATCGGGAGCGCTTCGCTGGTGGAAAGCGAGGTCAGAGGACACCTAGCGGACGTAGAGGCAATCCTCAATTCTCGGCCTCTAACTCCACTGAGCGGAGATCCCAACGATGGAGAGGCGCTGACACCAGGGCACCTGCTCATCGGTCAGCCGCTTCGTTCGCTGCCGCAAGGATCAGAGCCGGACACACCAAGCAGCGGAATTTCGTGCTCTCGCAGGTGGCAGCTGCTGTCCATGCTCAGACAGCGGTTCTGGCGAGCGTGGTCGAAGGACTACGTCCACAGCCTTCAACCTCGCGGCAAGTGGACGGCCGAGCAGCCCAACTTGGCAATCGGGGCGCTCGTGGTCATCCACGAGGACAACACTCCACCCCAGCGCTGGACAACAGGCAGAATCGTGGAGGTCATTCCCGGGCCAGACGGCCGCATCAGGGTGGCCGACGTCAGAACAGCCGTGGGCGTGTGTAGGCGACCGGTCCACAAACTCGCTGTGTTGCCGATCGTTTGAGAGTACTTCAACGTGGCCGGGATGTTTAGTCATAGATTAGTTATTAGTTAGTAAAATGAAATTCTATTGAAGTGTATATATTGAAGTACCCTAGTTTGTAATTATGTTAGCTCTAGTTTCTCTTATACTTCTAAATAATAGTTTGTAAGCGCAGGCAAAGTGCATAGCCGAAGAAGAGCAGCTGACAAGCGTCAGTGGTGAGTCGTCGTTTTGATTGCCTCTCGCACAGAACGCATTAATTATCCGCAGCAGCCACCAAGCCTCTTTCGCGCGTTTGCCGTCCATACGGAAATAAATTGTACTTATAATTTGGATCCGGTATTTTCTTTAAATTTTGTTTTGATTTTACATACCGTTTGGGCTGCACGTTGATTCTCAGTCAGTCAGTGAGTCAGTCAGGACAAAGAGTTTTATATATATAGATAGCATTTTTTGTCGAAAAACGCAAATATTTAACTTTAGTGTTTTAATGCTTTTCCCCGGTAATTGGACTTAGGTTAAAGACAGATTTATCGATTCAGCTGGAAAAATACAGAGTTAGCGGGAAAAGGCTAAATTTGACGGGAAAGAGCTAAATTTGACGGATAAAAGCTAAATTTGGGGAAAATTTAGCAAGAAGAGCTAATCTATGAGTTTTGTTAGAATATCTCATACAACAACAGAGTTTTTGGTTCTAAAAGTTAATTTGCATCCGATTGTTCCTATGGCAGCTATATGATATAGTCATCCGACTTTGACCAAATTTGGTCAGAATGTAAGAGACAGTCCCAAACATATAATCTGGGAGTTTGGTTGAGATATCTTAAGAAATAAAAAAGTTTTTCATACTAAAGGTTATTTTGCATCCGATTGTTCCTACGGCAGCTATATGATATAGTAACCCAACTTTGACCAAATTTGGCCAGAATGTTAGAGACAGCCCCAAACATAGAATCTCTGAGTTTGGTTGAGATATCTTGAGAAACAAAAAAGTTTTTCTTACTAAAGGTTATTTTGCATCCGATTGTTCCTATGGCGGCTATATGATATAGTCATCCGACTTTGACCAAATTTGGTCAGAATGTAAATGTAATGCGCAAGCATTAAGACTTGCAAGGAAAAATAAGTGTTTAACAGTCACGTATGTTGGAAAAGCCAGTTTAGTGGCGAAAAGTGAAGTATCAACAGTAGTTTCGTCTCGGGTAAATGAACACCAGTTCAACGCCGACTTTTGGATACTCACTTCAATTTCAAGCAGGCAGCCAGATTGTGATCTCCCCATTATTCAGTGGAAAATTCCTGCAAATGTAGAACTGGCTGATCCTGAATTTTTTAAGCCTCAGCGAATTGATCTGCTACTAGGAGCGGATTCCTTTTTCGAATTGTTGTGTACGGGACAAATAAAATTGTCTGAGAATGGGCCTCTTTTGCAAAAAACGTTGCTTGGATGGGTAGCATCAGGGCGGTGTAAGAAATTGCAGATCCAGAATCCAGTGTGCTGTGCAATCATGCACCCAAGTAAGGAGTCCAGATTGGAGGCTCTTGTGAAGCGATTCTGGGAACTCGAAGCTGTTCCCGAATCAAATGACTCAGCCAAATACTCGTCAGAGCAACTTGCATGTGAGAAAAGCTTCAAGGATAATGTTCGGAATTTATCATCAGGTCGCTTTGAGGTCAGTTTGCCTTTCAAGATTGATCCTAAAATACTGGGATCATCCTTTGAGACAGCCAAGAGCCGTTTTCTCTCCTTAGAGCGTAGAGTATCTAAAGATTTAGAACTCAAGGAAATGTATGTGAGTTTCATGAAAGAATATATTGATCTCGGTCATATGTCTGTCATAGGTACAGAAGTTCCGCCAGGACCACACTACGTCATACCACATCAGTGCGTCCTGAGGCCTGATAGTAGCTCCACCAAACTTCGAGTTGTGTTTGATGCGTCCTGTAAGACAACATCGGCCCACTCACTCAATGATCTGCTTATGGTAGGACCTACTATTCAGAGGGAGCTAATTTTGTCGCTTCTTCGGTTCCGTCTGAATCGATTTGCCCTCACGGGAGACATTAAGAAAATGTATCGGCAAGTCAGCATATCCGTTGACGATCGACGCTTTCAGCTAATCGTTTGGCGAGAAAATCCATCGGATGAGCTTAAAATTTATCGTTTGAACACAGTAACATATGGCACAGCGTCCGCGCCGTTCTTAGCCATCCGATGTTTGCAAGAACTGGGTTTACGCCATAAAGATACCCATGTTCTCGGTTCGGAAGTCATTTGTAATGATTTCTACGTCGATGATATGCTCACTGGCGCCGATAATCTCGACACTCTGAAAGCAATATGTGCTCAGGTGACCGAAATTCTAAATTCAGGAGGTTTTCAATTAGCCAAATGGTTTTCAAACCATCCTAACTTAATAGAGGAAGGCGGAAATGAGAAACTTTTGAGTTTCAATGATACCGACTCAACAAATACGCTTGGCATGAGGTGGACTCCAAGTTCGGATACCTTTAGGTATCAGTTGGACGATTGTTTCACTGAGTTGAGTCCCACCAAGCGTAATATATTATCAGTGGCAGCACGCATGTTTGACCCACTTGGCTTGTTGAGTCCAATAAGCATAAGGGCTAAAATTCTTTTGCAAGAGCTGTGGCGCATGCAGTTGCCGTGGGATAAAACAATGCCCATGGAGCTGCATAGCAGGTGGGAAAAGTTCAAAGAGAATCTTCTCGAACTGCACAAGATTGTAATTCCCAGGTACGCTCATGCCAGCTTTAATGCAAGCATACAAGTCCATGGATTCGCGGACACGTCCAGTCAAGCATATGGGTGTTGCCTGTATGTAAGAGCTAACGACGGTGGCGAAACAGTCTGCCGATTGCTTACCGCAAAAGCGAAAGTTGCACCACTTAAGACGAAGTCTATTCCTAGACTCGAATTATGCGCAGCATATTTGTTAGCTCAACTATGGTCAAATATAAAACATATGTTGGACCGTTGTAGAGTCGAGAGTGTGAATTTCTGGACAGACTCAGAAATCACACTACATTGGATAAATACTTCCCCTTCATTACTGGCAACATTCGTGGCTAATCGAGTTGCAGGCATCCAAGAGATGGCCAAAGATGTATCTTGGCGACATGTGCCGACGTTGTTGAACCCAGCCGATCTGGCATCGATAGGTTGCGATACTCATGAACTCATACATTCGATTTGGCTAGACGGACCACCCTTTCTTTGTAAAGAACTTGAGCACTGGCCTCAAAATAGCCACTTTTCACTTCCTCCAGAGTTGGAAAAGGGTGAATACAAGAAGTCTGCTATAGTTTGTTTAGTTAGCAGCCCTGACCTACTGGCTTATTTAGTCGCTCGGTTTTCGTCATGTCGCAAAATAGTTCGAATAGTTGCGTACATGTATCGTTTTATTGTTGGCCCGAAGATTAAAAAACAAACTGTTGTCCTCACCCCAAAGGAGTTGAACTTCGCCTTTCTGAAGGTTTTGGAACTTGTGCAACGATCAGAGTTTAGAGAGGACTATGAGAAATTGAAGAAAGGCCAATTGGTTCAGACAAGCATTCAGTCTCTAACTCCCTTCATTCAACAGTCAGACGAGTTTGGACGACAAGTTTCTTTAATACGAGTAGGAGGCAGACTATTGAATGCACCATTGGAATATGATGCCAAATTCCCAGTTTTGATGCCCAAGAATTGTCACTTGGTTGGGCTGTATTTGAGGGAGCTGCATATAGACAATTGCCACGCAGGGGCAAAGGCAATGATTGCGTTGCTCCTCCAGCGGATTTGGCTGGTAAATGCTCAAAGAGAATGCACTCAAGTAGTTCGAAAATGTTTGCGTTGTTTCAGGTTCAAGCCGAAGCTAGTAGAACAGATAATGGGAAATTTACCTGCAGATCGCTTTATATCGGTTAGACCATTTTCCATTTGCGGAGTAGATTTTTGTGGGCCAATTAATGTATCAATGCGAATTCGAGGACGTCCCCCACTGAAAATGTATATTGCTATATTTGTATGTTTTGCTTCAAAGGCTGTTCACATAGAACTTGTCGCAGACTTATCAACTAATGCCTTTATTTCGACTCTCAAAAGCTTCATCGCAAGACGTGGCGTTCCCAGCCGAATCTACTCGGACAATGCGACAAACTTCGTGGGGACCAACAACCTGCTGAAGGAGCTGCAGGAGGCGTTCGAGAGGCAGCGGACCAGTCTGCAGTCGTTCGCAGCGGAGAAAGGAGTGGAGTGGTGCTACATTCCCCCGCGAGCGCCTCATTTCGGAGGGCTGTGGGAAGCAGCCGTCAAGTCCGCCAAGCACCTCCTGCTGCGGCAAATCGGGAGCGCTTCGCTGGTGGAAAGCGAGGTCAGAGGACACCTAGCGGACGTAGAGGCAACTCCACTGAGCGGAGATCCCAACGATGGAGAGGCGCTGACACCAGGGCACCTGCTCATCGGTCAGCCGCTTCGTTCGCTGCCGCAAGGATCAGAGCCGGACACACCAAGCAGCGGAATTTCGTGCTCTCGCAGGTGGCAGCTGCTGTCCATGCTCAGACAGCGGTTCTGGCGAGCGTGGTCGAAGGACTACGTCCACAGCCTTCAACCTCGCGGCAAGTGGACGGCCGAGCAGCCCAACTTGGCAATCGGGGCGCTCGTGGTCATCCACGAGGACAACACTCCACCCCAGCGCTGGACAACAGGCAGAATCGTGGAGGTCATTCCCGGGGCAGACGGCCGCATCAGGGTGGCCGACGTCAGAACAGCCGTGGGCGTGTGTAGGCGACCGGTCCACAAACTCGCTGTGTTGCCGATCGTTTGAGAGTACTTCAACGTGGCCGGGATGTTTAGTCATAGATTAGTTATTAGTTAGTAAAATGAAATTCTATTGAAGTGTATATATTGAAGTACCCTAGTTTGTAATTATGTTAGCTCTAGTTTCTCTTATACTTCTAAATAATAGTTTGTAAGCGCAGGCAAAGTGCATAGCCGAAGAAGAGCAGCTGACAAGCGTCAGTGGTGAGTCGTCGTTTTGATTGCCTCTCGCACAGAACGCATTAATTATCCGCAGCAGCCACCAAGCCTCTTTCGCGCGTTTGCCGTCCATACGGAAATAAATTGTACTTATAATTTGGATCCGGTATTTTCTTTAAATTTTGTTTTGATTTTACATACCGTTTGGGCTGCACGTTGATTCTCAGTCAGTCAGTGAGTCAGTCAGGACAAAGAGTTTTATATATATAGATAGCATTTTTTGTCGAAAAACGCAAATATTTAACTTTAGTGTTTTAATGCTTTTCCCCGGTAATTGGACTTAGGTTAAAGACAGATTTATCGATTCAGCTGGAAAAATACAGAGTTAGCGGGAAAAGGCTAAATTTGACGGGAAAGAGCTAAATTTGACGGATAAAAGCTAAATTTGGGGAAAATTTAGCAAGAAGAGCTAATCTATGAGTTTTGTTAGAATATCTCATACAACAACAGAGTTTTTGGTTCTAAAAGTTAATTTGCATCCGATTGTTCCTATGGCAGCTATATGATATAGTCATCCGACTTTGACCAAATTTGGTCAGAATGTCAGAGACAGTCCCAAACATATAATCTGGGAGTTTGGTTGAGATATCTTAAGAAATAAAAAAGTTTTTCATACTAAAGGTTATTTTGCATCCGATTGTTCCTATGGCGGCTATATGATATAGTCATCCGACTTTGACCAAATTTGGTCAGAATGTAAAGGACAGTCCAAAACATACAATCTGTGAGTTTGGTAGAGATATCTTAAGAAACAAAAAAGTTTTTCATACTAAGCATTTCTGTGACCTTTGACCTTGATTTTGACCCACTTACAGGTCGAATTTCGCAAAACGCCGTCTTATTGCACGATGAAATTATCTCACCTATGTTGTGTGAAAATTTCAGCTTTGTATCTTTGACCGTTTGGGCTGCACGTTGATTCTCAGTCAGTGAGTCAATGAGTCAGTGAGTCAGTCAGCACAAAGAGTTTTATATATATAGATTTTAAAAATACTATCTAAAGTATTTTTGAAAATTTTTTTTGCAATTACTCTTAGAATTGTTCCAAGACTTTTTTTGCATCAAAATATTTTTTGTGAAAAATCGAGGAAAAAAGATGAAAAAGTAGACTTTTGCAAAAATTCAAAATATTCCATGGGTACTCAATGGGTTAAGGAAATTTTTGCATCATTCAAACGAAAATTAAATGACCTTTCCAAATATATATAATCTTATAAAAAAAAACCTCTTTACGAGGTAAAAGTCTAGTGACGAAAACAGTTATATGCCCCATAATTTCTGATATCCAATTTTGTGACGAATAACATTAAGTTTGACATATAAATTATTTTAAAAAAAATTTTGGCACTCGGCACATTTCGCTAAAATGTCTCAATTCTTTATAAAACTCACTGTTTTGCGCAGTGCCGAATGCAAAAATTTTTTTTAAAATAATTTATATGTAAAACTTAATATTATTCGTCACAAAATTGGATATCAGAAATTTTGGGGCATAAAAATGTTTTCGTCACTAGACTCTTACCTCGTAAAGAGGTTTTTTTTATAAGATATCAGAAATTTTTGAATAGGACATCAGAAATTTTGAAATTTAATTTTTTTTTTGAAATTTAATTTTTTTGACAGTCAATTTTGTTTGTTTGTACAAGCTAAAACAAACTGTCTGGCAACACTGGTTCCCTTTACAAACACACAATAGCTATCAGCACTCTAAAACTCTGGCTGCTATGACACTTGTTTCTGCTGTCCTATTCCAATTCTAAGTAAAATGTATATATTAAATTAACAGGTAATATCGAATTATTTTCGGCTAATTCTGTCGCAAAAAGAATTCACCACTTGCAAGCAGTATATTTCCGCATGACGCTGGAAGCAGAGTACACACTGCATATGTACATGCAAAAGTGTAAAGGTAAAAGGTGTATTCAGTTAACAGGTAATTGTCTGGTTATGCAGCGAAGAGTCGACCGTCCAGCTGATTTAGTATAAGTAGATAACATTGCATGCTCTCTTAAATTTGTAACATTGCATAGCAATACTCGTTTGTTATCTTTTATCACGCTCGTTGTAATCGCTGTAATCACTCTCGCTTATGCCCTTAGCCTTTTGCTTCGGCGCACTTACGATTAGTCTCGATTCGTGTACTATTGTCGTCGGTCAGATTGTCGCTGGACCAACGTTATTCTCTTGTCGATCGCTTGGCACTAGCTAATTCGAGCTAGCTGCCTATTTACATACAAACATACAAACAAACATTGTAAAAATCATCAAAAGCGGCAACTTCGTGCCTGCCTTTTGAATAAACCAAAAACTTTGTTAATATTAATTTAATTGCCCTGTGTGGCTTAATATATATTTTAAAAACGAAATTTTGAGTATTTTAATAATTGCAAAATCTTAGCAAATTACGGCTAATGAAAAAGCTCATTGGCTCAACATATTGGTGACCCCGACGTGAATTCGTTCTTAACTTTACTTGTGGTTATTCATTTATTTGCTCCGCTGTAAATAAAGTTTAATAATTGCTAAAAAAAATTTGGTTAAAAGGTGCATAATTGGCTGAACATTTTCGGTCGGTTCGTGGTTGCTGTTGCGTTTTGTATTGCTATCCGTACTTGCATACAAACGCATGTGTGTGTGTATATGTATGTAACGACATATATACATGCCTGCAGTTGTCGTCGGGTTCGTCGCCCACTATTCGCTAGCGGTTACATATGTACAGTGCTAATTTCTTGTACCAATTGCGCCAAAACGACATCGGTTATTGACCCAATATTGAACAGTTGATTTTTATTCCTCTTCACTTATTTTGTGCCGTTCAATTGCTTTTGACACTCATATCGTGACATTTATTTCTGAGTGCAATTACACACATACAGTGGCTCACAGATAATTTCGTGCCAGTTTTTCGAAAAATAAAAACTTTTTTTTGAGCTGTGATTATTTGTGTGTGTGTAACCAAGGGTCATGGCAACGGACAATACTGTGGTTACCTTTGAAAATAAGGTAGCTTTTTTAAAGCTTAAAGTGAAGTCATTGTTTGACAATGCTCTAAAGACTGAAAGAGATCTGAGCGTGAGAAATCTTCGCCAAATGACTGACGAGCAGTTGGATGTGCGTATGGATTTCGTAAATAAAACTGAATCCACTTTTACTCTCACTCATGACAGTCTTGAGGAGCTGGACTACGATGAAATCGGTAGCCAGCTTCGTCAAGATTTCGAGGAGTTGATAATAAATATAAAGTCGGTAGTATTGCGGGAAATTAAAAAACGCCAAACACAAATTGAACCGTGCTCTACAAGCACCATGAGGCGGGAACCAAACATCGTAGGCTCGACAACAATAATTCATCAAAGGAAATCAAATGTACCAGAGCTCAAGTTGCCAGAGTTCAGTGGCGGCTACACTGAGTATGCTAATTTCTTTTCGTTGTTTTCGACAATTATAGACCACGATCCAGATCTGACTGAAATCGAAAAGCTTCAGCATTTGATGACATGCTTGAAGGGACCCGCTTTGGATGCCATTCGGTCTTTGGAGATCAACAGTGATAATTATACAGTGGCTAAAGATTTACTTAAAAAACGATTTAATAACAAACGTTCAATTTTTCAGGCACACGTCGTTAAAATTCTGGGTCTGCAGAGAGTAGAGTCACCTTCGGCGGTAAAGCTACGTGAGATGTCGGATACAGTCAACGCAAATATTCGTTCGCTGCAGTCCTTAGGAAGCAAGGAGCAAATTGCGGACGCCATAATTGTTCATCAGCTGCTGCAGAAAGTGGATAGCGCGACGCGAGCTAAGTGGGAAGAATCAGCATCCGTGGACGAGATCCCATCGTGCGGGCAATTTACGATGTTTCTGGAAAACCGATGTCTCAAATTGGAAAATGTGGAACGTTCCGCTGCAGCATACGCAGTCGGCTCTCAGGTGGGAAAGAACAACAGAACTAATCCCAGTAGAAGTTCGCTGATTGCCTCTAACACTTTGCCCAATGGTTGCATCTGTTGCAACGCAACAAATCATCAGATTTACACTTGTCCTCAATTCGCCAACTTATCGCCTCAGCTTCGGTTTAAGGAAGCCAAGAGATTGGGCTTATGCTTGAACTGTCTCAAGAAGGGACATCAGCTGAGAAATTGCAACTCGAGCGCCTGCCGATCATGTGGCAGCAAGCATCATAGCCTTTTGCATCTAAGCCAGCATTCTACTACTCAGTCGCAAGTCGCTTCATCGCAAGCTGCACAACCGTCAAGCAGCTCTTCTTCTTCGAACTCTACTTCTCTGTTGGCTCAGAATTCGTGCTCTGACTTTGTTTTTCTTGCCACTGCAATTGTCAATGTACGAGATCGTTCTGGTCAATGGATTCCATGCCGTGCTTTGCTCGACTCTGGGTCGCTAATGCACATTATAACCTCGTTTCTCGCTCATCAATTGCAACTTCCTAGAAACAAAACAACTGCTGTGGTTTCCGGCCTTGGAGAAAGCAAATTCCGCTCTGAAGGATTCTCTGTCAATGTCAGCCTTATGTCTCGCACTTCTGATTTCTCTACAAATATTACTGCGTTAGTTGCTCCTGCCATAACTGACAATCAACCTAATTTAAGCATGAGCTCAGAGGGCTGGAATATACCCCGAAACATTCAACTAGCGGATCCTAGTTTCTTCAAGTCTAGCAAAATAGATATGTTGATTGGAGCTGGTTTATTCTTTGACCTGCTTTGCGTTGGCCAAATTAAGCTGGCCGGAGGTTTGCCACTGCTGCAGAAAACTCGTTTAGGATGGATTGTCACGGGGGGAGCAAAAACACCCCACAATGCGGTGACATTAGGAGTCCAGTCCAATGAGAGCGAAAATTTTGAAGCTGAGATTAGGATGGATGAGATTGTGCGTCGATTTTGGGAGCTCGAGAGCTTTGATGATTCCGGTTCTAAATCAACCAAAGAGGAGCTTGAATGTGAAGCGCATTTCGTCGAAAACTATTCGCGTTTACCGACAGGCGAATATTCGGTTCGTCTGCCAATGAAGGCAAGTCTTGAAATGCTTGGAGATTCGTACCAGCAAGCACATCGTCGTTTTCTAAATCTGGAAAATAAATTAGAGCGTCGACCACAATTAAAAGCACAATACTCAGCATTTATTCATGAATATTTAACATTGAATCATATGTCTCCTGTTGGCGTAGACTCGTCAAGTCTATGCAAATATTTTTTGCCTCATCATTGCGTGTTTAAGGAGGATAGCACATCAACAAAATTGCGTGTGGTCTTCGATGGATCAGCCAGTTCGTCCTCAGGATATTCATTGAACGAATTACTCATGGCGGGCCCCACAATACAGCCTAAGTTGTTTAACACGTTGCTTCAATTTAGAACATTTCCTGTAGCATTGACTGGTGACATATGTAAGATGTATCGCTGCGTTAGAATGAACGAATCTGATAGCTTCTTGCAGTGCATTTTATGGCGTGATTCTCCGCAGCAAGAGGTACAAATCTACAAGCTAGATACTGTCACCTATGGCACAAAACCAGCACCATTTCTCTCCGTGCGGGCCATGCAGCAACTTGCATCTGATGAGAAATCTTCGTTTCCAATCGGATCGAAAATTCTAATGCGCGATTTCTACGTTGATGACCTGATTTCTGGCGGTGACTCAACGCAAGAGGCTTTGAAAATTATGCGCCAAGTAACGAGTCTTTTGGATCGTGGGCAGTTTAAATTAAGAAAATGGTGCTCGAATGATCCAGCTGTGCTGCAACAAATTCCCGATTCGGAAAAGGACACGTTTCTTAAATTTGATGATGGGAGCGATATTACAAAGACACTCGGCCTGGCTTGGGACCCAGTTTCGGATGACTTGCTCTTTTCTTTTTCGCCATTACAGTCTCCGTCCAAGCCCAGCAAGCGCACTGTTCTTTCAACAATTGCGCGATTTTATGATCCTCTTGGTCTCATTTGTCCTGCCATTACTAAAGCAAAAATCTTTTTGCAGCAGCTCTGGAGAGAAAAGCTGGATCGGGATGAGAGTCTTCCCTCATCGCTCAACTCATCCTGGCTCGACTTGTCAGCCGACCTTGGACGAACTCAGCAACTACGATTCCCACGACACGCGCACTTACCGAAGAGTGCAGTGGAAGTTCATGGATTCTGTGACGCTTCTATTGATGCCTTCGGAGGATGTATTATGTTGTTTCAATGGCGGAAGGAAGACGTACAGCTCAGCTTCTCTGTGCCAAGTCTCGAGTGGCCCCGTTAAAGACGCTCACGGTGCCTAAATTGGAGTTATGTGGAGCAGTGCTGCTTGCCCGACTTATGCGAGAGCTGCTTGAAATGAATCTTTTTCGATGTCCCTTTTATTGCTGGTCTGACTCATCAGTAGTTCTCTCATGGATACGAGATGAGCCCTCTCGATTTCAAATATTCACGTCTAATCGAATCTTTCTTATTCAAGATCTGACCAGTAAAATGGAATGGCGTTATGTACCCACTGCGGTTAACCCGGCTGACATTTTGTCGAGAGGAGCACTGCCAAGTGAACTAATTGCATCGTCACTTTGGGCTCATGGACCTTCATTTTTAGGAATGACCAAAATCGAGTGGCCAGAATCCTGTCTTGTTGTCAAGACGTTGCCAGAGCTGAGGAAACATGTTCTCTTTGGAATCCTTGAGAGAGAGGACTTGACACTCAAGTCAAAATTCATCAACTCTTGGGAGAAGCAACGGCATGTCTTTGCATACATCTATAAGTTTTGTCATAGAATCCGAGAAACAGGCCTTACTACCAAATGCTTGCATTCTGGAACACAGCTACTCCTCCGCATTATTCAGATGTCACACTTACTGGACGACTATCAGAGGCTAAAGAAAGGACTCCAAGTAAAATCTTCAAGCTCATTGGCTTCTCTTGCGCCGTTCATCGATGATTTCGGACTCATTCGTGTCGGCGGACGTCTAAAAAATTCAGCGTTAAGCTTTGAGGCTCAGCATCCAGTAATTCTGCCAAGGCAGCATCCAGTGACGCGGGCAATGATTATGCATTTTCATCGACGCACCTTGCACTCTGGACCTCGCTCTCTACTGGCTCACATTCGGCTCCAATACTGGCCTATTGGCGGGCGCAAGACAGTTTCTGCAGCTGTGAACAAATGTATAATTTGCTTTCGAGCCAAGCCTCGCTTGGCTGAGCACATTATGGCGGATCTTCCCAAGGATCGAGTTTTTGGATCGCACGCATTCATGGTCACAGGATTGGATTTTTGTGGACCATTTTTCTACAAGAGTGACGTCCGGAACAGGCAGCCAGTTAAATGCTATGTTTGCATTTTCATTTGCTTTGCGACAAAAGCTGTTCACCTCGAGCTCGTCCAGGATTTATCCACATCAGCATTTCTCAGCGCATTGAAGCGGTTTATATTGACTCGTGGCAAGCCTTCTCGCATTTGGTCGGACAATGCAACTAATTTTGTCGGCGCTAAGAAGGAGTTTTAGAAGCTGCGACGTTTGTTTTTAAACAGCAAACATCATTGAGTGGCGATTCATTCCTCCAAGGTCGCCGCATTTTGGCGGCATCTGGGAAGCAGCCGTCAAGACAGCGAAGCATCATTTTTACCGAGCTGTTGGCCCATCCTTGTTGCCATTCGATGACTATGCGCACTTTAGTGCTTCGCATTGCGGCGATCATTAGTTCAAGGCCTTTAGTTCCTCTTTCAGAAAATCCTGCCGATCTTCATGTCTTGACTCCAGCTCACTTTTTGGGCACCGCTCCACTGGCCTTGTTTCCCGAACCTGACATCACAGGACTCAACTTCAGTCGCTTGGATCGCTGGCAGAGAGTTTCATACTACCAGCAGATCTTCTGGAGCCGTTGGCGAGAGGAGTATTTAACTCTTTTAAATCAGCGTTCAAAATGGCGCACTTCCGAGCCTGGTGTTTGCTTCAACGATGTCGTTCTCGTCCAAAGTGAGAACATTCCACCGCTTAAGTGGCCACAAGCTCGAGTGGTCGAGCTGATCTGCGGAGATGACGGTGTTGCACGAGTCGCCGTTCTCAAGACTGCCACGGGAACAACTAAGCGTGCTGTGCGAAAGCTGTGCGTTCTACCCAAGCAGGATGATGTTGGAATCCCTCGTCTTCCAACGGGGGGAGAATGTCTGGTTATGCAGCGAAGAGTCGACCGTCCAGCTGATTTAGTATAAGTAGATAACATTGCATGCTCTCTTAAATTTGTAACATTGCATAGCAATACTCGTTTGTTATCTTTTATCACGCTCGTTGTAATCGCTGTAATCGCTGTAATCACTCTCGCTTATGCTCTTAGCCTTTTGCTTCGGCGCACTTACGATTAGTCTCGATTCGTGTACTATTGTCGTCGGTCAGATTGTCGCTGGACCAACGTTATTCTCTTGTCGATCGCTTGGCACTAGCTAATTCGAGCTAGCTGCCTATTTAAATACAAACATACAAACAAACATTGTTAAAATCATCAAAAGCGGCAACTTCGTGCCTGCCTTTTGAATAAACCAAAAGCTTTGTTAATATTAATTTAATTGCCCTGTGTGGCTTAATATATATTTTAAAAACGAAATTTTGAGTATTTTAATAATTGCAAAATCTTAGCAAATTACGGCTAATGAAAAAGCTCATTGGCTCAACAGGTAATATTTTACCCAAACGAATTTTTACAGATACGTGTTACATGTCAAAAAACGCGGAATTGAATTATCCACAACATATAACATATTTCAAAGAGATGTGAATCCCCGATTTTTCATAAATCGCCAAAATGTGGGAAAAAAACTTTATTTCACCTGTAGCTTTTTACCTGTGTTTATTTGGACGTTGATGTACTAAGTGGCCCAAACGACACCAAGCACGGGCTTGTTGACGCGCGGACAAAGAAGGACAAACATTGTATTAAACAACATTAAACTAAACCATAAATTAACTATAAGCTAGATAAGTAAGAAATAATTGAAGTATTTAGAAATTGTACAGAAGAAGAATTAGTAATAAATTGAGAAAGATTGTTATAATTACAACAAATTACTCTGAAAGGGTTATGAATAGCATAGTTAGCAACACAGGATTGAAGAGAAAGAGGTAAGAAATTTCTAGAGCTTCTGATCGGGACAGCAAAACTTATTAGGCTAATTAATTCAGATGAATCAATTTCACCAATAAGTAGTTTGTGTAGAAAGACTACAGCAAGCATTGTTCTTCGGTCAGAAAGAGAGGGAAGATTAATTAGTAAAAGTCTACTACGATAAGGAGGCAAGCGAATGTTAGTATTCCAGTTCAGACCCCGTAGGGCAAAGAGTAAAAACTGTTTTTGTACAGATTCTATTCTGTCCTGATGAATCTTATATTGGGGACTCCATATACAAGACCCATATTCCAGAATAGGTCTGACAAGTGAAGTATAAAGTAGTTCAGTAATATAGGGATCGTCAAATTCTTTCGACCAACGCTTTATGAAACCCAAGACGCCAAATGCTCGATTAGCAATAGATGCAATGTGCTTGTCAAACTTCAACTTAGGATCAAGAAGAATACCCAAATCAGTAACCGACATAATACATTCAAGCGGTTCACAATTAAGAACGTAATTAAATTCAAACGAAGTTCGCCTACTAAAAGACATAACTTTACATTTACTACAATTAAGACTTAAGAAATTTACTTCACACCATGTCTGAAAACTGTCAAGATCAGCTTGCAGCCTGACACCAAGACGATTGTCAGTGGCCGACATACAAAGTTTAACGTCATCGGCGTACATGAGAACCCGAGAGTGATTTATAACAGAAGGTAAATCATTTATAAAAAGCGTAAATAACAAGGGGCCGAGATGACTTCCTTGTGGAACTCCAGAATAAACTTGAACAGGTTTAGAAACTAAACAATTAAAAAAAACTTTTTGGGTTCTAAAATTTAAGTAGCTTGAAATCCACAGAATTAGGTTATTGGGAAAACCTAAAAGATGGAGTTTATGCAATAAAAGATTGTGATTAACAGAATCGAAAGCTTTACTAAAATTAGTGTAAATGACATCAGTTTGCATTTTATTTTGAAATCCATGTATAACAAACGTAGTGAATTCCAATAAGTTAGTGGTAGTAGATCTATGTTTCACAAACCCATGCTGGTAGGGTGAAATAATAGATCTACAAAGATATTGCAGTTGAGAAGTTATAATTTTCTCAAAAGCCTTAGGAATAGCAGACAACTTAGAAATACCTCTATAGTTACAGACATTTGACTTGTTTCCGTTTTTAAGGAGAGGAATAATAAATGATTCTTTCCAAACTTTTGGGAAAGAGCATAACTCAACAGAAAATTTAAATAAGCTATACAGGGGTTTCAAAAGACCTTCAGCGCAGTACCGAAGAACACATCCTGGTACTCCGTCAGGTCCCGGTGAAAATACCGGTTTTATGGACTTTAGGCGATCTTAATTGATCATCTTGAACGCTGTAAGTTGTTTGAAAAAATTCGGCAAATAAATCGGCGATAGCCTGATCAGAATCAGCTGTCTTTTTTTCAAAAAACACAGTTGATGGAAGTGTTGATGATCTACGCTTGGAATTAACAAACGTATAAAACTTTTTAGGATCATTTCGAAACTGCAGTTTGCATCTTTCAAGATAATCTTTATAACATTGGCTATTAAGAACAGAAAAATTGGATCGTGCTATCAGATATCGAGAAAGATCCAAGAAAGAGCCAGTTTTCTTGAACTTTTTATGCATTCTTGATTTTCTATTTTTCAAGCTTGTTAACTCCCTCGTAAACCAAACAGGTTTATTAGACCTGCATGGAACACATAAGGGAACACATAAATCAAGTAAGGAGTTTAAAGTCGAATAAAAAATCGAGACTGCATCATCCAAATCCCTGCACCCATATAGCCGGGACCAGTCAGTCTGTAATAAGAGTTGAGAAAGCTTTGAAAAATCGGTTTTCCGAAATTGACCAGCTCTCTTTTTATGCTCATTACAAAAATTAGGTGCCCGGACAGGTAAGTCCATCAACACCTCCAAGGTCGGATGATAAGGGTCTTCAGGAAAGGATATGGGATTAGTAAGAGAAACAGATATGAAAGAGGGATCCTAAACGAAAATCAGATCAAGCATCCTATTCGAAGAATTTGGGATATCATTGATCTGACACAATGACAAAGAATATCGAGAAAATCATGCTGCGTCGTGGAAGTCAAAACGTTTGAGTCAGAACACGAAATCCAATGTGTTCCGGCAATATTGAAATCACCAAGAACAACAAGAAAATCACGATCAGCGAGCAACGATAAAACAGAATGTATAGCAGAAGCATGCGAAGAATAGACTAAGTTGTCCGAAGAAGGAGGAATATAAGAACATGTAATATAAACATCAATGCCACATATACTCAGTTTGACAGCAACAAATTCAATATCAATAGAATTATCGGCTATTACTACTTCCGAAGATAAATCAGCATCAATAGCAATAAGCACACCACCACCAATTCGTGGGGTACGATCTTTTCTATAAATGGAGAATTTATTAGAAAAAATTTCAGAATTATGAATGTCGGGCCTTAACCAAGTTTCTGAAAAGGCAACGACATTAATGTAGTATGCACATATGAGTTACATATAGCGAAGGCATACTGTACATAACATTTTATGTAAGCATGCAAATAGCAGCAACACATTGTTGCAATTAAGACAAACAAACAAACCAACCCAAGCGAGCGCGTAATATGATCGCCCTCTTACGAGTTAGGCCCAAAACGCTTGGTCAGCATTCTCACGCTGACCACTTATGACAAACACATATATACACATGTGCATAAGACTCTCTCTCGCTAAGCAATACATAAAGATATAAGCGCAGCTATGCGGCTTTATATATAAGAACATATATGTACATTAGGCTAAGAACGAACTTTATGCTGAAAGAATAAAAGAGAATGAATCATGAACTCAAACTGCACTGACGTGCATGTCTATTTATTTTAAACAAAACTTCGCACATTACATGGCGACCGTGACAGAGTCACGCAACGTAACTTAAAACGTAATGGAAAAAAGTGACATGTGACTGGAGTGCCAACAACAACAACAGCAACAACTGAAACAACGAAGCATCTGGAACGAGACACACACCCTGGCGAATCAAAAATTAACTGAGTGAGTACAGGGGGCATGAGCTCTAACAATACTTTAAAGCTAAAAAGGCGCAGTGGCATTAAGGAGCGGATCAGGCAAAGAAAGTCTGAGATCGTAAGACTCTTATATAAGTCCCAAAACCCACTACCTTGGGAAACTGCAGTCAAGCTACATGACGAACTCAAACATCTTGAGTCGTTAAACAAAGTAAAGAGCCCCCCCTGTCCCTCAGAGGAGAAACTTATTAATCCAGACTAACATCGACCACAGCCACAACCGATCCCGAGAAGGCAACGCGAATGCCCAGCAGACTGTGAAGGACCGCTATACAGCCAACATTGCCTGGGCACATGTCAGCGGCCATCAACGAGTAAAAACTAGTACGAGAGGCAAACCGCCCCTTGTACCAACGCTGGAACAAGAAGAAGTAGGAGAGGCAAACCGCCCCTTGTACCAACGCTGGAACAAGAAGAAGTACGAGAGGCAGACCGCCTCTTGTACCAACGCTGGAAAACACCAAGGGTGAACTGACCGACAGCGCCACAGAGGGCGCACAGCAAAAAAAAAAATTATAATTATAATTATTATTAAAATATTTGTAAAACTATTGTAATGCCCGACGACAATTGAATCGACCGGCAAGACGTTTGGCCCGTAAAGCCATTCGAAATACTAGGCAGGACAAAATGTACATTCAGTAAAAACCGAATTAATATTAAATTTCTCTCCGCCCACGGGCGTAAATACAAAATGAAAAAAATTTAAAATATAAACTCAAAATAGAAACCTTATAAAGTTAATGAATAGCGTTAACAAAACTATAAGTTCATATATAAATCAAGACCCAAGTATATATTAAGAATAACAACCCCAAATATGGGTTTGGTAGACGTTAAGACTGTTGACTCGACGGCTAACGTAATAAATAAAGTTGAGGTCAGCAATACAGATGTGAAATTGATAACAATTTTTGTCGTTATGATATTTGTCATATTAGTAGGACATCTATTGTACAAATTATATACGTATACAGTATATCTTTATCAACTTTGTTTATTTTTTTACAAACACACATGCCAAACGCAAAAGCTAGTAGCACTCTCAAACTCTGGCTGCTATGACACTTTGCTGCTGCTGCCCTATTCCAATTCTAAGTAAAATGTATATATTCAGTTAACAGCTAATATCGTCTAATATTCGACTATATTCGCAATTATAATATACTTTATCTGTCGCAAAAAGAATTCACAACTTACAAGCAGTAAGTATTTTCGCATGACGCTGCAAGCAGTTTACACCTTGCATATGTACATGCAGAAGTAAAAGAAGTAAAAGGTATATTCAGTTAACAGGTAATATCTTGCCCAAACGAAATTTGACGGCTATGTGTTATATGCCAAAAACGCGAAGTTGAATTGCTACAACATATAACATATTTGAAAGTTTTTTGAAACGAAGATTTTTCTTAAATCGCCGAAATGTAGGGAAAAAAAACCTTATTTCACCTGAAGCTTTTTACCTGTGTTTTAAGCAAAAAAGTTTACAACTAGGCTTAAAGCCCTTCAAAATACATTTCCAACGATATATAGATCACATATGTAGCTTTTATTGTTTGGATGCTGTGGCTTTTGGCGATTTACATGTACATTAACATACTGCATATGTACATGCAGTAGTGTAAAGGTAAAAGGTATATTCAGTTAATAAGTAATATCTTCCAAACCCATCGGTAAAATTTTCCTCAAAAACCGCCAAAATCTGGGGCAAAATATCTTATTTCACCTGTTGATTTTTACCTATGCACTTTAGAAAAAAAGGTTTGCCTAAAAGTTCTTCAAAATACCTTTCCAACGATACATAGATCACGTCTGTAGCTCATATCGTTTTAATTTTAACGGTTTTTAACGATTTCCCGCTAAACTAGCTTTTTTTCGAAAAAGTCGTAGAACAAACGTTTCTAGATTTTTGATCGGAAATAAGTCCTCATTCAAACTTTTAAGCTAAATCAACGCTTTGATACTAACAAACAGACAAACAAACAGACTGACTTTTCATCTCGTTTTGAGAAGGCCACCAAAAATTTCAAAATTAATTATCTTTCGAACCAGTTGTCCGATTTCGATGATCGAGGTGTCATTCGACGCGTATTTTTAATGAAAATTGTAAAAAATTCAAAGGCTCCAACGGCCCCATTAGCTCCAATAATTTATATTTTTATCCTCCCACTTACACCTGTTTATCTCACGAACCAGGTGAGTTTCTAAAAGTTGTAGTATGCACATTTGTAAGTTAAGCTAATACCTTTCGATCGGTATATAACTCGACCTGATCGGACAGTCATAGCAAATTTTCCATTCTTCCTGTGTATATATGCTAGTCGCCTTCGCACCCTTCGTGCTGCTTTCGTCACTAGCGCGGACTGCCGTCCGCAGTGATTTACATATGCTTCTGGCATTGTTACTTTGCTAGGAGGTTTTCAATATGCACACAGAAAGATCTGACTACAGCGATTCTTTATTTTGCAGCTAAGATTTCAGCCAACACCTTTTTTAAATTGAAAAACAATGAAAAAAACCTTAGCGGATCATATACTAACAAATTATTTGCAATTAAAAATTTAAAAAAAAAAAAAAGTTTTGTCCGTGCCAGGATTCGAACCCGAAACCCGAGCTGAGAAGTCATGCAAAAATTGGACGCTCTACACTTTGCGCCACTGGCGATCTTTAAGAACGATCGTCTAATTATAGATTTAATTGTTACTGGACTGTTATTATTATTAATGGGGGGAGCCTGCACTGCGACCCTTTTGGATCTATTGTGCCCCCTTCTGAGCTTATAGTTCATCCATCAACCCGATCTCTCTCACGAAGTCGAGGATTTTGGTCGGGTTGAGGTATACAATGTCCCCAATAGGTATGACATATTTCCCTAGAAGACTACATCTGCGTCTGGATAGAGCAGTGCATTCTGCTAGTATATGCATTGAGGATTCCTCCTCACAGTTGCAGAACCGGCAGGTTCCACTCCTAACAATGCCCAATTTGGATAGGTGACTTCTCAGTCTACAGTGCCCTGTCAGCAGACCGGTGAGTATTCTGAGTCTGTTCTTTCCTAGTGAAATTGCCTGCTTGAACCGCTTGGGGTTGTAGCTGCCTAGGAGGTGTTTAGCTTGTCTGAGACCTGTGGTCTCAGTCCAATGCGACTGCTGAAGTCGTCTCTCTTCCTTGCGTAAGTACTCCCGAATTGTGTGACTTCCAATTCCACAAAACGGTTCAGGACCTATTAGGGGTCTGCTAGCCCCCATTCTGGCTAGTTTGTCAGCCATTTCATTCCCTGCTATATCCATGTGACCTGGGATCCATCTTAGGGTTAGCCTATTATGTAATCCCAGTTGGTTTAGCTTCTTTCGTACCTCGTACACTACTTTAGACGTTACTTTCACCTTATCGAGTGCATGAAGGGCTGCTTGGCTATCGGATAGAATGGCAATGTCCCTATTCCGATAGTTCCTATTGAGATTAAAATCAGCGCACCTCCCTATTGCACATACTTCAGCTTGGAAGGTACTGGTATATGTTCCTAGGGATTCATGGTATGATATCCGAGGGCCCACGACTCCAAGTCCTGGATCTGAGAGATCCATCGGTGTACCATTTTATGGTGTGCTGTCTCATAGGATGGACCTCATTAAGTGTTGTCCATTCTTTCTTGCTACTCAGGTTAACTTCGAAATTCTGCTCGAACGTGTGTACGGCTGTCATCTCGTCCCTTGGTTGCGCAAGCAAGGGGAGATCACCTGATAGCAGTTCCGCGTCTCTTAGGCTAAGGATGTGACTACTTCCAACTCCATCCCGTGCCATCCTTAGAAGAGTCGCTCTTTGGTGTAGTCTGATGACCACATGGAGTGGCGTGAGCTCCATTAGAACTTCAATGGCTGCTGTCGGACAGGTGCTCATAGCCCCTGTCATACATACGCAGGCCATTCGTTGCAGTCTTTGCAACTGTTTCTTGACGGTGCTCTATCACCCCAGGCTATTGCTCCATAAGTGAGCATTGGCCTGACTACCATTAGGTATAGCCATCTGATTATCTTCGGTGATGTGCCCTATGATTTCCCGGCTATACTGCGACATGCGTAAAGTGCTCTAGAGCACTTTGATATCGCGTTCTTTACATGGGAGCCGAAGTTTAATTTGCTGTCAAAAGTGACTCCTAGGTACTTAACCTCCTTGCTTGTTTCTATTATGCTGTTCGACAGCCTTATCTGCCTCATTCTCTGTAACTTGTATCTCTTAGTAAAGGGAACGATGACTGTCTTGGCGGGGTTGAGGTTGAGGCCCACCTCTCCACACCAGTCGCTCGTTATCCGTAGTCCTAATTGTACAATGTCACAGAGTGCTTCTTCGAATTTGCCTCGCGCTATGATCACAATGTCATCAGCGTAGCCCTGACATTGAATTCCATAGTCGACTTGGCGATTTTCCAGTCGGCAGACACTGGCCTAGACATGTTTCTTGCATCGACTGTATCTTCTCGTACCGGGGTGCTTCCCGGGAAGTGTGTCTCAAACAAGAGCTCTAGTCTCGCTACACTGCTGTTAGTGAAGGTGCCATCCCTTCGTTTCAGAGCTAGATTTGCCTCAGGCGTACGTTTCGAAAGTGCCCTGTGGAAACGGGCACCTTCGGTTGTACTCTCTATACTTTCGCAGAACTTGCGATAATTCTTCCGTTTGGCCTTTCTTATCTCCTTATTGTAGGAGGTCAGGCTTTCACGGTAAGAGTCCCAAGTACCGTCTCTTTTCGCCACATTGAAGAGGCGACGGGTGGCGGTTCGTAGCCTCTCAAGGCTATCGTTCCACCAAGGGGCGTCCGTTTCTATGCGCTTCCTTCCAAAAGGACAGCTTTCTTCGAATGCATCTGTTATGCTACTGTTTATATTGCCTACAACTCTTTCTAATTCCAATTGTGTGCGGGGTATACCCGTCTTTTCATTGGAGAGATTGAGTTGTAGGGTCGTTTTAAACTTTTCCCAGTTTGTTTTCCTGGGGTTACGGGCTGGTACGCTACTGTCTGTGTTGATCTGCAGCTCAAAGAGGATGATTCTATGGTCAGACATAGATTCCTCCATGGAGACATGCCAGTTACTTAGGTGTGGCTTAAGGCACCTACTTATCAGGGTGATGTCTAATACTTCTTCCCTGATTCTAGTTACGAATGTCGGTATGGCACCGACATTTCCAATTTCTAAATTATATCTAAATATAAAGTCAAGAAGGTACTCACCTCTTGTGTTTGTGTCTGTGCTTCCCCAGACCACATGATGAGCGTTGGCATCACACCCGATGATCAGGGGGAGCTTCTCCCTGGCGCAGTGTTCTGCCAGTCCAACAATTTCCTGTGGCGGACAGGCTTCATCGCCGGCGAAATACGCCGAGGCCACCACTGTGGTACGTGTGCTACCAGCAGTCTGCACTGCTATTGGCACGCAGTCCCTGCTTAGGAATTCTGAAAGGATAGTATAGTTAATACATTTCCTCACCATTATACATGCTCTAGGTACCGGGTCTCTTTGGTCCCAGATTACCTTTGCGTCCGCTGAGTACAGGCCTTTGATGCCATTGTAAACCCATGGCTCCTGTACTAGAGCTAGCCCAAGGTGTTGGGTGGTGAACATCCTGGCTAGGACGGCGGAGGCCGCCTTCGCGCGGTGGATGTTCACCTGGGCTAGCTTAGTGCTGATGACTTGCGTCATCGCACTATAGCAGCGGCTCCATATCACATGACGAGGGGGGCCGGGAGTTCCCCTCGTCATCGCGTGGCGTCAGAGTGACGTCCGCTCCTTCCAGTTCGTCGAGCAACTCCTGGGACGACATGGCCTGCTGCTGGTCCATCTCCTCAACTGCGGCGGGATCCAGTGTAAGATCCGCCAGATCTTCGTCCTCGGCGAGATCCTCCAAAATGTTGGAAGGACCTGCCGGACAGACGCTGGATCCGCTCGCAGCCGGTGACGGCTTCGAGTTCGGTCCCGCTGGAGGGAGGTCCTCGCTTGCGGGTGCGGTCTTCTCCGCCGTCTTTCTCAATCCGCTAACGGGGATTTTTCCGAAGCGGAAGAACAGCTGGTGACCTCTGGACACTATATCCTCCCTGGCCATCTCATCGATGCCAAGCACCAGAAGGGCTCCTCCTCCTTCCTCCCTTCTTGAGATGACTCTCCATGCGTCAGTCTCGATCTTGTTCTGGTTACTCAGCATAACCAGCAAGTCATCGGTTTCCCTGTCCGCACTTCTCGGCAGGTAGAGCGTGATGTTATGGGGTGACGGAATGTCATCCCCCATCCTGCAGTCAAGGGGTACGCCCTTCCACGAGTGTAGCTTTGTTGCTACCGTCGACAGCCAGTCTGCGGAGTTCTGGTCTGTACATTCAATAACCAGGTGTCCTACTCGGAAATGAATTCCAAGGAAGGAAACAGCAGTGTCCCACCCTGTCAGTATGACCTGATCCAGGATGGCCTCCTCAAGCGCGGAAAGGTCCCCGCGACTGAGAATTACCTGGGGATACTCCGCAGGCAACACGGCCACTTTCACCTTACTCGCGACAGCAGCGTAGGATGCGCGAGGCTCAGTGGGCGCCGAGGAGGTGGACTTCCCGGCTGTTGGTCCAGCTGCTGCTGCTGCTGCTGCTGACGTGCTGGGGCGCTCATCCAGAGCTTCTTGCCGTCCTGATTCTGGAGCTCTTTGCTCTACTCTTACAGGTGTCCCTGCCTTGGGTTTTTGAGCAGTTGGCTCCGCCGCGCGCACCCTTTTAGGGGTGTCGGTTGGCGGTGTAAGCGCACTACTCGACCTTTTGGCAGGTGCCCTGTCTTCGGGTGTCGGAGGTCTTTGCTCTTTGGCCTTGGCCAACGCATCTTCCTGCGACAACCCCTGCTGGAGATACCGGAGGTACCATTTGATCCGAGATCCACAGAGCTTACGCCTGTGGGGATCATCTAGTCCACCCGGCTCTCCCAGACCTGGCAGAAGATCCTTCTTCTTTGACAGCAGGGGTCGCTGTCCCTGCCGCCCGTCAACGGTTAGCGCTGGTCGCAGCGGTCGGGATTTTCCTACCGTGCTACTTTCAGCGGCTAGCGCAGGACGCATCGGTCGGGCTGGTCCTACCGTGGTCCTATGCGCGTGTTGCCGCGATTTCTGTAGACTAGGTCGTCTCGGCTGTGCCGGCGGCACTCTCCTATTTGAACCCGGAGCTTGGCTACGTGGAGGATGATCTACCACGTTGGAGGGCCGCTCCCTATCAAGGTTGCGGTCCTCAAAGTGTCTGGCAACACTTTCCGCAGGGAGATCCTGCGGGGTTTTCAAATTTTGTTTTTTTCTTCTGTTTTCCATGAATGGTCCCACGAGTGGCGCGACAAGGGTGAGGTCCATCCGAGCAGAGGTCCGCATGCCCGGATAAGGCTGATTAGAACAGGCGGTCGCCACTTGCCTGAGCCCACCGTTAGCGACTGAGCTAGTTTTTGACCCGGGCCCCCAGCCAGGCTGACTCTCAGCACGGTACGAGTAACACTCTTAGTCCGGCCCGGGGTGAGATAAGGGGAGAGGATGAGATAGGAACTTGTGAGGGAGTTTGGGGGTGTGTGAGGCTATGCTTTAAAGGCGGCAACACAAACGCCTTGTCGGTACGATGATCGGTATCGTACCCGCTGTTTGTCCGGGACTGCTTATTACGGGGTAGACCCGCTATTCGCAGCTAACCACCCCGAGGGGTGGCCATTCGCGATCCGCAACCCGCGACCCGCCTCAGCTGAGCCCCCTCCGAACCATCTCACAAGTTCTTCGGAACAGGATCTATGTTAATCAACATGACAAAAAAAGAAAGAGAGAGAGTTACAACTCTCACAGCATAGTTGTGCAGTTGTAACTGGAATTAAGTGAAACAGATTTCATGGTTCTGCACAAATTGTATCATGATTCTGCGCAAAATGTTGATCGTGACGGACCATGAATTCTGGCATCAACATCCTCCCCCTCTTGGAATATATTGCAAAGGCAATCATTGGCCGCATGTTCCGGACAGGATCCAACCAAAAACGGTATTCTGAGCCATCGGTCGACCGGTCACGCTCGGTATAACACCTGTTAGAATAATGTGGGAGTACACATCGGCCCCAAGCGCCAAGCGAATAGTGGAGGGATGATTCCAATGACTGTCGGCCAAAACGATGCTCTTGTATTGGTCTGCATCAGTGGAAATGGTGCGCAGTGGAGTGCGACATTCGAGCTTGGGGTCGAGTTGGAGGAGGATTTCCCGGCGGAAGTCCGTTACCGGTGATCGGAGGATCACCGTTCAGACACCCTCCGCACCCACACGGGTGACGGATAGCCCGTAGGCCGTTGCCAAAGATGTGGCGATGCGGCTGGTGGGGCTGCACGGGTCGATCAGGGCGCGGACATCGTACCGCTTTAATCCGACCTCAAGCTTCACCAGAGCCGTCGGCAGGACGCTCACCGTGTTGTGCTGCACCAGTGACGTCAATGACGTGCGGATAGGATGGGGAGAAGACTGCGGCGATTGCTCATGGGCGGTTGGAGACCGCGGACAAGACGGAGACGTTCGTCGACCTGCTGCTCGTTCCGGCCTCCTGGATGGCCGAATTTCCTTGATGTGGAGGAGAGTATGGTGGTCCTGGTTGCAGACTTTGCATCTGCCAGCGCTGCGGCAGGATCGCCCCGAGTGTTGATGCGCGAGACAGTTGGGGCAGTACTTATTAATAAGCACTGCTCGGAGGCGCTTCTCGGCTGTGAGTCGCAAGAAGCGCTGGCATTTCCGCAGCGCATGCACTCCTCGGCACACCCGACAACGGAAGGAGTCGACACCGATGGGACGGTCGTGCTGGGTGGTCTTGCGAGATGGCATTTTGAGCTACGAGAAAGGAAAAAAGAAGAAAAATTTAAGTATTTGCATACATTGGACATTGACAGATAACATGGAGTGGATTGGACAGCACAGGACAACTCTTCTTGGCAGGATAAGGAGTCAATTATGTGAGTCATTGGACGCGGATGGCTCAGGAATGCTGTCCTCGATTGGAAGTAGGACTAGCTTTGTAATTGGCCTACGGATGGTGCCACGAGATGTGAGCACATCTACCACGCGGACCTTGTCATCACTGCCAGGAACGGTCAGAGTGATTCGGCCAAGGCGCCACTCGTTGGTCGGCAGGTTGTCTTCCTTAACGACGACCATGTCACCGAAATGAGGGGGCCACCTATTAGGAAATGGCCCGGAGTCAAGGCCAGTAGGTTCGTAGGATCTTCGGACATTGGAGAGATTGGCCTTGAGTTGAGACAGGCTTCAATCTTGGCCAGGAGCGTTGAGAGCTCTTCGAAGGTGTACTTGAAAGTGGAGGTGGCCTTATAGAATAGAGATTTGAAACTTTTCACCCCAGCTTCCCATAGGCCTCCCATATGTGGAGCGCCTGGTGGATTGAAGTGCCAGGAGAGGTTTTGTTGGGTGTGTTTCGCAATAACGCCAGTCCTTATCGCTTCCAGGAGGTCGCGCGATAGCGTTTTCTCAGCCCCGACGAAGGTTTTTCCATTGTCCGAGTGCATCTGTTGTGGACAGCCACGTCGCGAGACAAATCGGGAGAAGGCCGACAGAAAATTCTCAGTAGTGAGGTCCGAAGTCGCTTCTAGATGAATTGCCCTTGTACTGTGTCTGGAGCCTTTTCCGATATATGACACAGACCTTGCAGGAGTTAATGACGGTCTTGACAAGAGTCTTGAATTTCGGAATCCAGAACTTGGAACGGACAAGTCGCATTGTGAGCTGGTTCCCCCCATGCAAGGATATGCGATGGGTGAACCGAACTAGTAATTTCGCAAAGGTTGACGAATAAGACATGATGACTGGATGACTCTCATCATAGCGCAAGGACTGGGACGCACTTACGCGCCCGCACGCCCTTAGAATTCCCTTGCTGTCGAGAAATGGATTCAAGTTGCGGATATGGCTAGAGACAGGGATTTGCTGCTTCTGAGTTAAGCTTTTATACTCGCATGAGTAGTCCCGACGCTGCGCAAGAATGATCATCAGCTCCTGAGCTTCGGACAGCTCACTGGAACTGAGTTCTGTTGGACATGGGTTTGAAAGTTTTTTGCATCCCTTAATAAAACGCCGCATATAGGCGACAACGCGAATCGCTTTGTGGAATTCAGAAAAACGGCTGAGGAAATCGAACGTAGGAGGCAGTTTTGCTACATTGCATTTAATAGTGCGTTGCTCTAGCGCAGTATCTGGAATAGGAGCAGTTGATATGGGCCATTGATGTTGAGGAAGGTGGAGCCATTCTGGCCCGTGCCACCACAGAGAATTATGCACCATATCTTGCGACTGGACTCCTCTGCTCGCTAGATCTGCCGGATTGTGCTCCGATCGAACGTGCGACCATTCGGCAGGATCGCTGACTTGCATAATTTTTGCCACTCTGTTGGCAACGAAAGCTGTCCACCTGCAGGGTGGCTTATTCAACCAGGACAACACAATCGTGGAATCTGTCCAATAGAATAACTTGAAGTCGCGAACTGGCAACTTGTGGAGGAGAGCTGAGGATAGTTCCGCCAGGAGAACGGCCCCGCAAAGCTCTAACCGAGGCACCGACAGGGATTTAACAGGAGCCACCCTCGTCTTGGCAGTAAGGAGATGGGTGGTAACTTTGGTTGCCGTTTCAAATCGGATATAAATTGCTGCGCCGTACGCATGCTCCGACGCATCGCAGAAACCATGGTATTGCAGTTTCCCTTGTGGCTGGATTTGCAACCATCTTGGAATGCGGATTTCCCTTAAAGCAGGATAGCTCTCAAGGTAGTCCTGCCACTTGCTAGTGAGATCTGATGGCAGTGGTTGATCCCATTCTAGTTGCTTGAGCCAGATTTCTTGCATAAAAATCTTGGCCCGAATGACGAAAGGGGCTAGCCAACCGGCTGGGTCGAACAATTTCGAGATTTGGGATAGAATCTCCCGCTTCGTATATGACTCTTGAAAGGTGACTTCAGAAGGCATAAAGTAGAATTCATCGCTGCGCGCTTGCCATCATATACCCAAGGTCTTCGCTGCACTTGAATCCTCGATCTCCAGAAAATCTTCACGCAGCAGATGCTCCTTAGGGATGTCTTGAAGGACCTCCTTCGCGTTCGATGTCCATTTTCTGAGCGGAAAACCAGCGCTGTCCAAGGCCTTTTGCAGTTCCGCAATGGTTATAACGGATTCTTTCTTCGTGTTTGTCCCAGCGAGGATATCATCTACGTACATGGATTCGGATATGACCTTGCTTGCAAGAGAATACTGCAAGCGTACGTCCTCCGCGAGTTGCTGAAGTACTCTGAGCGCCAGGAATGGGGCACAGTTTACTCCGAAGGTGACAGTGTTAAGCTCGAAGTCACCAATCTCGCCGTCGGCCTTTCGAAAGAGGACTCGCTGGAACGGAGTGTGCCTAGGGTCCACTGGGATTTGACGATACATCTTCGTGATATCAGCGTTGAACACATATTGAAAATATCGCCACTTAAGGATCTGCATAGTAAGATCAGATTGCAGAATGGGTCCTGGATGAAGGATATCATTTAGACTCTTGCCATTTGAGGAAGGACAAGACGCATTGAAGACTACTCGTACCTTGGTAGTGGTACTGTCAGGCTTAAACACAGCGTGATGTGGCAGATAAAAGTTGGAGTTGGCGGAGATGCCGTGGGTTGAGATTGCTCTCATGTGGCCTAAGTCGAGATATTCTTGGAGCACAGAGTTGTATTGCTCCTTTAGAATGGCGTTTCTGGATAAGCGATTCTCGTTCTTATGGAATTGTGCCAGTGCAATCGACCTTGAATGGCCTAAATCGATGTCATTCGGATTTCGGAATGGAAGCGTCACCACATATCTGCCACACTCGTTACGTACAGTCGTTTGAACAAAATTAGACTCACAGATGGAATCGGTTTCCTTGACCAGCTTCGCTGGAACATCCTCCACCTCCCAAAATTTAGAAATGAGATTATCAAGCTTCATCCCTTCCATAGCCGAAATTCTGGTCGAGAAGGACGAAACGGACTTAGGCACAATCTTTGAGAGTGGGCCCGTGAGAATCCAGCCAAAGACGGTTTCTTGTCCAAGGAGCGAGCCGCAAATATTTGGGTGAGACCCGCTTAGGAGGACAGACGGAAGGATATCCGCGCCGATCAGCAAATCAATTTGCGAACTCTGATAGAAGGTGGGATCAGCCAGCTCAATAGCTGGGAGGTCCCTTAACGAGCTTCGTGGAATAGATATTGAAGGCAGGTTACCTGCCAGATGAGGAAGAACGAATGCCGATGCGTCGATATGTAGCCTTGGCTTTGTAGGAGAGCTTATAGTAAAGTGGCATAACTTTTGCGTTTGGGCAGTGACTGTTTGGTTGAGCCCGGAGACTTGAGCTTGCACGGATTGGAAAGGCAGCTTTATCAATTGAAATAATCGCTCAGAGATGAAGGTAGCCTCTGAGCCTGAGTCGATTAAGGCACGAGCGGTGTACGTGGATCCTCGATGGCACACATTCATGATCGCCGTGCCGAGAAGGACACTCTGCTCGTTAGCGGCAAAATAAGTTTGCACATTTGCCGCAGAAGGGATAGGAGTGGACTGTATTTCGGAATTTGAACTGGAGTTGGAATAGGAGGACGTTGTCGGACCGACATCGCCTCGATGAAGTAGAGTGTTGTGGCGACCTTTGCACGTAAAGCAATTGTGCGCACTAGTACACTCCCGTAATTGGTGCCCCCTTGCAAAACAATTCAAGCAGAGTTTTTTCTGCTTTATGTAAGTTGCCCGATCGTTAACAGGCATCTGAAGGAACCGAGGGCACAGCCGGACAGGATGGTTCTCTTTGGAACACAAATCGCAAGTCTTGCTCTTTGGATTTACTTGTGCTTCGAAGCCTCTTAGGGGCTTGATTATTTCTGGATGTAGAAACGGAGGAGTTATGTGAAGTGGAAGTAGGTTTCACATCTTCAATAGCTTCGAGCGTGAGATAGCGCTCGTTAAGGAACGCGCTTAAATCGTTCCAAGCTGGAATGTCGGATTTGTTCGACAACGATTGTTCCCATAGGGAAAGCGTAAGCTTTGGTAGCTTTGACGAACAAAGGAAAACTAAATGCAATCCGCGAATGGAGACGTCGTTTCAATTTCGGAATGTTCTAGCGCCGCCAGGCATCGTTGGATGGTGCTTTGAAGGTCCTTGATTGCCGCACCAGATTCGTTGTTGACCGGGGATAGGTTGAAAAGGATTTTAAGCTGACTAGTTACCAGCAGCCTCTTATTTTCAAAACGTTCGCAAAGTGCTGTCCACGCAGTCGCGAAGCCATTGTTCGTAAGCGGAAATTTGGCGATTATCTCGTTGGCTTCACCTGCGGTCTTGGAGTTGAGATGATATAGTTTCTCAACCGGGGTCAACCTTGGATTGTTGATATAAATTGCAGAAAAAAGATCGCGGAACGTTGGCCAGCGCAAATAGTCTCCGTGAAACACCTCCGTATCACACGGAGGGAGGCGACAGCCCCCGGAGAAGGGCAAAGGAGCGGGTATTTCAACCCTTTCGGACACAGACGCAGCTTTAATTTGACCCTTCAGGCGCGAAAGACACTTCTCATATACAGTGTAGCAGTGATCATATTTTGCCTCCATGGCAGTCATATCTTCACTGCTCCCTTCCTGTCTGAGTGAGTTGGAACACACTGCATATTCCGTCTCGACTTTGTCCCAGAATGCTTGCAGACGGTCGCGGCGAATTTCATAAGTGAAAATGTTATCCTCTTCAGATGCTGGAATGATTACCCGAGCTTCAAACTGGATAAGTTTGTCTGTGATGGAAATGAAATTGGTTAAGGCCATGTTTGAACTCTTCGTGATGGACCTGGTCTTTACCGGACTACGCTTCGGAAATTTGGACCTTAAATCCTTTTTTGGAAGTACGCTGGGAAAACGCGATGACGTCGATGCTGGTGACAACGATGGATCCTTCTTGAGACGCGAGATGGGATTCAACTTTGTTTTATCCCCGGGCTGCGGAGTCCTTTTTGGAATAACAGGTGCTTTGTGCGACCCTGATGGAGCGGACGAAGTGGAATGGCGACGCTCGATTTGGGAAGCAGGAAAAATTGGCTTAAGGGTTGCCTTTCTATCGGTCTCTTTGGACCCTGTGGACATACTATGCTTTAAGCTATAGAAATTTGTAAATTGTGGGCCACGTTACACGGAACGCAAGGCAGGCAGCCACAATACGAGACCAAACAACGGAGGCGAGAAAGCAAGTAAAAAATAAAAATAAAAAATTTGGTTTAACAATTTAGTTGTCCTTATTATTTATTTTCCTTAGACCTGTTATTGGAACACCGGAGAGTGGTAATAACAGGAATAATAACCCAAAAGGAAATAGTTAATTAAGTTGGCAGCAGGAAACAAAATAAATGTAATAAGTTTGCATATAATACAAGAAAATAATAAAAAACCAGGACGCAAAAAATAAAAAGGTTAGTTTAATAACAAAGAGTTATAGTTTACTACGCCGATTATTATTTCTCTTCTCCCCTTTTTTTTTTACTTATTGAAATTGGGTTTTGTGTTTATCTCAACTTGAAGCGCAATTAAGGGTTAAGTGTCGTGTAAACGTTGAATCTCATTGAATGTGATAAACGATAGTTCGATTTTCCGACTATCGATTATTGTGGTTTGTTTACCTTTTTCTCACAGCGGCAAATATTTGTGGTAAACTTTTGGAAATATTAAAAATAAAAACAAAAAAAAAACAAACAAACTTTATATTTAATATTAAATGGAGTGTTTTTTTTTATTGTGTGTTTATTGTTTATTGTGTGGATGCCGACCAACAGAACACATAAATAGGTATGGAGAAGTGCATAAAGCTGTGTATGTATTGTTGCGGCTTTGTGTTTATGTTTTGTGTTATGTTTTCGCAAGTGAAGTCAATATTATATTTAATATAATATTTATGAACGGAGTGGAACGAAATGGAGTGCGTATGATATTATATGAAATATTTTAGCCCGTGTTTGTAGTTCTCGCTCGTTTTACTTGTTTTTGTATATTTATGCAGAACAATTGTTGCTGCTTATTGCCGGCAATGGATTCTCATTTTATAAATGCATAAATGTTTGTAGATATGTGTTAGTATAATATAATATACATGCAGAGTAAGTATTGAGTATGTAAATATAAAATACGTTGTGTTTATTGGAAGTGGAAATAATCAACCCTTACATATGTACGTACATATGTCAATATGTGTATGTCATATGTAAGTACGTATGTATGTATGTCGCAGAGTAGGAGGTTTTGACAAATGCAATAATATTTAGGATAAATATTATAATTCTCGGACAAAACGAGAAAATCGTAGAAAATTGTGAATAATATTTAGGATAAATATTATTTTGTGGTGTATTTCCGTAAATGCTGCAATGGAGAACGAAATGGTGGGAATGGACCATGTAAGTACATACATACATATGTCAATAGAAAATTAATATATTTATTTAATATTGACCATATGATTCTTCTTGTAGGATTTTATAATCGGACTTGGACTTTATAAGCGGATGCTGGACCCAATTTTGGACAAATTCGAAGGAGACATACATACATATACCTTATATTGGAGTATATAAAAATATGGCGGGCTATGTATGTATGTCGGTATGTAAGTATATTCTCATATAAAAAATAAAACTGAGAGTGCAATTACTTATCTCTTTTTGCCAAGGAACTAGCTGGGGCGAGTCAGGAAGGATATCCGGCTCGAAGGACCAATGTTTGTGGTGGAGGCGTCCAAAAAAAGTAAAGGCACTTTTCACTTGAAACAAAATTGAGTTTATTTCACGAAAAGGCACTTCGTGTGCTGTGGCGGTAAATATGTATGTAATTTTTGTAAAGAAAACACTTCTGGTGCATAGCATATATGTTACAAGAGTGGACTTAGAAAAAAGTACATATGTATCTATGTTAATTAACATGACAAAAAAAAGAGAGAGAGTTACAACTCTCACAGCATAGTTGTGCAGTTGTAACTGGAATTAAGTGAAACAGAATTCATGGTTCTGCACAAATTGTATCATGATTCTGCGCAAAATGTTGATCGTGACGGACCATGAATTCTGGCATCAACATACATTATAATTATTATTATTTCTCAAAAATGTTCTGGCAGCACCCAAACATTAATGATAGCCTAATATAAGTAAATTTAATGTAATTATATTAAAGTAATTTTAATGTATTATTTTTAAATGGAAAGATTGAATGTGATTGCTTAAGTATCATTTTTGTTTGCATAAGTATAAATTCTTTGTTAGAATATATAGTCCCTGTCATATTTATAAAATCACCTTATAAATTGCAATAAATCGAAAACTACTGTCTGCAGCGGAGTACAATGTATAGAGAAAATGAAGAGGAAGAAGAAATGAAAAGAATGCATGTACAGTTAGTTCACACCAATCTAACGGTACTTAACAATGAGCACCTTTTTAAACTCATAGTGTTGCATATTTATAAATTTACAATTTCACAAAAAATATTTTGATGCAAAAAAATTCTTGGAACAATTCTATGATAAGGATATGACCTTGCTTGCAAGAGGATACTGCGAGCGTACGTCCTCCGCGAGTTGCTGAAGTACTCTGAGCGCCAGGAATGGGGCACAGTTTACTCCGAAGGTGACAGTGTTAAGCTCGAAGTCACCAATCTCGCCGTCGGCCTTTCGAAAGAGGACTCGCTGGAACGGAGTGTGCCTAGGGTCCACTGGGATTTGACGATACATCTTCGTGATATCAGCGTTGAACACATATTGAAAATATCGCCACTTAAGGATCTGCATAGTAAGATCAGATTGCAGAATGGGTCCTGGATGAAGGATATCATTTAGACTCTTGCCATTTGAGGAAGGACAAGACTCATTGAAGACTACTCGTACCTTGGTAGTGGTACTGTCAGGCTTAAACACAGCGTGATGTGGCAGATAAAAGTTGGAGTTGGCGGAGATGCCGTGGGTTGAGATTGCTCTCATGTGGCCTAAGTCGAGATATTCTTGGAGCACAGAGTTGTATTGCTCCTTTAGAATGGCGTTTCTGGATAAGCGATTCTCGTTCTTATGGAATTGTGCCAGTGCAATCGACCTTGAATGGCCTAAATCGATGTCATTCGGATTTCGGAATGGAAGCGTCACCACATATCTGCCACACTCGTTACGTACAGTCGTTTGAACAAAATTAGACTCACAGATGGAATCGGTTTCCTTGACCAGCTTTGCTGGAACATCCTCCACCTCCCAAAATTTAGAAATGAGATTATCAAGCTTCATCCCTTCCATAGCCGAAATTCTGGTCGAGAAGGACGAAACGGACTTAGGCACAATCTTTGAGAGTGGGCCCGTGAGAATCCAGCCAAAGACGGTTTCTTGTCCAAGGAGCGAGCCGCAAATATTTGGGTGAGACCCGCTTAGGAGGACAGACGGAAGGATATCCGCGCCGATCAGCAAATCAATTTGCGAACTCTGATAGAAGGTGGGATCAGCCAGCTCAATAGCTGGGAGGTCCCTTAACGAGCTTCGTGGAATAGATATTGAAGGCAGGTTACCTGCCAGATGAGGAAGAACGAATGCCGATGCGTCAATATGTAGCCTTGGCTTTGTAGGAGAGCTTATAGTAAAGTGGCATAACTTTTGCGTTTGGGCAGTGACTGTTTGGTTGAGCCCGGAGACTTGAGCTTGCACGGATTGGAAAGGCAGCTTTATCAATTGAAATAATCGCTCAGAGATGAAGGTAGCCTCTGAGCCTGAGTCGATTAAGGCACGAGCGGTGTACGTGGATCCTCGATGGCACACATTCATGATCGCCGTGCCGAGAAGGACACTCTGCTCGTTAGCGGCAAAATAAGTTTGCACATTTGCCGCAGAAGGGATAGGAGTGGACTGTATTTCGGAATTTGAACTGGAGTTGGAATAGGAGGACGTTGTCGGACCGACATCGCCTCGATGAAGTAGAGTGTTGTGGCGACCTTTGCACGTAAAGCAATTGTGCGCACTAGTACACTCCCGTAATTGGTGCCCCCTTGCAAAACAATTCAAGCAGAGTTTTTTCTGCTTTATGTAAGTTGCCCGATCGTTAACAGGCATCTGAAGGAACCGAGGGCACAGCCGGACAGGATGGTTCTCTTTGGAACACAAATCGCAAGTCTTGCTCTTTGGATTTACTTGTGCTTCGAAGCCTCTTAGGGGCTTGATTATTTCTGGATGTAGAAACGGAGGAGTTATGTGAAGTGGAAGTAGGTTTCACATCTTCAATAGCTTCGAGCGTGAGATAGCGCTCGTTAAGGAACGCGCTTAAATCGTTCCAAGCTGGAATGTCGGATTTGTTCGACAACGATTGTTCCCATAGGGAAAGCGTAAGCTTTGGTAGCTTTGACGAACAAAGGAAAACTAAATGCAATCTGCGAATGGAGACGTCGTTTCAATTTCGGAATGTTCTAGCGCCGCCAGGCATCGTTGGATGGTGCTTTGAAGGTCCTTGATTGCCGCACCAGATTCGTTGTTGACCGGGGATAGGTTGAAAAGGATTTTAAGCTGACTAGTTACCAGCAGCCTCTTATTTTCAAAACGTTCGCAAAGTGCTGTCCACGCAGTCGCGAAGCCATTGTTCGTAAGCGGAAATTTGGCGATTATCTCGTTGGCTTCACCTGCGGTCTTGGAGTTGAGATGATATAGTTTCTCAACCGGGGTCAACCTTGGATTGTTGATATAAATTGCAGAAAAAAGATCGCGGAACGTTGGCCAGCGCAAATAGTCTCCGTGAAACACCTCCGTATCACACGGAGGGAGGCGACAGCCCCCGGAGAAGGGCAAAGGAGCGGGTATTTCAACCCTTTCGGACACAGACGCAGCTTTAATTTGACCCTTCAGGCGCGAAAGACACTTCTCATATACAGTGTAGCAGTGATCATACTTTGCCTCCATGGCAGTCATATCTTCACTGCTCCCTTCCTGTCTGAGTGAGTTGGAACACACTGCATATTCCGTCTCGACTTTGTCCCAGAATGCTTGCAGACGGTCGCGGCGAATTTCATAAGTGAAAATGTTATCCTCTTCAGATGCTGGAATGATTACCCGAGCTTCAAACTGGATAAGTTTGTCTGTGATGGAAATGAAATTGGTTAAGGCCATGTTTGAACTCTTCGGAAATTTGGACCTTAAATCCTTTTTTGGAAGTACGCTGGGAAAACGCGATGACGTCGATGCTGGTGACAACGATGGATCCTTCTTGAGACGCGAGATGGGATTCAACTTTGTTTTATCCCCGGGCTGCGGAGTCCTTTTTGGAATAACAGGTGCTTTGTGCGACCCTGATGAAGCGGACGAAGTGGAATGGCGACGCTCGATTTGGGAAGCAGGAAAAATTGGCTTAAGGGTTGCCTTTCTATCGGTCTCTTTGGACCCTGTGGACATACTATGCTTTAAGCTATAGAAATTTGTAAATTGTGGGCCACGTTACACGGAACGCAAGGCAGGCAGCCACAATACGAGACCAAACAACGGAGGCGAGAAAGCAAGTAAAAAATAAAAATAAAAAATTTGGTTTAACAATTTAGTTGTCCTTATTATTTATTTTCCTTAGACCTGTTATTGGAACAACGGAGAATGGTAATAACAGGAATAATAACCCAAAAGGAAATAGTTAATTAAGTTGGCAGCAGGAAACAAAATAAATGTAATAAGTTTGCATATAATACAAGAAAATAATAAAAAACCAGGACGCAAAAAATAAAAAGGTTATTATTATTTCTCTTCTCCCCTTTTTTTTTTACTTATTGAAATTGGGTTTTGTGTTTATCTCAACTTGAAGCGCAATTAAGGGTTAAGTGTCGTGTAAACGTTGAATCTCATTGAATGTGATAAACGATAGTTCGATTTTCCGACTATCGATTATTGTGGTTTGTTTACCTTTTTCTCACAGCGGCAAATATTTGTGGTAAACTTTTGGAAATATTAAAAATAAAAACAAAAAAAAAAACAAACGGTAACAGTCTAGTACCGAAACTACTCTCTCAAAAAAAAAAAAAAAAAAAACACAAAAAAGGGCGATTTATCATGAATTTTGGTGAAAAAATTTTTACCGGGCCTCTGCTAGTTTTTTTTTAATTGAATTTTGAAATTTTGATATTTTCAATGCAAAATGAGCTTTTGCATTGTTGTTTTCTGCAACTTGTCACTAATAAGACGTTTACCAACACTACATTTTCTCTCTCCTGTAATATGTTTACGTGTTTTCCAACACTATTACGCTAGAAAAGAACATGTTTAAAATGAGCATACAAAAAAAAAAAAAAATAATAAATATAATAAAAAATAAATTAATAAAATAATAAAATAAAATAAAAAAATAAAACCAAAGGAAATATTTAAATCTCTTTTTAAAATATTTGGTGGTCCTGAAAAGGACCGATTTGGTCCCAAGACATTATAAATAATGTTGGGTCAGAGCGTGGTCAGGTGCAAAGGCGGGGGGTCATCATCAAGGTCATGATCAATGGGCGTCAAAATCTTAAAATGTGTGAAAGGCAAAGTCGGTTAATAAAAGGCATTTTGTCAAAATCAAACATCATTGTCGTCATCATCATCATCATCGCGCGCGCGATTTTATTTTTTTAAAAATTTTTCACCTGCGACTTGCTTTGCACATATCACTAACCATGGCTGCATGTGCGTCTTCATTAATTTGGGCTTCTCTATAGGGGTCATAGAGTCGCCCAATGGCCATAAACAGCTCATGAATCCTTTGCATATGATTCTTATATGCTTTGAAGAAGTGGAACTTAGCCAAATATCCATGGTAGTGTTCTTTCTTCTTTCCGAAACGAGGGATGCTATCCTTCATGTCACGCCACAAGCGCTCAATGTTCTGCGTGTGAGCTTGAGTATCCGGATCTACAAAGTTTATCGAGTGGTTGACCGTCTGGTGGACGAATCCCTCACTCTCCAAACAATTATAGGCCCTCCAACAATCCGACATTATAGTAGTTCCGTCGGCTATACGCTCCTTTATAATAGCGAGCAATGTTTCGGTGCTCCGGCTCTCTACAGGCACGATGAAGAAGTCGCCACTTTCTCGATCAATGCCTCCAAAAAGCCACTGGCCCTCCACCACTCGTCCGCAGTTGTATTTTCGTTTTCCAACTTTGGCCTCGTCGATCTCCACCACTCTGCCAACACCGCCAAGTTTCGGAAGGCTGTTTGAGACGCTCCAATCTATATAGACTTCACGTAAGAAGCTCTTCCAGTCTATGACCGATTGGCGGCTCCACTTCATCTCACCCATTAGTATGTCAGTCTCTCCCTTAATGCGCATCGTGTCAAAGGCAACAAATCGGCAAATTTCCTTAATTGTAAAACGCGTCCCAGCAAAGAATGTGTTTGCCCGAATGGTCTCATAAAAATTGCACTGCACTCTAACACGTTTTTGTTTCCCATGCTGGTGCATATGCGATGCACGGCAAGAGAAAAAAAACTTTGTCTCCTCTGAGGACGACAATTTACATTGTGCGCCACATTTTGGGCATAATCGTTCACTCCGGATCACATTGTGTCGGCGCAGAAATTCAAACAACTCAGTTTGACTGAGTTCAATGACCTCTGTAACGCTAATCAAACAATTTGCACACGCCATTTTGTCACAATTTATAGCGAATATAATTTTCTTACAGATTCCGTTATAAAAAGTATTGAAAAGCACACAAAAAATGGCCATGTTGGAGAAAAAGTAGTGTTGGAAAACGTTCCACTTTATCGAAAAGCAACCCTGAAAACCCCAAAGCAACCATGCAAAAGCCAAAGCAACCATGAAAAACAGAAAACAACAAGGAAAAAAGTGAATTTTTAACCAATTTTCAAAATTCAATTAAAAAATAACTAGCAGTGACCCGGTAAAAATTTGTTCACCAAAATTCATGATAAGTCGCCCTCTTATTTGTTTTGTGTCTTTTTTTTATTTTTAATAGTAGTTCCGCAACTAGACCTTTACCAAACAAACAAACTTTATATTTAATATTAAATGGAGTGGTTTTTTTTATTGTGTGTTTATTGTTTATTGTGTGGATGCCGACCAACAGAACACATAAATAGGTATGGAGAAGTGCATAAAGCTGTGTATGTATTGTTGCGGCTTTGTGTTTATGTTTTGTGTTATGTTTTCGCAAGTGAAGTCAATATTATATTTAATATAATATTTATGAACGGAGTGGAACGAAATGGAGTGCGTATGATATTATATGAAATATTTTAGCCCGTGTTTGTAGTTCTCGCTCGTTTTACTTGTTTTTGTATATTTATGCAGAACAAGAGTGTATGAACATATGTGCGTCTGTATGTATGTTCGCACTTGTTGCTGCTTATTGCCAGCAATGGATTCTCATTTTATAAATGCATAAATGTTTGTAGATATGTGTTAGTATAATATAATATACATGCAGAGTAAGTATTGAGTATGTAAATATAAAATACGTTGTGTTTATTGGAAGTGGAAATAATCAACCCTTACATATGTACGTACATATGTCAATATGTGTATGTCATATGTAAGTACGTATGTATGTATGTCGCAGAGTAGGAGGTTTTGACAAATGCAATAATATTTAGGATAAATATTATAATTCTCGGACAAAACGAGAAAATCGTAGAAAATTGTGAATAATATTTAGGATAAATATTATTTTGTGGTGTATTTCCGTAAATGCTGCAATGGAGAACGAAATGGTGGGAATGGACCATGTAAGTACATACATACATATGTCAATAGAAAATTAATATATTTATTTAATATTGACCATATGATTCTTCTTGTAGGATTTTATAATCGGACTTGGACTTTATAAGCGGATGCTGGACCCAATTTTGGACAAATTCGAAGGAGACATACATACATATACCTTATATTGGAGTATATAAAAATATGGCGGGCTATGTATGTATGTCGGTATGTAAGTATATTCTCATATAAAAAATAAAACTGAGAGTGCAATTACTTATCTCTTTTTGCCAAGGAACTAGCTGGGGCGAGTCAGGAAGGATATCCGGCTCGAAGGACCAATGTTTGTGGTGGAGGCGTCCAAAAAAAGTAAAGGCACTTTTCACTTGAAACAAAATTGAGTTTATTTCACGAAAAGGCACTTCGTGTGCTGTGGCGGTAAATATGTATGTAATTTTTGTAAAGAAAACACTTCTGGTGCATAGCATATATGTTACAAGAGTGGACTTAGAAAAAAGTACATATGTATCTATGTTAATTAACATGACAAAAAAAAGAGAGAGAGTTACAACTCTCACAGCATAGTTGTGCAGCTGTAACTGGAATTAAGTGAAACAGAATTCATGGTTCTGCACAAATTGTATCATGATTCTGCGCAAAATGTTGATCGTGACGGACCATGAATTCTGGCATCAACATACATTATAATTATTATTATTTCTCAAAAATGTTCTGGCAGCACCCAAACATTAATGAGAGCCTAATATAAATAAATTTAATGTAATTATATTAAAGTAATTTTAATGTATTATTTTTAAATGGAAAGATTGAATGTGATTGCTTAAGTATCATTTTTGTTTGCATAAGTATAAATTCTTTGTTAGAATATATAGTCCCTGTCATATTTATAAAATCACCTTATAAATTGCAATAAATCGAAAACTACTGTCTGCAGCGGAGTACAATGTATAGAGAAAATGAAGAGGAAGAAGAAATGAAAAGAATGCATGTACAGTTAGTTCACACCAATCTAACGGTACTTAACAATGAGCACCTTTTTAAACTCTTAGTGTTGCATATTTATAAATTTACAATTTCACAAAAAATATTTTGATGCAAAAAAATTCTTGGAACAATTCTATGATAAGGATATGACCTTGCTTGCAAGAGGATACTGCGAGCGTACGTCCTCCGCGAGTTGCTGAAGTACTCTGAGCGCCAGGAATGGGGCACAGTTTACTCCGAAGGTGACAGTGTTAAGCTCGAAGTCACCAATCTCGCCGTCGGCCTTTCGAAAGAGGACTCGCTGGAACGGAGTGTGCCTAGGGTCCACTGGGATTTGACGATACATCTTCGTGATATCAGCGTTGAACACATATTGAAAATATCGCCACTTAAGGATCTGCATAGTAAGATCAGATTGCAGAATGGGTCCTGGATGAAGGATATCATTTAGACTCTTGCCATTTGAGGAAGGACAAGACTCATTGAAGACTACTCGTACCTTGGTAGTGGTACTGTCAGGCTTAAACACAGCGTGATGTGGCAGATAAAAGTTGGAGTTGGCGGAGATGCCGTGGGTTGAGATTGCTCTCATGTGGCCTAAGTCGAGATATTCTTGGAGCACAGAGTTGTATTGCTCCTTTAGAATGGCGTTTCTGGATAAGCGATTCTCGTTCTTATGGAATTGTGCCAGTGCAATCGACCTTGAATGGCCTAAATCGATGTCATTCGGATTTCGGAATGGAAGCGTCACCACATATCTGCCACACTCGTTACGTACAGTCGTTTGAACAAAATTAGACTCACAGATGGAATCGGTTTCCTTGACCAGCTTTGCTGGAACATCCTCCACCTCCCAAAATTTAGAAATGAGATTATCAAGCTTCATCCCTTCCATAGCCGAAATTCTGGTCGAGAAGGACGAAACGGACTTAGGCACAATCTTTGAGAGTGGGCCCGTGAGAATCCAGCCAAAGACGGTTTCTTGTCCAAGGAGCGAGCCGCAAATATTTGGGTGAGACCCGCTTAGGAGGACAGACGGAAGGATATCCGCGCCGATCAGCAAATCAATTTGCGAACTCTGATAGAAGGTGGGATCAGCCAGCTCAATAGCTGGGAGGTCCCTTAACGAGCTTCGTGGAATAGATATTGAAGGCAGGTTACCTGCCAGATGAGGAAGAACGAATGCCGATGCGTCGATATGTAGCCTTGGCTTTGTAGGAGAGCTTATAGTAAAGTGGCATAACTTTTGCGTTTGGGCAGTGACTGTTTGGTTGAGCCCGGAGACTTGAGCTTGCACGGATTGGAAAGGCAGCTTTATCAATTGAAATAATCGCTCAGAGATGAAGGTAGCCTCTGAGCCTGAGTCGATTAAGGCACGAGCGGTGTACGTGGATCCTCGATGGCACACATTCATGATCGCCGTGCCGAGAAGGACACTCTGCTCGTTAGCGGCAAAATAAGTTTGCACATTTGCCGCAGAAGGGATAGGAGTGGACTGTATTTCGGAATTTGAACTGGAGTTGGAATAGGAGGACGTTGTCGGACCGACATCGCCTCGATGAAGTAGAGTGTTGTGGCGACCTTTGCACGTAAAGCAATTGTGCGCACTAGTACACTCCCGTAATTGGTGCCCCCTTGCAAAACAATTCAAGCAGAGTTTTTTCTGCTTTATGTAAGTTGCCCGATCGTTAACAGGCATCTGAAGGAACCGAGGGCACAGCCGGACAGGATGGTTCTCTTTGGAACACAAATCGCAAGTCTTGCTCTTTGGATTTACTTGTGCTTCGAAGCCTCTTAGGGGCTTGATTATTTCTGGATGTAGAAACGGAGGAGTTATGTGAAGTGGAAGTAGGTTTCACATCTTCAATAGCTTCGAGCGTGAGATAGCGCTCGTTAAGGAACGCGCTTAAATCGTTCCAAGCTGGAATGTCGGATTTGTTCGACAACGATTATTCCCATAGGGAAAGCGTAAGCTTTGGTAGCTTTGACGAACAAAGGAAAACTAAATGCAATCTGCGAATGGAGACGTCGTTTCAATTTCGGAATGTTCTAGCGCCGCCAGGCATCGTTGGATGGTGCTTTGAAGGTCCTTGATTGCCGCACCAGATTCGTTGTTGACCGGGGATAGGTTGAAAAGGATTTTAAGCTGACTAGTTACCAGCAGCCTCTTATTTTCAAAACGTTCGCAAAGTGCTGTCCACGCAGTCGCGAAGCCATTGTTCGTAAGCGGAAATTTGGCGATTATCTCGTTGGCTTCACCTGCGGTCTTGGAGTTGAGATGATATAGTTTCTCAACCGGGGTCAACCCTGGATTGTTGATATAAATTGCAGAAAAAAGATCGCGGAACGTTGGCCAGCGCAAATAGTCTCCGTGAAACACCTCCGTATCACACGGAGGGAGGCGACAGCCCCCGGAGAAGGGCAAAGGAGCGGGTATTTCAACCCTTTGTTGAAAGGCCATGTTTGAACTCTTCGTGATGGACCTGGTCTTTACCGGACTACGCTTCGGAAATTTGGACCTTAAATCCTTTTTTGGAAGTACGCTGGGAAAACGCGATGACGTCGATGCTGGTGACAACGATGGATCCTTCTTGAGACGCGAGATGGGATTCAACTTTGTTTTATCCCCGGGCTGCGGAGTCCTTTTTGGAATAACAGGTGCTTTGTGCGACCCTGATGGAGCGGACGAAGTGGAATGGCGACGCTCGATTTGGGAAGCAGGAAAATTTGGCTTAAGGGTTGCCTTTCTATCGGTCTCTTTGGACCCTGTGGACATACTATGCTTTAAGCTATAGAAATTTGTAAATTTTGGGCCACGTTACACGGCACGCAAGGCAGGCAGCCACAATACGAGACCAAACAACGGAGGCGAGAAAGCAAGTAAAAAATAAAAATAAAAAATTTGGTTTAACAATTTAGTTGTCCTTATTATTTATTTTCCTTAGACCTGTTATTGGAACACCGGAGAGTGGTAATAACAGGAATAATAACCCAAAAGGAAATAGTTAATTAAGTTGGCAGCAGGAAACAAAATAAATGTAATAAGTTTGCATATAATACAAGAAAATAATAAAAAACCAGGACGCAAAAAATAAAAAGGTTAGTTTAATAACAAAGAGTTATAGTTTACTACGCCGATTATTATTATTATTATTTCTCTTCTCCCCTTTTTTTTTACTTATTGAAATTGGGTTTTGTGTTTATCTCAACTTGAAGCGCAATTGTGTTTATCTCAACTTGAAGCGCAATTAAGGGTTATGTGTCGTGTAAACGTTGAATCTCATTGAATGTGATAAACGATAGTTCGATTTTCCGACTATCGATTATTGTGGTTTGTTTACCTTTTTCTCACAGCGGCAAATATTTGTGGTAAACTTTTGGAAATATTAAAAATAAAAACAAAAAAAAACAAACAAACTTTATATCACTGCGGACGGCAGTCCGCGCTAGTGACGAAAGCAGCACGAAGGGTGCGAAGGCGACTAGCATATATACACAGGAAGAATGGAAAATTTGCTATGACTGTCCGATCAGGTCGAGTTATATACCGATCGCAAGGTATTAACTTAACTTACAAATGTGCATACTAAGACTTTTAGAAACTCACCTGGTTCGTGAGATAAACAGGTGTAAGTGGGAGGGGAAAAATTTAAATTATTGGAGCTAATGGGGCCGTTGGAGCCTTTTTGATTTTTATTTTAATTTTTTACTAATCTAATCAAAAATACGCGTCGAATGACACCTTGATCATCAAAATCCGATCACTGGTTCAGAAGATAATTAATTTTGAAATTTTTGGTGCACCTTTCAAAACGAGATGAAAAGTCAGTCTGTTTGTTTGTTTGTTTGTTTGTCTGTTTGTCTGTTTGTCTGTTTGTTTGGATCAAATCGTAAATTTAGCTTAAAAGTTTGAATGAGGACTTGTTCCCGATCAAAAATCTAGAAACGTTTGTTCTACGACTTTTTCGAAAAAAAGCTAGTTTAGCGGGAAATCGCTAAAAACCGTTAAAATTAAAACCCCTATAGCATCCAAACGATATGAGCTACAGTCGTGATCTATGTATCGTTGGAAAGGTGTTTTGAAGGGCTTTTAGGCAAACCTTCAAACTTTTTTCTAAAGTGCATAGGTAAAAATCGACAGGTGAAATAAGATATTTTGTCCCAGATTTTGGCGGTTTTTGAGAAAACGCTGCCTACGATTTTTTTTAATTTGCAATATGTTTGAGCTTGTAAAATTTCGCGTGTTTTGATATATCATTCATAAATTTATGTTGATTGGTTTGGAAGATATAACCTATTAACTGAATATATACGTTTTAGTTTGAATTGAAATAGGACAGCAGCAGCAATTACATTTGACTAACAGTCCAGTAACAATGAAATCTATAATTAGACAGTCGTTCTTAATGATCGCCATGGCCGAGTGTAGAGCGTCCGATTTTTTCATGAATTCTCAGCTCGGGTTTCGGGTTCAAATCCTGGCACGGACAAAACTTTTTTTTTAAGTTTAAATGCAATTAATTTGAAACGTTTGTTCTACGACTTTTTCGAAAAAAGCTAGTTTAGCGGGAAATCGCTAAAAACCGTTAAAATTAAAACCCCTATAGCATCCAAACGATATGAGCTACAGACGTGATCTATGTATCGTTGGTTTCTTGTCCAAGGAGCGAGCCGCAAATATTTGGGTGAGACCCGCTTAGGAGGACAGACGGAAGGATATCCGCGCCGATCAGCAAATCAATTTGCGAACTCTGATAGAAGGTGGGATCAGCCAGCTCAATAGCTGGGAGGTCCCTTAACGAGCTTCGTGGAATAGATATTGAAGGCAGGTTACCTGCCAGATGAGGAAGAACGAATGCCGATGCGTCAATATGTAGCCTTGGCTTTGTAGGAGAGCTTATAGTAAAGTGGCATAACTTTTGCGTTTGGGCAGTGACTGTTTGGTTGAGCCCGGAGACTTGAGCTTGCACGGATTGGAAAGGCAGCTTTATCAATTGAAATAATCGCTCAGAGATGAAGGTAGCCTCTGAGCCTGAGTCGATTAAGGCACGAGCGGTGTACGTGGATCCTCGATGGCACACATTCATGATCGCCGTGCCGAGAAGGACACTCTGCTCGTTAGCGGCAAAATAAGTTTGCACATTTGCCGCAGAAGGGATAGGAGTGGACTGTATTTCGGAATTTGAACTGGAGTTGGAATAGGAGGACGTTGTCGGACCGACATCGCCTCGATGAAGTAGAGTGTTGTGGCGACCTTTGCACGTAAAGCAATTGTGCGCACTAGTACACTCCCGTAATTGGTGCCCCCTTGCAAAACAATTCAAGCAGAGTTTTTTCTGCTTTATGTAAGTTGCCCGATCGTTAACAGGCATCTGAAGGAACCGAGGGCACAGCCGGACAGGATGGTTCTCTTTGGAACACAAATCGCAAGTCTTGCTCTTTGGATTTACTTGTGCTTCGAAGCCTCTTAGGGGCTTGATTATTTCTGGATTTAGAAACGGAGGAGTTATGTGAAGTGGAAGTAGGTTTCACATCTTCAATAGCTTCGAGCGTGAGATAGCGCTCGTTAAGGAACGCGCTTAAATCGTTCCAAGCTGGAATGTCGGATTTGTTCGACAACGATTATTCCCATAGGGAAAGCGTAAGCTTTGGTAGCTTTGACGAACAAAGGAAAACTAAATGCAATCCGCGAATGGAGACGTCGTTTCAATTTCGGAATGTTCTAGCGCCGCCAGGCATCGTTGGATGGTGCTTTGAAGGTCCTTGATTGCCGCACCAGATTCGTTGTTGACCGGGGATAGGTTGAAAAGGATTTTAAGCTGACTAGTTACCAGCAGCCTCTTATTTTCAAAACGTTCGCAAAGTGCTGTCCACGCAGTCGCGAAGCCATTGTTCGTAAGCGGAAATTTGGCGATTATCTCGTTGGCTTCACCTGCGGTCTTGGAGTTGAGATGATATAGTTTCTCAACCGGGGTCAACCCTGGATTGTTGATATAAATTGCAGAAAAAAGATCGCGGAACGTTGGCCAGCGCAAATAGTCTCCGTGAAACACCTCCGTATCACACGGAGGGAGGCGACAGCCCCCGGAGAAGGGCAAAGGAGCGGGTATTTCAACCCTTTGTTGAAAGGCCATGTTTGAACTCTTCGTGATGGACCTGGTCTTTACCGGACTACGCTTCGGAAATTTGGACCTTAAATCCTTTTTTGGAAGTACGCTGGGAAAACGCGATGACGTCGATGCTGGTGACAACGATGGATCCTTCTTGAGACGCGAGATGGGATTCAACTTTGTTTTATCCCCGGGCTGCGGAGTCCTTTTTGGAATAACAGGTGCTTTGTGCGACCCTGATGGAGCGGACGAAGTGGAATGGCGACGCTCGATTTGGGAAGCAGGAAAATTTGGCTTAAGGGTTGCCTTTCTATCGGTCTCTTTGGACCCTGTGGACATACTATGCTTTAAGCTATAGAAATTTGTAAATTTTGGGCCACGTTACACGGCACGCAAGGCAGGCAGCCACAATACGAGACCAAACAACGGAGGCGAGAAAGCAAGTAAAAAATAAAAATAAAAAATTTGGTTTAACAATTTAGTTGTCCTTATTATTTATTTTCCTTAGACCTGTTATTGGAACACCGGAGAGTGGTAATAACAGGAATAATAACCCAAAAGGAAATAGTTAATTAAGTTGGCAGCAGGAAACAAAATAAATGTAATAAGTTTGCATATAATACAAGAAAATAATAAAAAACCAGGACGCAAAAAATAAAAAGGTTAGTTTAATAACAAAGAGTTATAGTTTACTACGCCGATTATTATTATTATTATTTCTCTTCTCCCCTTTTTTTTTACTTATTGAAATTGGGTTTTGTGTTTATCTCAACTTGAAGCGCAATTGTGTTTATCTCAACTTGAAGCGCAATTAAGGGTTATGTGTCGTGTAAACGTTGAATCTCATTGAATGTGATAAACGATAGTTCGATTTTCCGACTATCGATTATTGTGGTTTGTTTACCTTTTTCTCACAGCGGCAAATATTTGTGGTAAACTTTTGGAAATATTAAAAATAAAAACAAAAAAAAACAAACAAACTTTATATCCAAACCCAAAAAAAAAAAAAAACTTTTTTTTTTTTATTACACCACCCCCCCACACAAATAATCAATCACCCTAAATTTTTTGTTTGTTTGTTTGTTTGTTTGTTTGTTTGTCTGTTTGTCTTTTTTGAATCTATAAATAATATCAGTTTGAAATCTATCCAGATACTAATCTTTTAATTTTTTCCCACAAAAACCGTAAACAAAACCCCTAAAACCCCTAAAAACCCCCTCTCGTCTGTTTGATAGGGGTTTTTTGGAAGTTTTTTACGTCTTTCACTCTCAATATACAAAAAAGAAATTAGACACATTTTTAACATTTTTTGTGACACAGTTTCCGCGGTTTTTGATACTTCATATTCTATATTTTTTATTTCTTATGTTTTTGCGCTTGTTATATAACATGTTTTTGTATATTTTGTTGAATATTATATAATATATGCTGTAAAAAATATATATATATATTAATATATAAATACGCGACAACAAATAAGACACAGACTACCCATAATATAATCATATTATTCATCTTATATCGCCGCCCCCTCGCGAGCGGCCGTGCGTTATGCCCCCCCGTTTTCCCCGCGGGTTCCCCCCGGCCGCCGACCATATTGTTTTTTTTTTTTTTTTTTATTTAAATTTAATTGTATGCTTAGTCTATACGTTTAAGTATGTTTACGGGGAAACCCAATACCAGAAAATAAAAACCCAAACACAAACCCCCCCCACCTGTACCGATGTAATGTTGGTTTTATGGGCTTAGGGCAAGTCTGCACCTTTTGCCCTTCAAAATATCATAGAGAGAATAGGTAAATTCGACAGGTGAAATAATATATTTTATCCCAGATTCTAGGAGTTTTTTAGATACACTATGTTTTGGATTTTATTATTTTGCGTGTTGTTTTATGTTTTATAATTTATCATTTTTTGATTTTTGGTTAATAAATTTAAAGTTAATTGGTTTTAAAAGTTTATGTTTGTATTGAAATTAAAACGGCAGCGCAGAAAAAAAATAGACCACCCCCAACAACAATGAAATAAATAAACCACAGTTATTAAGAATACCAGAGGCCGGCGTTACGACGGCCGCCGTTGTTCGATTAGTTCCTCGGCTCGCTTTTCGGGTTCCCCCCCGGGCGTCGGGTTCTTTTTTTTTCTTTGTCTTAACTTTTTTTATTTTATTTGTTTTATGCGTTTTTTGTCGAAAGTTAGTTTACGGTATTCGGCAAAACCCCATAAAACAAATACCATATAATATAGTATATATAAAGGCGAATACCACACCGCACACCAACGCCACCACCACGACATATAATGTAAGCAATAGTGGGTATATATTTTTGGGGGCTATGTGTATCGATGTGCACTTTTTTCAGCCATGAAGGCTAAAATGCAACCAGGTAAAATAGCTTTTTGCCCCCTATTGTGAGATTTCTCCAAATTCCGCGTTTTTAAAAAAATTTATAAATAAATTAAAATTTTTATATCTCTAACTTCTATCTCCCATTACCCCACTAACCCCAATTGATGGGACCAGTAATATAAATAATGGTAGGAAAATAAATACTATAACTCGAATATCCCTCAACCCAACTTTTCCTTAGTCGACCTTTTCCGGGTTGGGCGGTTCTACGGTTTTTGTTGTTTCGCAGCATTGCATTTTGGGGTATTACACAACACCGCCGTGTCGTATTTTGTCGGGAGGCCACCATATTTCTTATGGCCATACCTTTCCTCTTTACCCGACTCTGCCTTTACCTCCACCGCCGCCCGCCCGCGGCGCAAGTCCCTACCGCCCGGGGTTGTGGCAGCTAGGGTTGTTGGCGCGGGGGTTGCTTGCGTTCGGGCAGTGGGTGTGGGCGGTTGTTTGCTTGTGCCGACAAAATTAACTTGAACGAATAAAAAATATAAATTAAATATTTCATATGCCATATTTAAATTTTTGTTATCTCTTAAAAATCTCTACTAGGACGAGGTCGAGGTCAAGAACAGAGATAGGTGCCAGACCCTCCATCTCATATCTTATGTCAAGAAATATTGTGATTGAGATAAAAATTATTTATAAAAAAAATTTTTTTTTTCCGCACCGCCCCACAACATTTTGTTTTTTTTGGGATGAAGAATTGAGCATTTTGGCGCGATGTGCCGGGTGCCCAATTTTTTTAATATTTTTTTTGTCACACTCATTATATTATTCCTCACAATAGGATATAACAAATTTTGGGGGGCATAATTTTTTTGGCCACACGATTTTTTCCCCTCGAAAAGGTTTTTTTATAAGATTTAATATTAAATGGAGTGTTTTTTTTTTATTGTGTGTTTATTGTTTATTGTGTGGATGCCGACCAACAGAACACATAAATAGGTATGGAGAAGTGCATAAAGCTGTGTATGTATTGTTGCGGCTTTGTGTTTATGTTTTGTGTTATGTTTTCGCAAGTGAAGTCAATATTATATTTAATATAATATTTATGAACGGAGTGGAACGAAATGGAGTGCGTATGATATTATATGAAATATTTTAGCCCGTGTTTGTAGTTCTCGCTCGTTTTACTTGTTTTTGTATATTTATGCAGAACAAGAGTGTATGAACATATGTGCGTCTGTATGTATGTTCGCACTTGTTGCTGCTTATTGCCGGCAATGGATTCTCATTTTATAAATGCATAAATGTTTGTAGATATGTGTTAGTATAATATAATATACATGCAGAGTAAGTATTGAGTATGTAAATATAAAATACGTTGTGTTTATTGGAAGTGGAAATAAGCAACCCTTACATATGTACGTACATATGTCAATATGTGTATGTCATATGTAAGTACGTATGTATGTATGTCGCAGAGTAGGAGGTTTTGACAAATGCAATAATATTTAGGATAAATATTATAATTCTCGGACAAAACGAGAAAATCGTAGAAAATTGTGAATAATATTTAGGATAAATATTATTTTGTGGTGTATTTCCGTAAATGCTGCAATGGAAAACGAAATGGTGGGAATGGACCATGTAAGTACATACATACATATGTCAATAGAAAATTAATATATTTATTTAATATTGACCATATGATTCTTCTTGTAGGATTTTATAATCGGACTTGGACTTTATAAGCGGATGCTGGACCCAATTTTGGACAAATTCGAAGGAGACATACATACATATACCTTATATTGGAGTATATAAAAATATGGCGGGCTATGTATGTATGTCGGTATGTAAGTATATTCTCACATAAAAAATAAAACTGAGATTGCAATTACTTATCTCTTTTTGCCAAGGAACTAGCTGGGGCGAGTCAGGAAGGATATCCGGCTCGAAGGACCAATGTTTGTGGTGGAGGCGTCCAAAAAAAGTAAAGGCACTTTTCACTTGAAACAAAATTGAGTTTATTTCACGAAAAGGCACTTCGTGTGCTGTGGCGGTAAATATGTATGTAATTTTTGTAAAGAAAACACTTCTGGTGCATAGCATATATGTTACAAGAGTGGACTTAGAAAAAAGTACATATGTATCTATGTTAATTAACATGACAAAAAAAAGAGAGAGAGTTACAACTCTCACAGCATAGTTGTGCAGTTGTAACTGGAATTAAGTGAAACAGAATTCATGGTTCTGCACAAATTGTATCATGATTCTGCGCAAAATGTTGATCGTGACGGACCATGAATTCTGGCATCAACATACATTATAATTATTATTATTTCTCAAAAATGTTCTGGCAGCACCCAAACATTAATGATAGCCTAATATAAATAAATTTAATGTAATTATATTAAAGTAATTTTAATGTATTATTTTTAAATGGAAAGATTGAATGTGATTGCTTAAGTATCATTTTTGTTTGCATAAGTATAAATTCTTTGTTAGAATATATGGTCCCTGTCATATTTATAAAATCACCTTATAAATTGCAATAAATCGAAAACTACTGTCTGCAGCGGAGTACAATGTATAGAGAAAATGAAGAGGAAGAAGAAATGAAAAGAATGCATGTACAGGTAGTTCACACCAATCTAACGGTACTTAACAATGAGCACCTTTTTAAACTCTTAGTGTTGCATATTTATAAATTTACAATTTCACAAAAAATATTTTGATGCAAAAAAATTCTTGGAACAATTCTAAGAGAAACTGCAAAAGAAAATTTTCAAAAATATTTTTGCTAGTATTTTTTATAATTTTTTGAAAACTCCAAAAAAGGCACTTTTTGCATGAAAATGAGGTAAAATGAGGTAAAATGGGTTGAAATTGTCAGTTACTCTTAGAATTGTTCCAAGAATTTTTTTTCATCAAAATATTTTTTGTGAAATTGTAAATTTATAAATATGCAACACTAAGAGTTTAAAAAGGTGCTCATTGTTAAGTACCGTTAGATTGGTGTGAACTAACTGTACATGCATTCTTTTCATTTCTTCTTCCTCTTCATTTTCTCTATACATTGTACTCCGCTGCAGACAGTAGTTTTCGATTTATTGCAATTTATAAGGTGATTTTATAAATATGACAGGGACTATATTATCGATATCATCATATATTGATAGAAATCCGATCGCAATAACCGCACAAAAACGTACATATGTATGTGAACTTAAATACAAAAAAATGAGTCCACAATTATTAGCAGTGCTCAATGCCACAACCCCAATGGCAGCCATAACAACAACAAAAACAACCGTGGATGCCAGTGTGTTGGCTCTATATAAACTTCAACAACGAAACCTCAACAACTGCCACAATCCTTCTATAAAAACAACAGCACCATCAAAAACTACTACAACAACTGCAACAGCACCCTCAACAAAAGCAACAGTAGCAGCCGAAGGAGCATTTACAAATACAGTAAAAAAAAAAAACCAAAAAAGCAGCAGCAAAAAGAAAATAAATTTAAAATGTAAACATACAAAAAATACTAAAAATAAATAAAAATTAAATAATATAAAAAAAACTCAAATATGGTATTTTTATTCTTACTAAAGGTAACTTTGCATCCGATTGCCCCTATTACAGCTATATGATATAGTAACCCGACTTTAACCAAATTTAGCCAGAATGTTAGAGACAGCCCCAATCCTACAATCTGTGAGTTTGGTTAAGATATATTAAGAATCAAAAAAGTTTTTCATACTAAATGCTATTTTGCCTCCGATTGTTCCTATGGCAGCTATATGATATTGTAACCCGACTTTGACTAAATTTGGTCAAAATGTAAGAAACAGTCCCAAACATACAATCTGTAAGTTTGTTCGAGATATCTTAAGACACAAAAAAGTTTTTCATACTAAAGTGGTGCCGACTGGAAATAACACTCCAGTAGCTCCTTAGAGCTGGTGTTAGCCAAGACTTTTGCTCCATGTATATAGTTTTGCTCTTTAATAGCTCTGCTATATGCATGGTGGCACATGTCATGGTCTGAGGTACTTAGGGCTGGACTAAGGTGTAATGCGACCCGTGCCGATAGTCAACCTGGCTGGGGGCCCTAACCAAAAATAGCTCAGTCGTAAACGGAGCGTTCGGATACCTGGCGCCCTCCGAACTAGCTAGCCTTACCTGCATAGTGCGGATCTCTGTGCAGGCGGACCACCCCTTCTCCGCAGCTCGTGGGACACTAACATGAATACAAATAATAACAAAAATAAAATCATAAACATAAACAAAAACACAGATAAAACAAAGGAGCCTGGCACTCCGAAACAGCCAACCGGAATCCTGGATTCCTCCTCCTCGGCAGCGGCAGCGGCTCTAAAGCCTGGCCAATGCTCTTCAAATACAGCGGCGACGGTCACCATGCCAGCCGTTTGTACAAACGGCGCTGGTCCAAGCAAACCCGCATTCCACCCGGGCCTTGGGGTAAAAGGAATCATCCTGCCGCCCCCCGATACCTCGGAACCGAAGCAGAGCGCTCAAAGCGCGGCCAAGGCTCCAGCTGGTACAGGGGCGGTGGGAGAAGTTCCTACAGCCAGCGTCGGCAAAAAGTTCTCCTACACGGAGAAGAGAAGTGCCGGATGGGTTCTCCAGCGTCATGTAGCAAGCATAGGCTCAAACCGGTCAGCTGATTGGCTGAAGAAGGTGGAATGGGCGAAGACTGTGCTGCCTGACTACGATATGCAGTCACCTAGAGCGCTGGATCAAGCCAAGAGACAGCGCTCCCAAGAAGCACCAGGGCCGAGTGCAAAGAAGTCGAGAGTGCAGCAGGGCAGATCTTTTGCCCAGATCGCCAAGGAGAGAGTCCTAATAGGAGTTCTCGACCAAGGCAACGCTGCAATCCCGAGAAGTCAGTGGAAGTGGGTGGAGACGGCTCTAGCCACCGCCTGCTTTGAACTGCTGGAGCGGGAACCTGGACCTCCCCCTGTCTGCAAAGACGTCGGTTGGTTCCAGGGGAACGTGAAGGTGATAGCCTGCGACGATGAGCGATCGGCAGAGCTCTACAAAACGGCAGTCTCCAACATCGGAGAAGTGTACCCAGGCGCCAAGCTGGTCGCCGTAAACTGGAAGGACGTCCCAGTCCGCCCTCGGGCCAGACTGTGGATCCCGTCCTCCATTAAAGAGCCAGAACGGCTTCTGAAAATGTTGCAGCGGTGTAACCCAAGTCTGCCAACCCAGGATTGGAAAGTGGCGAAGATAGAGGAGATGCCGGGACCAACAAACCAGGCAGTGATGATTCTGAACAAGGAGTCACTTGCCCCAATCGACGCTGCTGGCGGGGAGCTAAACTTCGGGTTTAGCTCTGTGTACATCCGCGTCTATAAGGCAGACGCAACACAAAGTGTGGGTCTCTCGGACAAACCATCCGAGGAAGACATCACCGAGCTAGAGGCCCCAGAGCGGCCCGATTTAGATGGATACACATCGGATGCATCCACAATAACGCGCGACCTCAGTGCGCTGTGCAAAATGGGTGAGATGGAGCTCACCTCAGATGTGGCGTCTGACGACGAGGACGCAAATACGACAGTGGTGGAGGGTATATCTTCAGATGTCTCTAAAGATTCTGCAGATAAACCTCCACCATTGTAAAGCAGCCTCTGCGGCCCTACTGCTCCGTTTGGCTGGGAACGGAGCCGACATAGCGCTGATTCAGGAGCCTTGGATTGTGGGTGGCAAGGTCTCTGGATTACGCGCACCTGAATACAAGCTTTTAGTAGCTGAATCACAAGGTAATATTCGAACCTGCATACTAGGTAGAAAGCATTTAAGTATCTTTCTGCTCCATAGCTTTAGCAACGAGGATAACACGGCAGTAAGCCTGGAGCTTCAGTCAGCTCCGATCAGGCTACTGTCGTGCTACATGGCCTACGACCAACCAGGCCCTCCTCCCGAAGACATCACGCGAAGGCTAGTGAATGACTGCGTGACCAACAATATTGGCCTCCTAATAGGATGCTACGTCAATGCTCACCATACTCAATGGGGGAGCACAAACATAAACAAGAGGGGTGAGTTACTCTTAGACTATATCCTATCCACAAACCTAGAGGTCCTGAATAGAGGTAATGATCCTACTTTCGTCATCAAGGATAGGAAGGAGGTCATTGATCTGACCCTTGCCTCCCATTCCATAAGTGATCTTATTAATAACTGGAAAGTATCAAGTGAGCATTCTTTCTCCGACCACAGGTACATAGAATTCGTACTTAATCTTAGTCACTCGACTCCACCTCCTTTTTGCAACCTTCGGAAAACCGATTGGTCAAAATACCAAGCCCTACTTAGGGATTACATTCCGGAAGCAGCACCCAATGGAGTTCACTCCGTTCGGCGTCTGCATAGCCTAATAAAAGCATTCACTAAAGCATGTAACTCTGCAGGGAAAGCTGCATGCCCGATTAGTAGACCCAAGAAAAATAAAAAACCACCATGGTGGTCCCAAAACCTCGGTAACCTTCGAAGGAGCTGTAGAGCTCTTTTCAATCAAGCCAAAGCCTCAAACACTGAGCAATCTTGGACAAACTACAAGCTCGATCTTGCCCTTTATAAAAAAGAACTCAGAAGAGCCAAAAGATCCTCATGGCGATCTTTTTGCTCTGACATTGAATCAACATCTGAAGCAGCCAGACTTCGGATGATTCTATCTAAGTCAACCCCATCTTTAGGTTATCTAAAGAAAGAGGATGACACTTGGACAACATCCAGTGAAGAATCACTGGATGCCCTACTAACAAAACACTTTCCTGGCTGTCGTCAACTAAAGACAGACAATCTTATCCCCCCACAAGAGGTGCCCTTAGGCCCATCTCTCCTCAGCGTGCACAACATCAACTGGGCAATAAACAGTTTCAAACCGTTTAAGTCGCCTGGACCTGATGGAATCTCACCAGCACATCTCCAGCATGCGGGTAGCATCGCCACTAACTGGCTTCAAGCCATATTTCTAGAAGTTTTTAAGACCGTCTATATCCCGGACCCCTGGAGGCTTTCAAAAATAGTATTCATCCCCAAGGCGGGCAAAGCTTCCCACGTTAGCCCAAAAGATTTCAGACCGATCAGCCTGACATCCTTTCTGCTCAAAACCTTTGAGCGTATCCTTTCTCTCTATCTGAGAGTATCTATTCCGACAGAGTTTATATCAAGCTCTCAACATGCATACAGGAAAGGAAGATCCACCGAAACGGCTCTTCACTCAGTTGTTGCCATAATAGAAAAATCCCTCTCTATTAAGGAGTACACCCTCATAGCCTTCCTGGACATAGAAGGTGCTTTCAACAACGTCCTCCCGGAAGCAATTACTGAAGCACTTACGAACCTGGGGATCGAAAACCGGCTAGTGGGACTGATCAGCCAATTGCTCACATGCAGGGCGGTGACATCCACACTTGGTTCCTCGACTCTCACCAGGTACGTTAGCAGGGGAACCCCTCAAGGGGGGGTACTCTCCCCACTCCTATGGAACCTAGTGGTCAACAGGCTGCTATGTGACATGGAAGGCGGGGGCTGTCAGTTAATTGCCTACGCGGATGACGTTGCAATGATCTTCACTGGGAAATATCCACAAACTCTGTGCGACCTAATGACGGTCAAACTAAGCAATCTGGCAGCCTGGGCCGACAAATGTGGCTTAGGCGTAAACCCAGACAAATCAGAACTCGTACTCTTCACCAGACGCTACAAGGTTCCCACACTTATCCCTCCAAAACTAAAAGATTCTGCACTGTCCTTTAGTGATAGTGCCAAGTACCTGGGATTAGTACTTGACAAGAAACTAGACTGGAATCAAAGCACACATGACAGATGTAGGAAAGCGACAATTGCCCTCTACACCTGCAGAAAGGCAATTGGTATAAAATGGGGCATGTCCCCGTACATAGTCCGCTGGCTATACACAGCCATAATCAGGCCCATCCTGCTATATGGGATATTAGTATGGTGGCCCGCCCTATCAAAGCAATCCATCAGGAATCAAATAAACAAGGTGCAAAGAATGGCTGAAATCTGCATCACAGGTGCTCTGAACACAACACCAAATGATGCTCTTGATGCCATCCTAAATTGTCCTCCAATCCAACAGACAAGTCAAGCAGTAGCCACCCTGGCGGCCATACGTATTAGAGATACCAACAACTGGGGAGATTTCCATTCCGGACACTCCCTTATTTTAAAGGAAAATGCCATCATTCCCCCAAAAACAGATTGTTGCGTGCCGGCCGAGCACGTAACAACTACGTTCAACGTACTCATTCCTCGCAGAGAGGACTGGATCACTGAACTACCAGGGCACTCGAATGCTCTATCCTTCTATACTGATGGTTCTAAATTGAACAATCAAGTGGGAGGCGGAGTATTTTCTCAAAAATTGTGTATTAATCACTCATTTAGGCTTCCGGACCACTGCAGTGTGTTTCAAGCCGAAATCCTAGCAATAAATGAAGCTCTAATCTTTTTAAAGAAATCCCAAGCCACCCCAGGCAAAATTAACATTTACAGTGATAGCCAAGCGGCCATCAAGTTCATCGCATCGACCACTTCGAAGTCGACCTCAGTTTCGAAATGCCGCAGATCTCTACATGAGATGGCAGAGCTTTTCGACATATGCCTAGTCTGGGTACCTGGGCACCAAGATATCCAAGGCAACTGTATTGCTGATGAATTAGCCAGACGGGGTACGACTGATACCCTCCTTCCAGACAAAGAGGACATCAGTATGCCCCTGGCGACCTGCAAGCTAATGCTCCATAACTTCTTCGAGGAAAAACACAATGTACAATGGTACAGTACACCCAACTGTCGCGTGGCACGACAGACCTGGCCCCATATCGACAAGGCCCGATCTAAAGCACTGTGCAATCTAAGCAGAACCGACTGCTCTCGCGTGGTCCGTTCCATAACGGGCCACTGGCTAGTGGGCATACACGCCCTCAGATTGAAAGCCCCCTACAATGACTTCTGTAGGAGCTGCAGGGATGAGGAAGAAGAAGAATCCCCAGAGCACTTCTTCTGCTTCTGCCCAGCTTTAAGCAACAGAAGACGAAGAGCTCTGGGAAAACCCTTCCTCACCAGTCTAGGCGAACTCGCTACGTTGGCACCAATTAGAATAGCCCTCTTTATTAAACTTTCAAACTGGGCTCCCTTTTAACTCAGTTTCTACTTAGTGTCCCTCTCATGCAGAGGGGGAATGATCCCGCGGTATCACAATGGGCCTATCAAAGGCCTAAGTGCGTCGACTTTTGGTCGACACCGCCCTTACCTAACCTAACCTAAAGGTTATTTTGCATCCGATTGTTCCTATGGCAGCTATATGATATAGTCATCCGACTTTAACCAAATTCGGTCAGAATGTAAAGGACAGTCCCAAACATATAATCTGTGAGTTTGGTTCAGATATCTTAAGAAACAAAAAAGTTTTTCATACTAAGCAATTCCGTGACCTTTGACCCCGATTTTACCCACTTAGAGGTCGAATTTCGCAAAACGCCATCTTATTGCACGATGAAATTATCTCGAAAATTTCAACTTTCTATCTTTTGCCGTTTGGGCTGCACGTTGATTCTCAGTTAGTCAGTCAGTCAGTCAGTGAGTCAGTCAGGACAAAGAGTTTTATATATATAGATATGTTAAATATTGATATATTTATGGGTTTGGGTGTTATTTGTTATTTAAATATTTAAATATTAATATGTTTATATGTTAAATATGGACATGTTTGTGGTTTTGGGTATGAGTTATTTAAATGTTCGAGTATTTATATATTTATATATTTATATGTTAAATATTGAAATATTTATGGGTTTGGGTGTTATAAGTTATTTAAATATTTAAATATTAATATGTTTATATGTTAAATATGGACATGTTTATGGTTTTAAGTAATGAGTTATTTAAAAGTTAGAATATTTACATGTTTATATGTTAAATATTGAAATATTTATGAGTTTGGGTGTTATTAGTTATTTAAATATTTAAATATTAATATGTTTATATGTTAAATATGGACATGTTTATGGTTTTGGGTATAGAGTTATTTAAATTTTTAAGTATATATGTATTTATATATTCCCTGCAGTAATGGAGGTGGCGATTGGCCATGCTTGAACTACCTACCCCACTACTCCCTACATGGGTACTTTCCTGACTGAGCCTATGGTAATCGATTGCCGAAACACTGAGTTCATGGGCACATTCCTGAATGACCCTATGGTAAGCGAACGCCGAACCACCGAGTAAAAAATATGTGCGCTTGAAAGCGAAATCGAAACGTAACGGAATAGCATCGCATTTGTTTTTGTTAATTTGCGAATAGGACATAGATGACCGAAAAAAACATAACTTCGATTATGCTTTCTGTCGCTGTTTGTTTATGAATTTACAAAAACAATTGTGATGCTATTACCGTTTGTTTTCGTGTTGCTTTCTGCTCTTTTGCAATGATCGAACGCTGTTGCGTTTGCCGGTTGACCAATTTTGTGAGAGCATTGAAGTTGTCAAGTTGTTGGAGTGCAGCAGAAGTCAAGCGCAAATACGAATAAAGTGCAAATTTAATTAACAACAAAGGTACGACAATAAAATATCACTCTAATTAAGGACTCAATATGCATAGTGAACGGCATATAAGATGACTTAAACAGCAACAGAAAAAAAAATATACAGACAAGTTAAATTCTGTCGCAGGAGAAGAAAATGCGCTTGAAAAGGAACAACAAGCCAACAATGACGGTGAAATCGAAATGGAAGTGGTCGAGGAAATAATAAATTCAAATAATTTTGGCAGTGAAAAAAATAACGAAAGTGACAACAATAATAATAATTTAACTTAAAAAGGTGGTTCCTAAAGCATAGGCCGACCCGTGACTGTGCAATTGACTTAGATCGTATAAATATTTTTTTTTACTTTCAGCTGAGACGAAAGTTCTTGTGGAAGAAATTCAATCTTTAAAAGGTATAAGTATGATTATTAAGACCTTAATCAAATATGCATACATTTATATATTTACAATATATGTATTTACATATATTTATATTTAGCTGACCTAAATGCGACGCAGGCTAAAATCGAGGTCCTTGTGGAAGCAGCCACTATCAAAGGAATGACGAAGCAGCAAGGACAAGGACAAACAGTGGCCAGAAAATTTCCGATTCAGACTGTAAAGGATCTAAATCAGATGAGCATGGAAATTAACGACACAAACGGAAAGCTTTATGTTAGTATGGATTCAGTTAAAATGTTTCCTGTAAGTTTAATTCTTATTTATTTTTTACAGATTGATGCAATTAAGATCCACATTATGCATGGTGGAATTATAAAAAATCTAAAAAATGTGTTGTCCAATACTGTTGTCTTGGCTTATAATGTTGATGGCGTCCAAGGCAAAGCTGCCTTGAAAAACGAAAGCAGTTTTTATGGAGTTTTGCTTGGTAGGTTTTATTAAATTCATTGTAATAGTAGTTGGGCATGTATAAATTAATTTTTTAGCATGAATTGATTTTTTAATTGATTTGTCGATTCATTTAAGACTAATGGAACTTCTTTTTATTTTTTTTTCCAGATGCAATCAATTTGGTAGAAGCGCAGGATCAGCTGAGGACACTCTACGAAAGGCCTTGCAGCTGCAAAAAAAACGCTATTTTAAAAACTCCAGCTGCAACAAAAACAAAATTGAACATGAAATCAACAACAACAACAACGTATAAATAATAATAAGAATATATATATCTTAAAATAATTAATAGTTTTATTTATTTTACCTTTTGGTTATTGAAGAAAATAAAATGGAATTTAAGATAATAAAAAAGTTGAATTATAAATTATTTAAATTTTTACTTTTGGGGACCAATTTCACCACCCTTGGGTACCCATGTAAGTACCCTTTTCATGGGTACTCATATCACCACCCCTAGCATGGGTAGCCATGTAAGTACCCTTTTTATGGGTACCCATGTAAGTACCCTTTCCATGGGTACTCATATCACCACCCCTAGCATGGGTAGCCATGTAAGTACCCCTTTCATGGGTACTCATTTCACTAGTTCGCGGTAAACGATGTGGTGGCGATTGACCCTTTTTGCGGACATTTCATACAAAAAACGAAATGATGAAACGCATTGCTTAGGGTTAACAAAGTAAGTAGAGGTGGTTCCCTAGTAAGTACTTATTTCACCAGTTTCGAACTAGTGTCCATTACTGAAGGGTAGTAAGTACTTATTTCACCAGTTTCGAACTAGTGTCCATTACTGAAGGGTTTATATGTTAAATATTGAAATATTTATGGGTTTGGGTGTTATTAGTTATTTAAATATCTTATAAAAAAAACCTCTTTACGAGGTAAAAGTCTAGTGACGAAAACAGTTATATGCCCCAAAATTTCTGATATCCAATTTTGTGACGAATAATATTAAGTTTGACATAAAAATTATTTTAAAAAAAATTTGAGTTTGGGTGTTATTAGTTATTTAAATATTTAAATATTAATATGTTTATATGTTAAATATGGACATGTTTGTGGTTTTAAGTATAGAGTTATTTAAATATTTAAGCATTTAAATGAAAAAAAATTGGGCACTTTTAATAGATATTATAGCACCCATCCTAGAGCATAATATTATAAGGGAACACATATGCATACGCATGCACTCATTGGAAGAACCTAACGGCAACAAACTTCAGACGGGATCCATTGGATCAACTTTTTTAAGCATGTAATTTTATATTTTTAAAGCTTATTTTTACACATTTTAAACATATTTATATACATTTTTAATATTTTAATAATTATTTTTCAAAGATATTTTTTAATAAACAGCCAAGCCGAATCAAGTATTTAAGCAATTTGAAGTACAAGTAATTATGAATGAAGAATTAAAATTATTAAAGAAAAATGCAATTTAATTGTTCGATTATTTGCAGCGATGGCAGCAATATAAGAAAAACAATACAAAACAATATAAATGAAAAACAAACAAAAGAGAAAAAGATTCAGACGGGATTGGTCGGAGAGAACCTGCCACAAACATACACATACACCCAAGTACACAGGGGTGTGTGCTACGAAGCAGCACAAAATGCGCTTGTGCATATTGTAAAATAAAGAACACGTCTTGATTCGGTTAGGTGTCTTTATTCAATTGATTCTTAGTCTATTAACAATTTGATCGTACAGCTAAAGATCGCGTAACTGCGCTGCCAGTGATCTAATGTTTACATATATGTATAGGGCTGGTGAAGTATGTTCACTTGGTGACGGAGCCGTCGCGCATGTCAAATATGCCGACTCAGCACTGTTTAGTTCAATGCACTGAATGCACTCAAAAGCGGTCATATTACCGGCAATGCTTAATATTGTGCAATGCTTAATAATGCTTAATATGCAATAATATTTATGCTTACCACTGAGTACAGTGAGCATTTGATATGTAAACATACTACATCTCCCTCCTTTAGAAAAATAACGTAATTATATGAAGTTATTTTCTAAGTATTCTTGTTTTTTTTTCTTATTATTAATATTTATTTTTTTGTGTTTGTATTTTTTTTCGAATCAGAAAATATTGATGTACTTTTTTTTTCTTTTTTTTTTTTATGTATATTGTTATGGTATGGTTCTTATTCTATGTATGGTTCTTATTCTATGTATGGTTTTTATTCTATGTATGGCAATACTTCAAATATTTATAAGAGAAATAAAAATTTTTAACCTATTTTTATGTACTCTTTGTTTTTTATTTTTGTTATTTGTAATTGTTATATTGTCATTTTCTTCTATACTTTTTACCTTATATGGTCGGCAAAAATCCTCGGCAAAAATCCTCGCCTGAACCCTCCCCGAGGGTGCCGACTGGAAATAACACTCCAGTAGTTCTTTCAGAACTGGTGTTAGCCAAGACTTTTGCTCCTGATGTGTAGTATGGCTCCTTAATAGCCCTACTGCATGTCGGTAGCACCTGTCATGGTCTGAGGTAAAGAGGGCCGGACTAAGGTGTAATGCGACCCGTGCCGAGAGTCAACCTGGCTGGGGGCCCTCCCCAAAAATAGCTCAGTCTCAAACGGAGCGTTCGGATACCTGGCGCCCTCCGGACTAACCAGCCTTACCTGCACATAGCGGATCTCTGTGCAGGCGGACCACCCTTTCTCCGCAACTCGTGGGATCCATTATGTATCCGAATAATTTAAAACAAAATAAACAAAAGAGTGACTCTCTCAAAAAGTCAAACTCACAAGCGGCGGCATCGACTTCCAAGTCCTGCCAAAGTACAAACTCACAAGCGGCGGCATCGACTTCCAAGTCCTGCCAAAGTGCAGCCTCAGTCTCGGAGATGGTCACCATGCGAGCCGATTCTGCCAAGAAAGCTACACCGGAGATGGTCACCATGCCAAACGGTCAAGCTACTTCCGGTCCAAGGAAACCCGTTTTCCACCCGGGTCTTGGGGTAGAGGGAGTTATCCTGCCGCCCCAAATCACCTCGGAGTCAAAGCAGAGCGCTTCAAGCGCAGCCGAGGCTCCAGCTGGTGCAAAGGCGGTGGGAGAAGCTCCCACAGGCGGAGCTCGTAAAAAGTTTTCCTATACGGAGAGGCGTAGCGCAGGAGACATTCTCCAGCGCCATCACAACAACGCAGGGTCCAACCTTTCAGCGGATTGACTGAGAAAGGTGGAGTGGGCCAAGAACGTGATCCCTGACTGGCAACAGTCCTCTAGAGCGCTGGCACAAGCCAAGAGGCAGCGCTCGCAAGAAACGCCTGCACCCAGCGCCAAAAAGTCGCGGGTCCAGACTGGGAAGTCTTTCGCCCAGATGGCGAGGGAGAGGATTCTCATTGGAGTCCTTGACCGAGGCAATCAGGACGGGAGAATTCCCAAAAACCAGTGGAGGTGGATCGAGTCGGCGCTGGCTACCCAATGCCTCCAAGTGCTCGAGAAGGAGCCTGGGCCACCCCCTATCTGCAAGGATGTAGGGTGGTACCAGGGAAATATAAAGGTGATAGCCTGTGACGACAACCGGTCGGCAGAGCTATATAAGGCCGCCGTTTCCAACCTGGGAGAGGTCTATCCCGGTGCCAAGTTGGCAGCTGTTGACTGGAAGAAGGTCCCAGTCCGACCTAGGGCGAGGATGTGGATCCCGTCCGCCATAAAAGAGCCGGAGCAGCTGCTGAAGATGTTGCAGAGATGCAACCCCAGCCTGCCCACCCACGACTGGCGGGTGGCTAAAATCGAGGAGACACCGGAGGGGGAGGCACCGGGGCCCACGCACCAAGCGGTGATTATCCTCAATAAGGAATCGCTCGCACCTATCGACGCGGCTGGAGGAGAGCTTAACTTCGGTTTTAGCTCTGTCTTCATCCGCGTCTACAAATCAGACGCGGCTGTAGGCGATGCTCCCCAAGACAACCCAGTCGAGGAGGACATTGCCGCGGAGCTTGAGGCACCAGAGCGTCCCGACATGGACGGCTACACGTCCGATGCGTCCTCTCTGACGAGGGACCTGAAGAAGCTCTGGCAGGCGGGTGACCTTGAGGTCACGTCAGATCTGGCATCCGACGAGGAGGACGCCAACATTACAGTAGTGGAGGGAAACTCTACAGATGTCCTTGAGACTTCTGCAGATAAACCTCCATCACTGTAAGGCGGCCTCGGCGGCCCTACTGCTCCGTCTGGCTGGAGGCGGAGCCGACAGCGTCCTAATCCAGGAACCTTGGATGGTGGGAGGCAAGGTCTCTGGGTTAGGATCAGCGGACTACAAGCTATTTGTAGCAAACGCTCAAGGTAACATACGAACCTACATTCTTGCTAGAAAACATTTAAGCGTTTTTCTACTCCATAATTTCAGTAATGAAGATAACACATCTATAAGCCTGGAGCTCCGGCCAGCTCCAATCAGGCTTATGGCAAGCTACATGGCATATGACCAGGAGGGTCCCATTCCCGAAGACATCGCGAGGAGCCTAATAAGCGACTGTGCGCTCAACAAAATCGGCCTCATTATAGGCTGCGACGCCAACGCTCACCACACGCAGTGGGGGAGCTCAAATACAAATGTCAGGGGTGAGTTACTCTTAGATTACCTCTTCAACACTAATTTAGAAATCATAAATAGAGGAAATGACCCCACCTTCATTAACAAAGATAGGAAGGAGGTCATCAACTTGACACTCGTGTCCCACCCTTTATGCAACTTAACCAGTGACTGGAAAGTCTTAAGTGACCATTCCTTCTCAGATCACAGATATATTGAGTTTGTACTCAATCTGAATCATCCAAATCCAACTCAGTTTACCAATCTCAGGAAAACTGATTGGGCCAAATACAGAATCTTTCTAAATAAATCTATCCCAGAATGCGTTCCGGAGGGTCCACACTCGACGGTGCGTCTACTTAATTTAATAAATACCTTCACGAATGCATGCACAGATGCTTGCAAAGCATCCTGCCCCGTCGCTAGGCCCAGAGGCAAGAAAAAGTCACCATGGTGGAACCATAATCTAAATGAGCTTCGAATTAAGAGTAGAACTCTCTTCAATCAAGCCAAGGCATCAAATATAACTGAAGCGTGGCTGAATTATAAACGACAGTTAGCCGTGTACAAAAAAGAAATCAGACGAGCGAAGAGGCACTCATGGCGCGCCTTCTGCTCAGACATCGAATCTACATCTGAGGCAGCAAGACTTCGCAAGATCCTCTCTAAATCAGCCCCCTCTCTAGGCTACATTAAAAATGACAACGATACTTGGACAACTTCTAGTGAAGAGTCACTAGAAACTCTGTTAACAAAACATTTTCCGGGATGTTCCCAACACAGCTTCAGTAGTCAACATATCTTAAATGAGGTGCCTCTGAACCCCTCACTTTTCAGTCCTAACAACATCAACTGGGCGATAAACAGTTTTAAGCCGTTCAAATCACCCGGACCTGATGGCATAGCACCTGCGCACCTTCAACATGCAGGAAAAACTGCCACAAATTGGCTCCAATCAATCTTCATAGAAATCTTCCGGACTGGTCAGATTCCTGAACCATGGAAAATCTCAAAAGTCGTTTTCATTCCCAAAGCAGGCAACGCCTCGCATATTACTGCTAAGGACTTTAGACCAATAAGTCTCACATCCTTTCTGCTCAAAACCTTCGAGCGCGTTCTCTCCCTTCATCTAAGGGCCACCATCCCCAGTGACCTTATTTCAAACTCACAACATGCATACAGGAAAGGTAGATCTACTGAAACAGCTCTACACTCCGTCACTGCCACTATAGAGAAATCTATCTCACTCAAAGAATTCACTCTCATCGCCTTCCTAGACATCGAAGGTGCTTTCAACAACGTTTTCCCGAAAGCAATTGCTGAAGCACTGACAGATCTGGGGATCGAAGGCCGGCTAGTGGGATTGATCAACCAGTTGCTGACAAGCAGGGCTGTGACATCTACACTTGGCTCTTCTACACTCACCAGGTACGTCAGCAGAGGGACCCCCCAAGGGGGCGTACTCTCCCCACTTTTATGGAACATAGTAGTAAATAAACTGCTATGTGACATAGAAGGGGGTGGCTGTCAGATAGTTGCCTACGCGGATGACGTTGCTGTTATTTTCACTGGTAAATATCCCCAGACGTTACGCGACCTTATGACGGTCAAACTGAATAGGTTGGCCACCTGTACCGATACATGCGGCTTAGGGGTAAACCCTGACAAGACGGAACTTGTTCTCTTTTCAAGACGTTACAAGATTCCTACCCTTATCCCACCAAAACTAAAGAATTCCACTCTATCCTTCAGCGATAGACCTAACATACAGGAACGATGTAGGAAAGCGACAATTGCTCTACACACCTGTAGGAAAGCAATTGGCATAAAATGGGGCATGTCCCCATATATTGTCCGATGGCTTTACATAGCTATCGTCAGACCCATCCTATTATACGGGATTCTAGTCTGGTGGCCTGCCCTTTCAAAGGCATCCACTGCAAAGAAACTCGACAATATACAAAGAATGGCAGAAGTCTGCATCACAGGTGCCATGAGAACCACACCTAGTGAAGCCCTTGACGCCATTCTCAATATACCATCAATCCGGCAAATCAGCATAGAAATGTCCACCTTGGCGGCAATCCGACTCAGAGACCTAGATTATTGGAAGAACCATCTAACAGGTCATTCCTCCATCCTTCTAAACAACAATACCATCCCATCAAAAACTGATTGATGTATGCCGACCGAGCATATGACAACTCCGTTCCACACACAAATCCTAAACAGGGATGAGTGGACCTCAGCAACTCCGGGTCAACATGGCGCCCTTTCCTTCTATACTGATGGTTCTAAGCTGAACAATCAGGTAGGTGGAGGAGTTTTCTCTCAACAACTTGGTATAAAACACTCTTTCAGGTTACCTGATCACTGTAGTGTTTTCCAAGCCGAAATTCTGGCTATAAATGAAGCTCTTAGTGCTCTGAATTGCTCCCACGTCACTTCAGGCTCAGTAAACATTTACAGTGACAGTCAAGCAGCTATCAAATCTATAGCAGCGACCACCACAAAATCTACCTCAGTCTCAAAATGCCGCAGATCTCTACACGAGATGGCAGAGCATTTTGACATACACCTTATATGGGTACCTGGGCATCAGGATATCCTAGGCAACTGCATAGCGGACGAGTTAGCTAGGAAGGGTACGACTGATATCCTCCTTCCGGACAAAGAGGATACAAGTATGCCCCTAGCGACCTGTAAACTCATGCTCCAAAACCTTTCAAACCATAAGAGATCAGTACGATGGCAAAACAGCCTGGTGGGCCGGGTGGCTCGACAAACGTGGTTCTACATAGATAAGGCCCGAAGTAATGCTTTGTGTAATCTTAGCAGAGGACAATGCTCCCTCGCTATTAGATCCCTAACTGGCCACTGGCTAATAGGCATTCATGCCCAAAGATTAAATTCCCCGTATAACGACTTCTGCAGGAGCTGTAGGGATGAGGAAGAAGAAGAATCCCCGGAGCACTTCTTCTGTTTCTGCCCAGCCCTAAGCAGTAGAAGATTCCGATTTCTAGGTAAACCCTTCCTAGACAGTCTAGGTGATCTAGCCTCTCTCTCAACACGAAAAATCGTTTAATTTATCCAGTCATCAAACTGGACCCCTTTCTAAGTTTGATATAGGACCCCACATGGAGATATAAGGAATTTAAGATCCGCGGGATCACAACGGGCCTTCTTGGCCTAAGTGCGTCGACCCGCTCTAACCTAACCTAACCTTCTACCTTATATGGTCCAGTATATCACAACGGGCCTTCTGGGCCTAAGTGCGTCGATAACGGCACCCGCTCTAACCTAACCTAACCTTCTACCTTATATGGTCCAGTATATTTAAAATCTAGCTTATGACCTGTTTCATTTTTTAATAAAACCTGATCTCCTATTTTTAAATCAAAGTTTAAAGTACTTTTATCATAATTGGTTTTTTGTATTATCTTATTTTCTTCTAACATTAATCTAGCTCTTTTATATGCTTGTTCTAGTCTAAGTTTAGATTCCTTAGCATAGTCTTCTAAATTGTATAATGGTTTAATCTTATCTATACTATTAAATTGTTTTGGCAAATTTGAAGTTTTACCAAATACTAGCTCATATGGACAATAGTCATGTGCCATAGAGGGTGTTGTGTTAAAGCAATATACGAAGTATTGTAGCCATACATCCCAATCTGTTTTGTCGACTGATATGTATGAACGTATGAACTCGTTAAGTGTTCGGTGGCTTCGCTCCACGGTACCCACAGTCTGGTGATGATGTGCGGTAGAAGTTTTATTTTTTATATTCAGATTTTTACATAAATCTTCAATTATTGAATTTTTATATTCTGTTCCCATGTCCGTAATGAACGTCAGTAGTTGTAAAATGCGGGTCCGAGGCCACTTTTGGAGGTGGGGGTGACGGTTCACTGATTTTAGGGTCGGGGGATTAGTGACGCATGGCTGCACAAAGGGTCAAGGGTTGTGGGGGAGGGGGAGGGGAGAGGGCGAGGGGTGCGTGGGAACTGGAGGGGAGAGAGGATTAGTGATGCATGGTTACCGAAAGGGTCAAGGAATGTGGGAGAGAGGGAGAGGGGAATAGGGGTCAGTATGCTAATTTGCATAAAGGGTCATCAGGTGTTAGGGTGTGATCGTGGCTAGGAGGGTGTTTATGTGCGCCTGTGCTGAGAAGTGTGGATGAGAGGGGAGTGTGATGATCGTAAACAAGTGTTAACGTTTGACAGCTTGACAGGTGAGAGTTAATTTATGATCCCATATTTGGGAATAAGGGTATGGAATAAGGTGCGTGTGCGTGCGTGTGCATGTTTGTGCATGAGAATGTCAAAGTGTGAGCACACTTTTGGAGGTGGGGATTTTGGCCTGTGCGCTGGCCTGTGTGCTGGCCTGTGTGCTGGCTTTTAGTCTACCCCTCGCATACCGATAGTGAAGAAAACCAACCCCGAAAACTACCACAGTTTGTAGTCACCCTCGCATACCGATAGTGAAGAAAACCAACCCCGAAAACTACCACCCTCGCATACCGATAGTGAAGAAAACCTGCAAACCTGTTGATGACGTCAGTAAATGGGTCAAGGGTCAAGGGCCAAGAGCCAAGGGTCAGGTAAGTATTGTTTTGTTTTGTTTTGTTTTGACCCCTAGCGTCCCGATTGTAAGAAAACCTGCTCCGAGTATTTCACACCCCTTGTGAACACGTGCGCGATCTTTTAGAGTTAACCACTAACATAGGAGATAATACAATTGTTGTGACGTGGCTTGTTATACATGTTGTTAAACGTCTTAATTTATGTGTGGGTTCTTAATGCTTAGAATTATGGCATGCGTTGGCAACTGCTAGCACGAGAGGGGATTCCGTTGAGGATTCCCCCTTTGAGATTGACTGTTAGAAAGTGTCTAGAAATATGTGAGGGCGAATATGTAACGGTTTTTAGGTATTATGCTTTGCGACAATTTGATGGTTATTTGCTCTATGTATTTTGAATATTTTAAATTTTTGGATGTGGCTAAGAACAAACCCTTTAACGTAGGCCTACTACTTTTATAAAATGCATAGGCTCCACGTTAGAAAGTTCAGTATAAGCATATCATTCAAGTGAAAACGTTAGTTTGTGTCAACTGTGTTTTTCGTGAGTGGAAACTTAACTAAAAAGTTTATAACAAATATCGTCAACAACACCAAATAGTTTATAACAAATATCAACTATCAGCAACAACAACAGCTACAAATAGTAACACTAAAAACAGCAACAGCTAAAAACAACAACAGCAACTGCAAAACAGCTCAAACAAGGGTATAAAGGGAGTCTTTATTCTAAACATTTTCAGTTCCAATTTAGCAGACGAATAAGCAACTAGCAAGAATGTTGAGTAAACAAATTCAAGTGTTTCTCACTCAATTCAAGGATTTGATATTTATGGAGCACTGTGTGCGACTCGTGGAGTTACAAACTATAATAACGGAAATAGAGGAACAGGATATGGTGACGTCAAGATATGGAACACACTTGTCATCTTGTTCCTGGTCAAAAGACGATGCAACAAGTGGACCGGAGAGTTGTCGTTGCCTGTTCTTATCCCGCTACAAAACGGAGGCATTGGACATTATGTTACGTTATTATAAAATAGCTGATAGTTTTGTAAATAATACCAAATAAATGAAAATGAAACAGCTCAACAAACTACCAAAACTAGTTTTCAGGGTGGGTTTTCTTGTTCCACTTTAAAAGATCGCGCACGTGTTCACAAGGGGTGTGAAATACTCGGAGCAGGTTTTCTTACAATCGGGACGCTAGGGGTCAAAACAAAACAAAACAAAACAATACTTACCTGACCCTTGGCTCGTGGCCCTTGACCCTTGACCCATTTACTGACGTCATCAACAGGTTTGCAGGTTTTCTTCACTATCGGTATGCGAGGGTGGTAGTTTTCGGGGTTGGTTTTCTTCACTATCGGTATGCGAGGGTGACTACAAACTGTGGTAGTTTTCGGGGTTGGTTTTCTTCACTATCGGTATGCGAGGGGTAGACTAAAAGCCAGCACACAGGCCAGCACACAGGCCAGCGCACAGGCCAAAATCCCCACCTCCAAAAGTGTGCTCACACTTTGACATTCTCATGCACAAACATGCACACGCACGCACACGCACCGCGATCGCACGTGGATCGCACACACCCCCCTTATTCCATACCCTTATTCCCAAATATGGGATCATAAATTAACTCTCACCTGTCAAGCTGTCAAACGTTAACACTTGTTTACGATCATCACACTCCCCTCTCATCCACACTTCTCAGCACAGGCGCACATAAACACCCTCCTAGCCACGATCACACCCTAACACCTGATGACCCTTTATGCAAATTAGCATACTGACCCCTATTCCCCTCTCCCTCTCTCCCACATTCCTTGACCCTTTCGGTAACCATGCATCACTAATCCTCTCTCCCCTCCAGTTCCCACGCACCCCTCGCCCTCTCCCCTCCCCCCCTCCCCCACAACCCTTGACCCTTTGTGCAGCCATGCGTCACTAATCCCCCGACCCTAAAATCAGTGAACCGTCACCCCCACCTCCAAAAGTGGCCTCGGACCCGCATTTTACAACTACTAACGTCTTCATTGGACCGTACCTCAGAATAAAGTCTTCAAATATAGCTTTTGCTACTGTTTTCGCACTTTTATTTTTTATTGGAATTGCTATTAGATATTTAGTTAAATCGCAGATTAAGGTTACTGCGTATTCATTTCCTTGTTCAGATTTGGGTAGTGGACCGATCGTATCCACAATAACCCTGTCGAAAGCCATTTGTGGCGTTTCAGTAATAGTCATTGGGGTCTTTGTGTGTTTAGTTGTTTTCGACTTTTGATACTTGGGGCATTTTCTTATATACTTTGATATATCTCTTGTTATGTTTTTCCAAAAATATTGCCTTTTTATTTTAGCTAATGTTCTAGCTATTCTTGTGTGACCTCCTTGTATTGGATCGTCATGGAATGTAAACAGTACTGCTTCTTTATCATTTTTTAATAATAGGGTCACCGGCTTGAGTAGCGCCACTCTTAAAGTTTGTAATATTTTATTGCCCATTATTTTAAAAGATTCTATTGATATTGTGTCAAAGATCTTTTCGCTCGGTGCCACTTTGAGTTGGCTGATATTAAGTATACCGGCTTCTTTTTCAAGCCTTTGAAAGAGCTGACCTAAGTCAAGAATTTCATTGGTGTACATATCGCTAACATCAATTCTTGCTAAAACTTTTTTTCCATGTTTTAATACGCACAGAGAATCTGTTATTCGCAAGGTCACTACTTTTCATACCTCGTCATTTACAATGACTTCGTATACGTTGGACTGAGAAGCATTTAGAGTTTGCTTATGCAAATCTTCTTTTTCTATTCCTGCGCAGGAGTTTAACTGTTCACTTTGATTTCTGGTAGTGACTTTCAGAATTTTATTATTTACTTGAATATTTTTTAAGTCCGTGATTGTTATTCTTGATAGCGCATCGGCTACATAATTGTCTTTACCCTTTAGATACTCTACTGTAAAATTATATTCCTCTAATTTAAGTCTCATACGTGTAAGTTTGGAACTAGGGTTTACCATTGAAAATAGGTAAGTAAGTGCTCTGTGATCTGTTTTGACTGTGAAGTGTCTACCATAAATATATGGTCTAAAATGTGTTATCGCCCAATGAATAGCTGATAATTCCTGTTCTGTTGTAGTTTTGTTGCTTTCGCCTTTTGTAAATGATCTTGATGCGTATGCAACTGGGAGCTGGAGTCCGTTTTTGTTTTGAGTTTGGACTGCTCCACACGCTTGCTTACTAGCATCCGTAATAATGCAAAATTCTTTGCTGAAATCTGGGTATTGTAGAAGAGTTGGTTTCATTAGTGCCGATTTTAGATGTTCGAAGGCGTTTTGACAGTCAGCTGTCCATTCGAATTTTACATCTTTTTTACATAATCTTGTTATATGACGAGAATAGTCGGCGAAATTTTTTATGAATCGTCTGTAATAATTACAAAATGCAACAAATCTTCTAGCGCTGTCCGCTTCGTGTGGGACTGGATAATTTTGAATGACGTCGTATTTTTTGTCGTCGGGCAAGATTCCTTTGTATGTGCATTTATGTCCTAAAAAAGTGACTTCATGCATGAAAAATGAACATTTTTCGGGATGTAACTTAAGGTTATGTTGCCTACATCTCTCAAAAACATCAGTTAAGTTTTTGAGCATATGTTTTTCGGAACAACCAATGACTATTAAGTCATCCATGTAAAGGAATGCTTGCGAAGGTTCAAGTCCAGAGAAAGCTATAGTCGTCATTCTCTGAAACGAATTTGGCGCTATTTTTAAGCCGAATGGTAATCGAGTAAACCGATATGAACCATTGCTTTTTGAAAAAGACGTAACGCCTCGTGAACTTTCTTCGAGTTCAATTTGATGTAAACCTGACATTAAATCCAGGCATGAAAAGTATTTTGCTCTACCTAGTTGATCTAAAATATCATCAATTCTAGGGAGTGGAAATTTGTCGGACAACAGTTTTTTATTAATCTGACGATAGTCAATTACTAATCGGCATTTTTTCTTTTCAGAATTTGGAAGTGACTTTTTTGGTACTAATAAAAGTGGGCTATTATAAGCAGATGCAGATGGTTCGACTATTTTGTCGTTAATTAGTTTTTCTACTTGTTTTTGAATTTCGTCTTTTTGACTATGAGGGTTTCTATAATTTTTTATGTATATCGGTTCATCATCCTTCAATCTCAGTTTCTGTTTATAAAATTTGTTTGTAGTTATCGATTCGGTTTCTAGTCCGAATACATCACTATATTGTGTGCATAATTTTACATTATTTATACTGACTACTTGGTCTGTATTTGTTGAATTTAGCAGTCTTATGAATGCGTTTTGAGATGTTGCTATGGTATTTGCTATGTAAATACCATGCTGAATTTCTTGGTTCGGAATAAATACACTGTCTTCTACTGAGGTTATATCAATTTTGTGGACAACTTGTGATCTTGCTGGCAGAATTATGGAGTTGTTGCCAGAACTGTATGTTATTGGAACATAAATTGGATATTTTAAATTATTTGGCCTAATTATTAGCCAATCTTCAGATGGGTTGAAATCTAATTGACAGTTGTATTTTCTAATAAAATCGATTCCTAGTATTCCATCACAAGGAATAGCAAAATGTAAATTTACGATATGAAAATCGTGTGGAATTATATATTTAGAAGTTTGTATTTCGATTGAGGTAAGTCCTTTTGATTTGGTTACCTCTGAACTTATTCCTTGTATCACTGCGGACGGCAGTCCGCGCTAGTGACGAAAGCAGCACGAAGGGTGCGAAGGCGACTAGCATATATACACAGGAAGAATGGAAAATTTGCTATGACTGTCCGATCGGGTCGAATTATGTACCGATCGAAAGGTATCAATTTTACTTACAAATGTGCATACTAAGACTTTTGGAAACTTACCTGGTTCGTGAGATAAACAGGTGTTAGTGGGAGGGGAAAATTTTAATTTAATGGAGCAAATGGGGCCGTTGGAGCCTTTTCGATTTTTATTTTAATTTTTTACTATTCTTATTAAAAATACGCGTCGAATGACACCTTGATCATCAAAATCCGATCACTGGTTCAGAAGATAATTAATTTTGAAATTTTTGGTGCCCATTTCAAAACGAGATGAAAAGTCAGTCTGTTTGTTTGTTTGTTTGTAAGGATCAAATCGTTGATTTAGCTTAAAAGTTTGAATGAGGACTTGTTCCCGATCAAAAATCTAGAAACGTTTGTTCTACGACTTTTTCGAAAAAAAGCTAGTTTAGCGGGAAATCGCTAAAAACCGCTAAAATTAAAACCCCTATAGCATCCAAACGATATGAGCTACAGACGTGATCTATATATCGTTGGAAAGGTATTTTAAAGGGCTTTTAGGCAGACCTTTAAACTTTTCTAAAGTGCATAGGTAAAAAGCAACAGGTGAAATAAGATATTTTGTCCCACATTTTGGCGGTTTTTGAGAAAACGACGCTAACGATTTTTTTTAGCTTTCAATATGTTGTAGTGTATAAAATTTCGCGTTTTTTGATATATGATAGAAAAAATTTTACCGATGGGTTTGGAAGATATTACTTATTAACTGAATATTCTTTTTACCTTTACACTACTGCATGTACTAGTACATATGCAGTATGTACATGTGCATGTAAATCGCCAAAAACCACAGCTTCCAAACAATAGAAGCTACAGATTTGATCTATATATCGTTAGAAAGGTGTTTTGAAGGGCTTTAAGCCTAGCTGTAAACTTTTTTGCTTAAAAGCACAGGTAAAAAGCTTCAGGTGAAAGAAGGTTTTTTTCCCACATTTCGGCGATTTAAGAAAAATCTACGTTTCAAATGACTTTTAAATATGTTATTTGTTGTAGACAATTCAATTTCTCGTTTTTGACATATAACACATAGCCGTCAAATTTCGTTTGGGCAAGATATTACCTGTGAACTGAATATACCTTTTACCTTTACACTTCTGCATGTACATATGCAGTAGCATGCATACAGCAGCAGCAAGGTGTCATAGCAGCCAGAGTTTGAGAGTGCTACTAGCTTTTGCGCTTGGCATGTGTGTTTGTAAAGGGAACCAGTGTTGCCAGACAGTTTGTTTCAGCTTGTACAAAAAATAAACAAAGTTGATAAAGATATACTGTCCAAAAAAAAAAATTCAATTTCAAAATTTCTGATATCTTATTCAAAAATTACTGATATCTTATAAAAAAAACCTCTTTACGAGGTAAAAGTCTAGTGACGAAAACAGTTATATGCCCCAAAATTTCTGATATCCAATTTTGTGACGAATAACATTAAGTTTGACATATAAATTATTTTAAAAAAATTTTTGCATTCGGCACTGCGCAAAACAGTGGTTTTTATTTGGTATGAAGAATTGAGACATTTTAGCGCAATGTGCCGAGTGCCAAAATTTTTTTTAAAATAATTTATATGTCAAACTTAATGTTATTCGTCACAAAATTGGATATCAGAAATTTTGGGGCATATAACTGTTTTCGTCACTAGACTTTTACCTCGTAAAGAGGTTTTTTTTATAAGATATTGATTATATGGTTAGTTTGGATGTATTGAAAAACATCGGAATTTTCTTTTAATATTGATATATCTGCACCTGTGTCTATTAAAAAGACTAGTGCTTTTCCTGTTGTTACATTTGTAAAAGTTACGAATGTGTTTTGGCTGAGATTGATGGTGTGAATTTTGATGTTTCCTACTGCTGAGTATTTAAAGGTTGCTGGGAGTTTCCCGAAGTGTTTTGGGCTACCCGAACATTGTTATTGTTATTAGGGTTATAACCTCCATTTTGATGTTTATTTCCTCTATAACGTCCTCTTCCATTTCCTCTATTGCTTCCTCTATAACTGTTATTGTAGTTATAATTCTGGCCGTTATTGCGATTATTATTATTATTATAATAACCGCGACCATTGCCTTTACCGTGATAATTATTTCTGTGATTACCACGGCCTCTTTGGGCGAACAATATTGAGTTTGGATTGCCTGTCACATCAGTACTACATTGTAAGTACTTTGTGATGGCTTCATTCATGGTTGTAAAGTTTCCTGCCTCAAGAATTGTTTTCAGTTTTCCATGTTCACAGTTTTTAACCATTGTGCTAATGGCTTCTTTGGTGCTGAACTTATCAGCATGTTCGGCCGATAGGCCCTCATCAATATACGAAGCCTCCAAGAGCCTTCGCAAATTGTCAATTTCTGTAGTGAACTTTTCGGCAGTTTTTCCTCTCTGTATGGTGTTAGACAATTTGGCTTTTACTACGTCGGATGTTTCACCAACTATAGTATCTTGCAATTTTTTTATGATTGCATCGATTGTCGTCTCATTTTGGACCTTGTATAGTGTTGAGCCAATAATTTTTGATTTTATGACCTCAACAGCTATCTCTTCGAATGTGCCTTTTGTCAAATTTACCAACTTCAAAGCTGTTACAAATCTTTGAAGATGTAATTTTTGTCAATTGAATTCTGGAATGACATTCGAAATGTCTTTTATGTATGCCCGTTGTGCACTTGTGTCCGTCATTATGTTTTCTTTTGTGTCAATTATGCTTTGGATTGAGTCTAATTCTTCTTCCTGTTCTATTTCATTATCTTGTTCTGATAATGTGATTAGAGCAGGAATTGTCAGATCGTTTAGATCTTTTTTTTTTTATATTATTTCCCTGTTTTCATGCACTAATATTCTTGCCTCGTTAAAAGAATCAACAAGAATCTTTGCATGTTTATTTAGTGTATCATTCTGTATTGTCCTATTTTGGCTTAAACATTTGTAAGATTTGTTAAATGTTTCTTTAATTTCACGGATATGGAGAGTCAGTTGCTCCCATTCCATGCTAAAGATTTATTTCATATATGGATCCAATTATGTTATCGTTCGATACATTAATATCTGGATACCGTATACCTTGTAATCGAACCCCATGTTGGGTGATTTCTTGTTGACATTGATATATTAATGTTTGGTATTGTCATTAATACAATTGCATTTTCTCTGTATGTGCAATGTAGTAATGGCGAATACCCTAGGTTGTACCTAGCCATATATCTTGTCTCGAAATGCGTGATTTCGAGAGGGGTCGTGAAAATCAATTGGCAAGCCCTTTCTGCAAAGTTTGGTTCTAACTGGTATACATGAAGGATTTGCTCCAAAGTATCCATTTTTGTATTATAATAGCCTTTATGTATAATTGTTAAAAATTATAGATCAAATAGGTATATATTTTTTATTCTCAAGTTCTTTTTTCCTTTTTCTACTATATTTCTTAAGTAGTCATGCGTATTTATTGTTATTTTTATTTAATTTTCATCTCTCTCTTATATAATTATGCCATAAGTGCTTTATCACAACAATATATTTGTTAAATTTTAAATCAATGTTTTATGATTCTCTTTTTTTTTTTTTAAATATATATTTTTTTTTTGAATATATATATTGTCGTTGATTTATAATTTTTTGTTATTTTTTTTTTTTTTTAATTTTTGTATTTATATTTTCCTATTCGATCAACGCAGTGATCTCCTGTCTAATTTTTCGTATGGCTTCACAGGCCATACTCTATTACGAGCAACGCAATTATCGCTCAGTAGTACAAACATATCTTTACATTTCATTTGTTTAGATTAAAATTATTATAAGATTATTATTTTTTTAGATTAACAAATTAAAAACTAGTCGGCGGTGCTACAGTCGAGCGTACTCGACTGTCAAAGACCACGTACTTATAGAAATAGCAATTACCGGTTAATCTTAAATTATATTTACAATAAACTCAGATTCCTATGCATTCAATAAAAATTTGACGCCGCTCGAATTAGCTTTCGATAAAGAAAATTTTATCGAAACCCAGGGAACACCACGGGGAGGCCATTACAAATGTAATGGGGTCGCTTTATCCAAAAAAAAATTTTTGGGGACCTCCGAGTCGACTTGAGTTGCATAAAGCAACCCCAAAGTTCCCCAAAAATATTGTATTTCTGCTATCTACGAAGAAAAGTGTATTTACACTTATATATAATAATAATGATGTTAGTAATAATAATAATGAAAATAATATAGTAATGATTATAATAATAATAATAATTAAAATACAAATAATAATTTCAGTTATTTTTTTTTCGTTTTTTTTTTTTTTTGTATTAATAATAATAAAGCTTCAGAATTAAAAAAAAATACGGCTGTAATAAAATACCTAATGCTCGCAATTTTCTATACTGACTAAAATTCCACTATGGTGACCATATATTGTCTCAAAGGATCGCGCGTTGGCCCTGCCGACTGAAATATTTGTCATCGCCCAATCAATGTGTGTATCACAATTGGTTGTAAACGAATTCAAATCTAAAAGGGACTCATATCCTAATCTACACAAAAAGTCATAAATCCTATCACTACATCCTCTGAGATCTCGTAAGCACATATTAAAATCTCCTAATATTATGGAACTCCTATCTAAAAATGAAAATCTCTGAAACAAGTCCTCAAATTCTGCTTTAAATTTAGGCAATGGATAATTTGGAGTTCTGTATAAAACTAAGAATCCTAAAGATTTGTATTTAAACACGGCAAACTCAAACACTGCTGAGGAAACATTATTAGGATCAGCATAATGTCGACCACTGGAACAAAGACTAACATTCTCGAATAGTTAATTTTTAATAAGAATAAGAATGCCTCTTTTTGGCCGAGTTCTGTTGGATAATGATTCACAATCGAGACGGACTGCACAGCTAAGCCCAGGTATTTCATATGTCTCGTTTGAAAATATAGAAGTCTCAACGAAACATAAAAGGGAAGAATGAAGCATTAATTGATCGGAGCAAATATCATTAATGTGACAGTGCAAGCTTTGCGTATTATGGAACAATGCATTAAATGTAAGGCTGTGGAATAGACAGTCATAATGCGTACTTAATAATTTGGTGCTCCACAGACTTCGAAGCTCTTTCTCTACTGCTCGATTTTGGGGGCATAAATCCACCAATAATAAAAAGGCCTGCAGCACTTGTGGCTCTACTGCAAGCTACGTATAAGGCCTCGCGAATTATGCTTACAGTTGTATGAACAACCACTTTACTGTAAGTTGCTCCTTGGCTTTTATGAATAGTTATAGCTTCTGCCGGAATAATTGGAAATTGTTTGCGGTCGATCTTTATTTGCTGATTAGAATGAAATTGAAAATTTTTTGTACATTTGTGAATTGGTGTCCAAGAAGACTCTAGAGGATGGGGACACTTGGCCCGAGCATTAAGTCCTACACTTTCATCTATGAAATTTATCCAAAGAACTTGTGGAGAGTTGGATGAATTAAAACTGATATCCATAAGGATTCCGGAGGCTCCATTTACTAAACCATCTGCCGTATCTATGTTGGCCGTAATCATGTACTTGGCAGTCGTTTTCAAAATAAGAGATATGCATAACCCTTGGGTTTTGGAAGTCGGAAAATTTTTTACTGCTTCAAGGGTCTGCTGTTTCTAGAGGAATAGAGTTTAACTTTGCCGTGTTAAATACAGAAGTATCTTTATTTGTGTAATATTCAGTAAAACACATCTGTACTCTGTAGCTGCTCGGGATAGACTGCCTATTTATTGAATATAACATGTGTATATTAAACACACTAACAGCAACGCCTACTGCACGATACTACATCACTCCCTCTTTTTTTTTTTAATCTTGGATTAGTTGCCTCGTAATAAATGCCCACTTCTCAATTTCCAGCTTGATACCGATCAGGTATTTTCCGTTTCCTTTTCAACCGCTTAGTAGTCACATCTAATACTTGAGGAACTTTCTTAACATGAGCCACATTGCGTCTGTAGTGTGATCCTGTACCTTGATTCTCAATAGTTACCTCTGACCCATTCCGCTTGACAACTTTATAGACTGTCGGTTCAAAGGTTGTTGCTAATTTATTTGTAGTAATTTGTCTTTTCGCTACAACTTCATCTCCTTCTTCCACATCATTTGGCTTAGCATGGCGTTTCCGATCGGCATATTCCTTCCCCTTAAATTTCGCTAGAGCGTCCTGATCGCGTACTTCTTCATCCAATTTCTCAAAAGAGATTTCATCCATTAAAGGTAATTTATCCCGAATATTTCTATTAAACATCAACTCTGCCGGTGTTTTCAAAGTTGTTGAGTGTGGTGTCGATCGATACATCAACAAATAAGTCTGCAACTCATCTCGCCAATCGTTTTTCTCGTTTTGACAAATTATTAATCGTTTTAACAACGACCGATTCTGCCGTTCAACCTCACCATTCATTTGTGGCCAATATGGCGTCGTGTTTAATAATTTAATGTTGTTCATCCGACAATATTGCTGAAATTCCTGGCTTACGAACTGACGACCGTTATCAGCTTGAATACTTTTCGGTAGACCAAAACGTGCGAAAATAGTTTTCAATCGTTTTATTGATTCCATTGAATCAATTTTTTTCATTATCCACCTCAATGTATCGGCTGTAGTAATCAACTATCACGAACAAATAATGTCCCGAAGGAAGTGGACCACAAAAATCAATTGCGATATGTTCCCATGGCATCGTTGGTAAAGTCGTTCTTTTTAATGGCTCCGGAACTGACGGTAGACTTACTAGAAGGCATCCTTGACACTGTTTCACAAAGTTTTCAACCATCGCATCCATTTTTGGCCACCAAACCTTTGCTCGTAGTCGTCTCTTCATCACGGTCATCCCCGGATGTCCCCCATGTGCCAATTGAAGCACTTGCTCTTGCAGGTTTTCCGGAATCACAATACGCGTGCCACGTAACAATATATTTCCAGCGAAGCATAATTTATTTCTGAATACCTTGAACATTGAAATCTCGTCAGTCCATTTATCGGTTTGCAAGGCATCCTTCACCAGCTGAATCTCTTTATCCTTAATTGACGCCTCCTGAATTTCAATGTTTTTAAGTGCTTTAGGTTCTGAATGTGCTACAATCCATTTAATAAATTCTTCTGTTTCATTATCCGAATCCAATTTCGCATTAACTTTGTTCAATAGCCTTGACAAAGGATCTGCAATATTTGTCTTTCCAGGCTTATAACTGACCTTGAACTTATACGACATGAGACGAATAACCCACCGCTCAATCCTTGCACATGGTTTTGACTTCGGCCCGAACAATAATTCTAATGCCTTGTGATCCGTGATAAGCTCAAAGTTTCTTCGAAATAGAAAATAATGGAATCGTTCAACAGCTCATACCAACGCTAGTGCCTCCTTTTCTCCTTGCGCATATTTCAATTCGGGTGACGTCAAGCTACGGCTGGCGTATGAAATAACTCGTTCCACATCATTTTGGAATTGGATCAACACAGCACCCAGGCCAACTGAACTAGCGTCTGCTATAACTTGAGTGCGACATTTCACATCGTAATATCCCAATGTCATATCCGATATAAGACTGTTTTTCAGCGTTTCAAACGCACGTGCATGCTCAGGTTTCCAACTAAAACTAGTACCCTTCTTAGTGAGTTGTCGCAGTGGTTCACTGACTGTCGCTAGATTTGGGATAAATCTACCAACATAATTGACAAGTCCAAGGAAACTGCGAACTTCCTCAGCCGTATTTGGTTCCCGAAATTCTCTCACCGCTATGGTTTTATCATGCTTTACTTTAATTCCATTTGCCGTAAGCCGATATCCAATGAAATCAATTTCGCTCATCCCGAACTGACACTTGTCTTTATTCAATGTTATTGTGTATTCTAGAAATCGATCCAATACTTTTCTAAGTCGAGCATCGTGAATCTCCCTTGTTGGTGCATGAACAACCACGTCATCAATGTAAATCAAGACGCCACTACATCCATTAAAAATCTGCTCCATTATTTTTTGAAAAATTTCCGGCGCACAACTTATGCCAAAAATCAGTCGAGTATATCGAAACAAACCTTTCTTGGTCATAAAAGTTGTTATTTCTCTTGATTCAGGAGAAATTGCAACCTGATGGTAGGCTTGCTTAACGTCAAGTTTCGAGAACACCTTTGCTTCACCCAGATGCGGCAAGAAATCTTCCATTGTTGGCAGCGGATGATTTTCGCGTTCCACCGCTTCATTTGCACGCCGCATGTCAACACAAATACGCACATCCTTTCCTTTTGGTACACAAACCAACGGTGATATCCACTTTGATACGCCAACCACTTTTTCAACAATACCCTGCTTCGTCATTTCCTCGACTTTTTCCTCCACGAGATTTTCCAGTGGCACCGGTACTCGTCTATATGGTTGAACCACGCCCTTTGCATCTTTTTTAATCGGGAGGTCCACAACCAATCCCTTAATTGTCCCAAGAGGTTTAATCTCCTTAACTTCAGACTTTATTGTATTTATCCCATTAGTGACAGAACCATGGCCAATTTGAAGAACACCCAAGGCCTTGGCCGTTTCGTATCCAAGCAGAATCTTCCCAAGTTCATCGGCTACATAGAACTCCGCCACTGTTTGTGTCTTGGTTGTCTTAACCGTTGCAACAAATTTTCCCACAAACTTAAGCACGTATCCACCGTACGACCTAAAATTGACATCTACTTCGTTTTGCCAGCTTGTGGTCCTAACGCCTTTTGCCTTCAACTCCAACCACGACTCTCGATCCACTATATTATGTCGTGACCCAGAATCAATGATCACTTCGAGTTCAATTCCACCAATTGAGCACCAAATTTTATTTTCCGCCACGTTGAAGTCCATCCAGAAAACATCCTCATATTCCGAAGTCACCATTCGTACATCCTCTCGCTCTCGCTCCCTCTTTGCCATTGAAGGGCGTCCATTTTGCCAAGGAGACTTGCGTTTTAGGTTCCTTTCCTCCTTCCGAAAACATCTTCTAGAGAAGTGATCCCTTCGTCCACAACGGTAACACTCCTTCCCTTTGGCAGGGCATTCTGTATCTCCTGATCTGTGTCCTCTTCCACCACATCGCCCACATGTCCCTTCGAAACTTGTTCCGAACCGTTGTTGTGAATTGGATATTTTGCAAATTTTTTCTTCTCTTGAACCATCATGCTTCCGGAAATATTCCTGTTCTTTGAGCGCTGACTCCAGTGACTGAGCCATCCTTATAATTTTGTTCAAGTAGCCGTCTCCCCGTTCTAATACTTTGCGACGCAGTGTATCCGAGTTGCATCCACTAATTATCTGGTCACAAATATTTTCATCTGTTTGCTCTTGAAAATTGCAACGCTCGCCTTGTTCCCGCAACCTCACCAAAAACATATTAAACGGCTCTTTTTCTTTTTGCCGTATTTGACGAAATACGTGACGTTCAAATGCCTGATTTTGTTTGGGCTCAAAGAATTTGTTCAGCCGTTTTACTGCTTTTGTGTATGCATTGCTTTTAAACACATAGCCACTCGCGAAAGGACCTTGAGTCTTGTGTTCTTCTTCATCTTCGGGCAATGAAGAGAAGACTGATTGTATTTTGGGACCTGCGTAATGGAGCATCCAGTTCAACTTCTCCGTCCCTTTGGTGAACTTCATGGCCTTGGCATATATGTCGAAGCCACGCAACCACTTTTTCCACTCAGATGCGCAACCGTCATCCCCAAAATCGAATGGTGCTGGTCCATCTCCGTTTCGCATTTTCTGGAAAAAAACACAAAAGGAAATCAATCACATCCCAACATTTTTTTTTTTTTGCAAGCCGTTTTTCAAAACTGTTATGTAAAACAGCTATGTTGCGCGATGTCTTAGATTCACATAATCTGACCGATATATGTAAAGCATTAACCTGTATAATAGGTACAACATGTTTCCGACTGTTTTAACGATAACATGCAGTACCGACTTATCACTGCAGCAGTATCGACTTATCACTGCTTAAGTGCGCAAGCAAATTATATCTTGCGACTTTCTGCGCAAGCAACCACTTCATTGCGACTTTTTGCGCAAGCAAATTATATCTTGCGACTTTTTGCGCAAGCAACCACTTCATTGCGACTTTTCAACTTATGCGCAAAGCTAATTGCGACTTACAAATTTTCAACAACGCTTTTCAACGTTTCAACTTTTTTTTTTTTGTTTTTTTTTTTACAACACTTGCCCAGTTGAGTTTATCCTCGTCGCCAATGTAATATTTAGTAAAACACATCTGTACTCTGTAGCTGCTCGGGATAGACTGCCTATTTATTGAATATAACATGTATATATTAAACACACTAACAGCAACGCCTACTGCACGATACTACAATTTGTATAAAACAAATGAATAGCATCATTTGGTAACTGACTTTCGTTGGAAATTCGGGATCTAAGCAAACTTACATCATCAGACGACATATTACCGGATGCCATGTTGTTTAATGCAATTGCAAAAGCTTGGTCATCTCGCTGTCGCATAATCTCTGTGAGTTCAAAAAACTTAAAAGAGTCCCACAGAGACGACCCACATATTGGACCGTATGGGTCATGCAACTCTGAAGTGGTATCGAATGTCCATCGATCTCCAACAGGACTTAGCTGTCTAAGATCACCGAAAACTATAACAGAAATCCCTCCAAATGGCACGTCACTGTTATTTAAAATTTGTTTTAGGCGAGAATCCAAATGAGACAACATTTTGGCACCGACCATTGATATTTCGTCAATTATCAAAACTTTAAGATCAATAAATCTTGAACGGAGGGTATTTAATAAGTCGTCTCCAAGATTCTTAAAGGAGGACGAAGATTGATTTAGTTTAAGTGAAAACATAGAATGAAGGGTAGAATCTCCAATTCCGAATGCTGCTTTTCCAGTGGGAGCACACAAAAGAATTTTAGCAGTAGTTGGGTTGCAGCCGGGTCTGGCTAAGTATAATTGAGAAAGGGACTGAAAAAGTGCTGAAATTAGCCTACTTTTGCCGACACCTGCTCCTCCTCCCACAAATTCGTGGAAAACTATATTATGGTGGGCATTATGAAGCGCATGAGTAAAATAAGTCTTTTGTTTTAAATTTAATGATCGAACAATGTTCGACAAGCTCTCAGATGATATTAATGGTGGAAGTTTTATTATTCGCATAGTATCATTCGAATCTTCAATTTGGTCATTTACGTTATTGTTGCCATTTACATTTAAAACATTTAGTTGAGAACTTATTTCAGGAAAAGCTAAAACCCTAAATTCGTCATCTAGCTGTCCATCTAATTGTTCGTCCTCGGTATTGCCCTCAGTTTCTATGACCCTTCTAAGCACATCATCTAAATCTTCTAATATGTTATACTTCTTAAAGTTATCCCTAATTAACTCCTCATTTTGTGCGTAAATTTCTTCACAATTTTTCTGAACTAGTTCTACCTCTTCATTTCTCCAAGGAAAATATAGCATTACGAGCTCCCTAAAGTAATTTTGCCTATCGATATTTAAATTAAAACTCCTAAATCGAATAATTCGAGGCTTTGTTCTCTCCCTGACATACCCACTTTCATCGAGAAGAGGAACAGGTAAGCCACCAACAATTTCATTTTCGTAAACATCCTCATTATCGCTACTTTGGCGAGTTGAACTCAATGACTTTGTGAAATTATACTCAGCAGCAAAATCGGCTAAACACAGTCCGTCGAGACTATGTGGTCGCTGTTCATAGTGGTCAAGTAGTCCCACTACAAATATGTCATTTGAATCTGGAGACATATTTTGGAGCTGTTCTCTAGACTTGAGCATTCTAACTCTATGCTCAGGTAACAAAGTATTAATGTCAACTTCTACGTTGCTAGTCTCAGACAATCGCAAACCTAAACAGCAGTAGGCGGCCTCCTGAGCTGAAATCTCAGTGCCGGAAATGAACTTGTGACCAATATACTGCAGCCTTTGCTTGAGAGAAAGATTGCCAGTCTTAATCTCTTCAATTACATCACGCATCAGTTTGAAAATGCCTCTTTGGGATTTATTTATATAATTAATTATATAGCTGCAACATGCATAAGGGTCCAATATAAACTGGATTTCCATATTGGCTCTTTGCATTCCTAGAATGTGTTTATTATATGCATTAACATTAATTGCTGCGAAACTTCTCTTTAGGAAAATTTGGGGCTTTTTCAAAGCAGACCTAATAGCATATATGTAGTCCTCGTAGGTGAGGCGCACTTGATCGTGGGATAAAATATTTTCAAATATGCTCAAGTGATTTGTGGTGTCCGAATCGAAGGACAAATTTAAAAAATTCTGAACTCTTTTTAAATTTTTACGATGAAGAGAAATTTGAGGAGTTTCTTCAGGCAGTGGCCTTAAAATTTCAGTTCTGGGCATTGGAAAAAATGGAATACCAAAGCGACAAATAGAGTTTCCTCTCACTTCACGTATGCATGAGTGCCCGTGCTTGTGCTTTTGGTATTTAATATACTCAGAGGTCGTTATTTGTTACATCTGTGGTAACGAATTGATCAATAAAGTCTATTACAGGATGAATAGATGCATTATTGTCGAAATCTACTTGAGGGGCATCTTTCAGCCAAAACATTCCGTGGATATGAGGTGAACCTCTATGCTGGAATTCAACTCGCCAGTAGTGCATAAAACAAAATGCTCTCCGAAAACCCCCCCTTGCTTCTTCATAAGCTTAAATAATTGCCTATACCGATAGTCGAAATAGCGTGCACAGGTTACAGGGTCAGTACGGATTAGTCGCACTTTCTCATTAGAAGGCAACCTAAATGCTTCTTCTTCTGTAACTTCCTGCTTGTCCACATTGTTTTTTAAAAGCACAAGCAGCTCTAACCATCTACTTTCAGCAGCCGACAAAGTTATAAAGAAAGTAGGCAGTCCAAACTGACGAATCATGGCCATAACTTTCTTTTTTTCTGCTTCCCAATGAGCAGGAGACGTGCGAATACCCTTAAGGACCCTATAGCCTTCATCGTGGCGAATCAGATGGTCCATATGCTCTTCGTTAAGAGCGTCAGAGGCTGAAATAGCGCGTGAGGCGCTGTGCTTTCTTAAGCATATCGAAGTACTGTTTCTAATACAGATTAGCTCTAACTTCTTATAGTTAAAAAATAATTTGTCAATTCGACAACCTCTTCTATCAAAATTACGAAGCTCAGATCTAACAATGGTTGTAAAACTTTCCCTAGACTTTCTTTTGTTGCCAGCAAATATTGTAGGAAATGCTAATTCCTCAGAGTCAGCATCCATAATCATATCTAGGGGTCTTTGGCCTTCGCCAGGAGCAATTATGATTCTTTGCATGGCAGAAGTCCCTATGTTATTCTCAAGCAGAGTTTCTTGACCCCCAGGATTGAGCTCCTCCATTTCAACATCCCCTTCAGGATGAAACGGTTGCTGGAATTCTCGATTGAGTTCTTCCACTGCCTCAACGTCTGCTTGAGAAACTATAAAGGGAACAGTATCGGAAGTAAAAGTTGAAATCCACTGTTCATTAAGAACTACATTATGTTTCCTATAAAGTTCAGTGTTTATTAAAAACCTAATTGCTTCTGCAATCCTTAAAGGCCTAATGGTTTCAGTCATGTAATCATGACTATATTCCATCCTACGTTTAAGGTGGAGCTGCTTCATGGAATGCTCGTGGAAAATATGTCACTATATTGCTTACTGGAATGGGGACATTGACTACAGCTCCTTTAATTGCACTCTGTCGATCAACACCTAATGACTTGATGACCATAAATGGAAGACGTGGTGAAATAAGTCTTTCTTCTAGAGGAGTAAGACCCTTAAGGCACTCGGGCAGTTCAGGGAAATCTAAGCCATTTGTAATGGAAAATTTTGGTTTCTTTCGAGCTTTAATATTATTAGTACATGTACTGCAAAATTGAAAGATGTTATTGTCAGAGGGAAACTGGCCTGACAGGCTTAAAATGGACTCACTATACTCATTGACACTTTCAATGAAAGCTCTCGAAAGTTTTTTAATTTGGTGGGGAAACCACAGGCCTTTGCAGCAAAGGCAAACTTGACTTGGACCCAACTTTATCGTTTTATTAAATTTACCTATTTGAGCCTCTAATGGGGTTATGTCCTCAAAAATATTCGCGCGATTCTCTCTCATTCGTTCAGCATTTCGCCGATTTTCTGCTTCCCTATTTTGACTAATGCTCCTATTTTGGCTTACTCTTTGGCTTACTCTTTGTATAGCGGCAGCGATTGTTTGTCGTTGTAACAATCGAGCACTTTGACGTCGTGCAGTATTGACCGCTTGTTCGACAATCCTCCTCGCAGGATTGTCCCTAACTTGAGATCTAGAAACCCTATCTCTCTCTCTTTCTAAAATGCGAATCTCAAGATCAGTTCGATGAATTGCTCTAAGTTGTGTGTTACGTATTTGCTCCCTATTCCTAACTGTAGTATTTTGGCGTCGTGTGGATCTATGGACTCTATCAGACACCCTTTCCCTCTCCCGAATCGTAGCGTTTGTACGTCTCTGTGTCCTACTCTGAGTATTTGCCTCCTGCTCAGTTGCCCGTACGTTCGGATTCCGTCTGCGGTTCAATCTACGGACTCTATCGGACACCCTTTCACACTCCTGAATCGTAGCGTTTGTACGTCTCTGTCTCCTACTCTGAGTATTTTCCTCCTGCTCAGTTGCCCGTACGTTCGGATTCCGTCTGCGGTTCAATCTAAGGACTCTATCGGACACCCATTCACTCTCCCGAATCGTAGCGTTTGTACGTCTCTGTCTCCTACTCTGAGTATTTGCAATTCTATCCGGAACTGTAATCCGAGGATTTCGCCTTCTAGTCGAGCGACGTACCCTGTCAATTTGTCTTTCTTCTTCTCTGATCTCAGGGTCTTCTCTACGTTCTCTCTGAGATCTTGTTATATTTTCGTTATCTTCATCTGCTATATTTTCCCTATTTGACTTATACCTTAAACGACGATTGATAGACTGCTGAGAGGCAGACTGCCGAGTTCTGCGTGGCATGTTTAGCAAAGTATTTATTTTTATATGTAAGTAATATATTATACATAATATATATTATATAATATATATATTATATATTATATTATATATATTAATGTTAAATAATCTAATGAATATAGAAACTATTAAATAATGTTATCGAAAATATTAGCTTAGAAAACTTTTTATATATAACTATATTATACAATATATTAATAGTTACAACTATATAATTTTTTAAATAAATAGTTTTCAAAATTATGTTAGTTATATAAATAAATGTATTAAATTAAATTTGACAAATGTTAATAACAAAATTTTTGTTATTAACTAATATATTTAAATATGAAATAATAAAATAGGGACAAGGAAAAAAATAAGAAAATACGAAAATAAAAAAAATATTTAAATATGACTTGCGTGTCAAGTTGATTAATAATTATTCGAATTATTGGATGCGCGAAAACCGTAACCGAATGCACCGAACAAGAAAAGATCAATAACACTCAATAATTGGAATAATTGTAACTATTAATTATTTTTTTATAAAAAATTATGTACTGTGTGTATTTCAGCACCGACAGCACATAATAAAACACACATACATTCATATATATGTATGTACATACATACATACATTCGGCCCCAGGCACGCGCCAAATGCAAGCAAAGCAGGCAAATCTACCTATATGCAAATGTAATGTACGTACATATGTATATATGTATGTATTGTATTAAAAAAATTACTTAATATTTGTTATATTTATGTAAATGGGAAAGTAGTAGTATAGCCTAGTAGGCGACGTACATTCAGGGTCTACGACCCTAACGTAGCTCGACAGAGAGCTCAGTTGAGAACTGTACATTCAACGTGAAACATTAAAAGTATCATAACGCTGTGAAATTACTTAGTTTTGTGTTGGTGTACATTTCAGATACTCAATCCAAGAGTTGAATATTTATTCATTCTTACATTTGGGGGCTCAACCGGTCAAAACCAAAATTGAGGCGTAAATTGGGACAACTCTTCGTGTTTTCAAAAGTGCGTGTTGTGAAGGCTTGCACAGGGGCTATTGTGAGGAAGTGAGGAAGTTGGTGCAAGGAATTAACGGTACTTTGGAAGAATGCAGTATTCCGAAATCTTGAAAATGACAAGAGTTGATTTGCTGAAAATATTGGAGGATCATGGTGTCCCCATCGATGAGAATGCGGGTATACAACAATTGAGGTCGATTGTGAAGGGAGTCGTGGGAGACGTTGATGGCAGTGAGCGTAAGGAGTATGAAAAGGAGATGGGACGAGAGGTGGAATCCAAGTTAAATAGTGGATGTGAGAGCAAGTCAGGTATGCCGAGTGAGAGTCTGGAGGACCTAGTTAAGATGGTTTTGAGGGATTGTTTTCCCGTGCCGATTGTAGAGGACGTTTTGGATAAACTACAACAAGCCAAATGGTTTACAGTTATGGATTTGGAAAATGCGTTCTTTCACGTCCCGATTGAGGAGGGTAGTAAGAAGTATACAGGATTCATAACCAAGAGTGGTCTGTATGAATTTAATAGGGCGCCGTTTGGTTTTCGAAATTCATCAGCGGTGTTTGTTCGTTATGTCAATCACGTGTTTCAAAAACTGATGAATATGGACATACTCGATATATATATGGACGATATTATAATACACTCAGAGTCGGCTATGGAGGGCATTGAGAAGATGAAGTTGGTTTTAGAGAAAGCAGCCGAATATGGATTAAGGATTAAGTGGAAAAAATGTCGCTTTTTGCAGAACGAAATTAATTTTTTAGGACATTTTATAAAAGATGGAAGCATATGGCCAGGAAAGGAAAAGACAACTGCGGTAAATAGCTTTGAAGTGCCGAAGAACGTCAGAATGGTGCAGTCATTTCTTGGATTAACTGGGTTCTTTCGTAAATTTATCAAAGATTATTCATTGATCGCCAGGCCGCTGACAGATTTGCTGCGTAAAGATGTGCAGTTTAAGATGGACGAGTTGCAAATTAAAGCGTTTAATCAGCTAAAGATGGCGTTAACATGTGAGCCGGTATTAAAATTGTACAATAGAGATGCGAGAACGGAGGTTCATACTGATGCATCGAAAAATGGATTCGGGGGAGCTCTTCTACAATGGTCAGACGGAAAATTACACCCGGTCATGTTCTGAAGTAAGAAAACATCGGAGGCTGAGACTCGTTTGCATAGTTATGTTTTGGAGGCAAAAGCAGTGTACTTGGCGCTGAAGAAATTCAGACGTTATGTGCTAGGGGTGAAGTTTAAATTAGTGACTGATTGCTTAGCGTTTCAGCAAACAATTAAAAAGAAAGATGTGCCTCGGGATGTAGCAGAATGGATCGTACTTCCAGGATTTTCAATTTGAGGCGGAGCATCGTGCAGGGGACAAGTTGAAGCATGTTGACTGTCTTAGCCGGTATAGTCACATCATGTCGGTGACGTTGGAGGTGACAGCACGAATTAAGAAAGCACAGGAGAAGGATGAAATGATAAAGGCAATAACAGAAATATTAAAAAACATGTGTCACAGTGTCGGTCATTTCGCCCTGCAGAAAACGATGCATGTAGTAGGGCAAAATTATTGGATATCTCATTTGGAGCAGAAGGTAATGCAAGTAATTAAAAATTGTGTCAAGTGCATAATATTCAATAAGAAGCTTGGAAAGAAAGAAGGGTACCTACATTATATAGAGAAAGGAGATCAGCCGCTTCACACGTTACATGTTGACCATTTAGGCCCAATGGACTCGACGTCAAAGAAATCTATATATATAAAACTCTTTGTCATGACTGACTGACTCACTGACTGACTCACTGACTGACTCACTGACTGACTCACTGACTGACTGAGAATCAACGTGCAGCCCAAACGGTAAAAGATAGAGAGCTGAAATTTGTACACAATATAGGTAAGATAATTTCATCGTGCAATAAGACGGCGTTTTGCGAAATTCGACCTGTAAGTGGGTTAAATCGGGGTCAAAGGTCACGGAATTGCTTAGTATGAAAAACTTTTTTGTTTCTTAAGATATCTCAACCAAACTCAGAGATTCTATGTTTGGGACTGTCTGTAACATTCTGACCAAATTTGGTCAATGTCGGATGACTATATCAAATAGCTGCCATTGGAACAATCGGATGAAAAATAACCTTTGGTATGAAAAACTTTTTTGTTTCTTAAGATATCTCAACCAAACTCAGAGATTCTATGTTTGGGGCTGTCTTTTACATTCTGACTAGATTTGGTCAAAGTCGGATGACTATATCATATAGCTGCCGTAGGAACAATCGGTTGCAAAATAACCTTTAGTATGAAAAACTTTTGTGTTTCTTAAGATATCTGAACCAAACTCACAGATCATATGTTTTGGACTGTCCTTTACGTTCTGACCAAATTTGGTCAAAGTCGGATGACTATATCATATAGCTGCCATAGGAACAATCGGATGCAAAATAATCTTTAGTATGAAAAACTTTTTTGTTTCTTAAGATATCTCAACCAAACTCACAGATTCTATGTTTAGGGCTGTCTCTAGCATTCTGGCCAAATTTGGTCAAAGTCGGGTTACTATATCATATAGCTGCCGTAGGAACAATCGGATGCAAAATAACCTTTAGTATGAAAAACTTTTTTATTTCTTAAGATATCTCAACCAAACTCACAGATTATATGTTTGGGAGTGTCTCTTACATTCTGACCAAATTTGGTCAAAGTCGGATGACTATATCATATAGCTGCCATAGGAACAATCGGATGCAAATTAACTTTTAGAACCAAAAACTCTGTTGTTGTATGGGATATTCTAACAAAACTCATAGATTAGCTCTTCTTGCTAAATTTTGACATTTTCCCCAAATTTAGCTTTTTTCCGCCTTTTTCTGGCTATTTCCAACAAAGACAACAAGTTGTGAAGAAGTAGTAAAGAAGATTGAAACGTGGTCAGCTGTGTTTGGTAATCCAGTGCGTGTGGTATCGGATAGAGGTGCTGCATTTACCGCCAACCAATTTGCGGATTTTATTAAGACAAACAATATAGAGCATGTTCTAGGAACAACGGGACTACCACGAGGCAATGGGCAAGTTGAACGGGTAAATCGAGTCATGTTGTCCATTATGGCTAAGATGTCGGCAGAAGATCCAACCAAATGGTATCAAGCAGTACCGTTAGTTCAGAAGGCGATTAATTCGCACGTCCACAGCACAACGAAAAGGACACCTTTCGAGCTAATGTTCGGGATTAAGATGAGGAACAGAATGTTGGATGACATTAAGAAGTGTTTGGATGAGGAACTATATGAAGGTTTTGAGCGAGAAAGGCAGGAGATGAGAGACGTTGCCAAAAAAGAAACTCTTCGAGCGCAAGAAGAATATAAAAATCATTTTGATAAAAAAAGGAAAGAAGAGCATGGGTATAAAATAGGAGATTTGGTGGCGATTCGTCGTACACGATTAGCTGGGTAGTAGCTGGGAGAAAATTAGCAAGTGAATTCTTGGGGCAATACGAAGTGACGAAAGTAAAGCGCAACGGGAGATATGAGGTGCGCAAGGTTGCGGATACAGAAGGACCAATAAACACATCCACAAGTAAAGACCATATGCGGTTATGGGCAAACGTAATGGAAAACGAAGAGATGGAGTTTTCAGAACCTGATGAGTCTTAGCAGAAATTATAGAAATGGAAGAGATAATGTTGACGATAATAGGAACGGAACATGAAGACGACAGGGTTGATGTTTGTGGTAAATAAAATGATGGTGACGACGACATTGGAAACGGATATTGGTCAATGAGAAAGGGAAACGGAAGAATATGAAGTAGAATGGCGAAACGGGCAGTGAAGAAGGTTATCTGGGACAGATAACAAGTCAGGATGGCCGAATGTAAATGGGAAAGTAGTAGTATAGCCTAGTAGGCGACGTACATTCAGGGTCTACGACCCTAACGTAGCTCGACAGAGAGCTCAGTTGAGAACTGTACATTCAACGTGAAACATTAAAAGTATCATAACGCTGTGAAATTACTTAGTTTTGTGTTGGTCTACTCAATCCAAGAGTTGAATATTTATTCATTCTTACATTTATATTTAATATTGATTAACGTTATTCTATTTATTGATTTTCTGAAAAAACACACACGGACATACATATGTATGTATGTATGAAAAAGTATGACGGACACACTGCAGACACCCAAAAATTGTCAAAAAGAGTTTCTCACTTAACAACATATATACTTCAGAGAATATATGCAATCGTAGTATTTTATATTAAGCACTATTCACTATATATTAGTAACACAATAAGAAACACTTTTCAAATCACTCAAATAAATTGGACACCCGCTCGAACGAAACGAACAAAACCAATTAAGCAGAAAGTAAAACAAAAGCGAATAGACCAATGCATTTAGCATTAGAGGGAGCGAGACAGCCTTACATGCACTTCTAAGGTCTGTTAAGTACACGCATACATACATATGTAGGCACGCGCCACAACAAAAGAAGTTTCTAGAAGTTTCATATTCTTGTTGATTGTATGTAAATCTGTTAAGTATACACACACCTACATATGCAAGCACGCGCCAAAACAGATCAAATTTTTGCTAACATTCAAATACTATTAATTTCATAAAGTAAATAAAATAATATAATTGAATGCAACACACAAAATAATGATTTGAATTAATGTTAATATAAGATCAATATAAAATGTCAGTAACATTGGCATTAACAAATAATAGAAAAATTAAAAAAAAAAATTTGCTTATGCTGTCACTTGAACCCACGACTTCCGAATTATCTATTGGAAACTTAGACCCCCAGGCCACGCTCTCAGATTGTTAAAGGATAAATATGTGAAGACTACAACGATTCATTCTTTTCCAGCTATGATTTCTGCAACATTCTCTTAAAATTTAAATCACAACATTCTCTTAAAATTAAAAAAAACCTGTGCGGATCATCTGCTAACAAATTAATTTTATTGGATGAATAAATTATATTAACATTTTAAATGGATGTAAATAGAACATTTATATAAAAATAACAAAATAACACAAAAAAGAATTAAAATATTAATTATTAAAAAACAAAAAATATTTGCCTTCTCCAGAACTCGAACCCGGGACCCCTGACTGATTTGAAAATGACACTCTACACATTGCGCCTCAAGAGCTGTTGAAACTTAGATGTCTTGTTATAGATTTTATTGTTACTGGACTGTAAGTCAAATGTAATTGTTTTCAAGTTATTTATGATTGTTTTGTTGTTGTTATTGTTGCTGATAAGGAATGGCAAATAAAGGAGAATTTAGTTGGTTAATATCTTCGCTGTTTATTATCCGATCGCGATGAAACTTTCAGCAAATATGGAGAATAATATTATCTTTTTCTATGCCTAATTAGGAATATCTATCTTTAAAATTGTCCTTATAATTAAGATATTTCTAATTTGTGGGCGTTTAAGGGGGCGTGGCCAAAATTTAAAACAAACTCGATCTGCGTGCAACAAAGACGAACCTACATACCAAGTTTGGAATCTCTAGCTCTCATAGTCTCTGAAATCTAGGCGTCAATACAGACGGACAGACGGACATGGCTATATCGACTCGGCTGTTGATGCTGATCAAGAATATATATACTTTATGGGGTCGGCCACGCCTCCTTCTGCCTGTTACGCACTTTTTTTTTGTGACAAAGTTAATAGACCACTGTACTTTTTTAAAGTACGTGGTCTAAAAATTTTTTTTTTAAATTAAGTTGCCCGCTCTCTGTAGCGCTGCCGGTCCCCGAAGATGATTAGCGAAGATGAACGCTAAGTGGTGCCAGCGCTGGTCCTCGCACAGGCTGTTGGGGCGCCGGTGCTGGTCCTCTCACAGGCTGTTGGGGCGCCGGTGCTGGTCCTCTTGAAGCATGTGTAGCTGCAGTGCTGCGACTCAAATGGTCCAGGGCAGTCCGTTGGGCATTGCTTCTCCGGTTTAGTGTTGAGTTCTTTCCTCTGTGGCACTGGTTGAACTACTTTAGAGTTTATTAGTGGTATGTTTTTAAACGTGGTTTCATTCGTAGAGGTTGAGCTTTTGTAATTTTGCTGAATCGACTCAATATTGTCGATTTCAGCCTGTATTTTATTGCCTGTTTCCCAACTAATTGTTGTGTTTTGGGCAAATAGCAGTTTCAGGAGTTTGGCTTTTCTTTCCTTAAGCCTTTTTTGTACTCCACTGCGCCTATTTTTAGGCATTGCTCATCACCTCTACTTACTCAGTATTTCCAGCCACTTTCTCCGTATAGTTTCCATTGTAGTTTTCTCCAGTTGTTGCCGCTGCCGCTGCTTCACCTCCAGTTGTAGTTGTTTCTTTTTTTTTTTTTTTTTAAAACATTAATGTTTTTTTACTGTCATATAGTTTTAGTTTTTTCCCGCTTATTATATTTTTAAAATTTTCCACATGTTCGTGACACTTGTCACGGTCGCCATGTAAAATAAAGAACACGTCTTGATTCGGTTAGGTGTCTTTACTCAATTGATTCTTAGTCTATTAACAATTTGATCGTACAGCTAAAGATCGCGTAACTGCGCTGTCAGTGACGCCGGCAGAGGAGCGGTCAGCTTATGTATAAATGTTTACATAAGGTGCGTTTCATAATCATAAGACACTTTAGAATTGTAATTTTAAAATTCAACAAAAATTAAACAACACATTTGAGCAAGCGATTTCTTAGAAATATATGATCTCTTATTTATTGTCTACTACGAAGAACCGTTAGTGGCGCCAATTCTCTTGCATTCCAAAGAACCGTTGTCTTTTTGCATGCGATGCTCTGTTTTCTTCAATTTGCGCCGTTTCACAATAATAAGACAGTTGTCGAAAATTTAACTTTTGTGAACTTAAATGTAATAAGTTTGATTTTGTTTGATGATTTATTGAATAGTTAATCATTTTAAGCTAATATGCCGCGAGGTACGATATTGTCACATGAAGAGCGTGGAAAAATTTTGGCCTACAATGAATCCGGCCTCTCACTATCTCAAATTTCGAAAAAATGAATAGAAGTCGATGCGTAGTTCGAAATTTTTTGCGTAATTCCACTAATTACGCTGTTTTGAGCCTACGGGTAGAAAACTTGCGCTTTCTGACCGAGATCAGCGACGGATTATTAGTAAGAGTTCAAACTCATTCGTATCTTGCTCCAGTTTGGCCGCGTCTGTGGACAATAAAGTGTCAAAAACCACGATTTGGCGCACCCTGAAAAGGAGCAAGTGTATACAGTTCTCGAAAATGTTGAAAGCACCACATCTCCTGCCACGGCACAAGGAGGCGCGGCTTAAATTTCGGAAGATCATCTTTCTACTGACTGGAACACAGTAATAAATAATCGGGTTCTGAAATTCTTCTGATTTACAATTTTCCTTCAACAGATTATTTTTTCCGATGAAAAGAAGTGGAATCTTGATGGTCCTGATGGCTCCCGATGCTATTGAAGAGATTTGCGAAAGGATCCCATTTACTTTTCCAAGCGAAATTTTGGTGGTGGTTCGGTTATGGTGTGGGGTGCGTTTACATCGAAAGCCACTTTGGAACTACAGTTCACATCATCTCGAATGAACAGCAAGGAGTACATTGGAGTATTAGAATGCAGTCTTCTTCCGTATCTTGAATCTAATAGAGAAATACCACTTGTATTTCAACAAGACAACGCTCGCATTCATGTTAGCAAGGAAACAAAAAGCTTTTTAAGTGATTGCTCTATCCAAACTATGGACTGGCCGGCCTGTTCTCCGGATTTAAATTCGATTGAAAATGTGTGGGGCATCTTAGTTATACGGGTTTACGCCGAAAATCGACAATTCAACACTATTGCCAAACTAAAGACGGCAATTATGACCGAATGGGAGAAGTTGGATACCAATCTCTTAAAAAAATTATGCGATTCGATGAAAAGAAGATTATTTTGTATTGCTACAGGTGGGGGTAAGCCAATTGACTATTAACAAATCAAATATCTGGACATAATCCCAAATGATAAGTAATCAACCAACTTATTATATCACTATTGAAAAGTGTCTTATGTTTATGAAACGCCCAAATTTTTATTTTTCTTCAATAAATTTTGTTCAAATAAACTAATCAACACAATTTCTACTGAAACTTGTTTGTTTTGTAGCTAAGAATATTATATATCAAAACAAATTTGATACAACATGTATTTTCTGAAATATTAACAAAACATGGGGTGTCTTATGATTATGAAACGCACCTTATATGTATAGGGCTGGTGAAGTATGTTCACTTGGTGACGGAGCCGTCGCGCATGTCAAATATGCCGACTCAGCACTGTTTAGTTCAATGCACTGAATGCACTCAAGAGCGGTCATATTACCGGCAATGCTTAATATTATGCAATGCTTAATAATGCTTAATATGCAATAATATTTATGCTTACCACTGAGTACAGTGAGCATTCGATATGTGAACATACTACAATATGTAAGCGTATGTATGTACATATGTATGTATGCATGCATGTCCAGACAGTTTTTAAGACTGCCACGGACATGCATACAATTGAAGATCACAAATATACAAGCAAATTGGCCACTTTTCATATATGTCACAAAAGACTCACCCTTGATCATAATCACTGCGGACGGCAGTCCGCGCTAGTGACGAAAGCAGCACGAAGGGTGCGAAGGCGACTAGCATATATACACAGGAAGAATGGAAAATTTGCTATGACTGTCCGATCAGGTCGAGTTATATACCGATCGAAAGGTATTAACTTAACTTACAAATGTGCATACTAAGACTTTTAGAAACTCCCCTGGTTCGTGAGATAAACAGGTGTAAGTGGGAGGGGAAAAATTTAAATTATTGGAGCTAATGGGGCCGTTGGAGCCTTTTTGAATTTTCTTTGAATTTTTTACAATTTTCATTAAAAATATGCGTCGAATGACACATCGATCATCGAAATCGGACAACTGGTTCGAAAGATAATTAATTTTGAAATTTTTGGTGCCCTTCTCAAAACGAGATGAAAAGTCAGTCTGTTTGTTTGTCTGTTTGTTAGTTTGTTTGTTTGGATCAAATCGTTGATTTAGCTTAAAAGTTTGAATGAGGACTTGTTCCCGATCAAAAATCTAGAAACGTTTGTTCTACGACTTTTTCGAAAAAAGCTAGTTTAGCGGGAAATCGCTAAAAACCGTTAAAATTAAAACCCCTATAGCAAAGGGGTTAAATGCAATTAATTTGTTAGTAGATTATGATCGTGCATACATTTTTGTTGATTGGTTTGGAAGATATATCCTATTAACTGAATATATACGTTTTACTTTGAATTGAAACAGGACAGCAGCAGCAATTACATTTGACTAACAGTCCAGTAACAATTAAATCTATAATTAGACGACCGTTCTTAAAGATTGCCAGTGGCGCAAAGTGTAGAGCGTACGATTTTTGCATGAATTCTCAGCTCGGGTTCCGGGTTCGAATTCTAGCACGGAAATTTTTTTTTTTTTTTTTTTTAAATTTTTAAATGCAAATAATTTGTTAGTATATGATCTGCTAAGGTTTTTTTTATTGTTTTTCAATTTAAAAAAGGTGTTGGCTGAAATCTTAGCTGCAAAATAAAGAATCGCTGTAGTCAGATCTGTCTGTGTGCAAATCACTGTTTGTCTGTTTGTTTGTCTGTTTGTTAGTATCAAAGCGTTGATTTAGCTTAAAAGTTTGAATGAGGACTTGTTTCCGATCAAAAATCTGGAAACGTTTGTTTTACGACTTTTTCGAAAGAAAGCTAGTTTAGCGGGAAATCGCTAAAAACCGTTAAGCATCCAAACGATATGAGCTACAGACGTGATCTATGTATCGTTGGAAAGGTATTTTGAAGGGCTTTTAGGCAAACCTTCAAACTTTTTTCTAAAGTGCATAGGTAAAAATCAACAGGTGAAATAAGATATTTTGTCCCAGATTTTGGCGGTTTTTGAGAAAACGACGCTAACGATTTTTTTAGCTTTCAATATGTTTGTGTGTAGTGTAGTGTGTAGTGCGTTTTTTGATATATGACACAAAAAATTTTACCTATGGGTTTGGAAGATATTACTTATTAACTGAATATGCCTTTTACCTTTACACTACTGCATGTACATATGCAGTATGTTAATGTACATGTAAATCGCCAAAAGCCAAAGCATCCAAACAATAGAAGCTACAGATGTGATCTAATGTATTCGCTGTCTCTCGGGGCAAATCTGTCAAAATTAGTCTGAGAGAGAGAGAGATAGATATATAGAAAATGCTCTCGTAATGACGTTTCTGCCCCGAAAAAAGAGGGAACGTCAAACGAATACATCACCTTATTAATCCACCTTGATCTATATATCGTTGAATATGTATTTTGAAGGGCTTTAAGCCTAGCTGTAAACTTTTTTGCTTAAAACACAGGTAAAAAGCTTCAGGTGAAATAAGATTTTTTTCACACATTTCGAAGATTTAAGAAAAATCTACGTTTCAAATAAGTTTTAAAAACAGTTGAACTTTCCTAACTCGAACTTCTCTAACTCGAATTTCTCTGTAACTCGAATTAAATGAGTGGCAGTAAAATTAATAATTTTAGGAAAAAGAACTCTATAACTCGAATATTTCCCTAACTCGAACCTTTTCTTTGGATAATGGTGATTCGAGTTAGGGAAGTTCGACTGTATGTTATTTGTTGTAGCAATTCAATTTCGCATTTTTGACTATAACACATAGCCGTCAAATTTCGTTTGGGCAAGATATTACCTGTTAACTGAATACACCTTTTACCTTTACACTTCTGCATGTACATATGCAGTAGCATGCATACAGCAGCAGCAAAGTGTCATAGCAGCCAGAGTTTGAGAGTGCTACTAGCTTTTGCGCTTGGCATGTGTGTTTTAAGGGAACCAGTGTTGGCAGACAGTTTGTTTTAGCTTGTACAAAAAATAAACAAAGTTGATAGAATGAAATTTCAAAATTTCTGATATCTTATTCAAAAATTTCTGATATCTTATAAAAAAAACCTCTTTACGAGGTAAAAGTCTAGTGACGAAAACAGTTATATGCCCCAAAATTTCTGATATCCAATTTTGTGACGAATAATATTAAGTTTGACATAAAATTTATTTTAAAAAAAATTTTTGCATTCGGCACTGCGCAAAACATTGAGTTTTATTTGGTATGAAAAATTGAGACATTTTGGCGCAATGTGCCAAGTGCCAAGTGCCAAAATTTTTTTTAAAATAATTTTTATGTCAAACTTAATATTATTCGTCACAAAATTGGATATCAGAAATTTTGGGGCATATAACTGTTTTCGTCACTAGACTTTTACCTCGTAAAGAGGTTTTTTTTATAAGAAACAATTTACAGGTATTTATATATATGTATTGGTATTCCAGAAATATTGCACCTCCAGTGCATAAGCAGAGTCAAGAAAAACACACAAACAGCTTCAATGTAGGGGCAACGATCCAATGCCATTGATTTATGTAAAGATGCGTTGTATTAACCAGAAAATCCTTAAAAATTCCTTTTGTTGCAATGTTTCGCTTCGTTTGCAGATCCATTAATAATTATTGACGAAGAAGAAGAAGGACGCCGCCATATGTCGCTTGCAAATTTCGATTAATTGTACGCCGAATGACGATAATTCGATTGCATGTGAAAAGAGTTGAAAATCAATTAGTGTAGATAATCGATAAATGTAAAAATTTAAATATTTAATATGGATTAATTGATAATTTGATAAAAATCAATCATCAATTAAATAAATTCTTTTTCTGAAAAGATATTGTTTATTAGCATCAGTTTATATAAGTGAATATTTTTACTTGTGTTTATTTTTTTTTAATGTACATATGTATGTACTTGAATATGGTTTTACCAATATGGCAGAAGAAATATTTTTATATTGGAAATGAATGTTTGTACATATGTATTCGTATATGGTTTAATGCCTATATGGCAGAAGTATTTTAACAATGAAAGTTTTTCCTAGTGAAGAATTTAAGTTGCAAAGAATACATAGATTTGCCCGGCTTTTTAAATATATATTAACTACATATTTTTAAACATATTTTTAAGCATATATTTTTATATTTTTAAAGCTTATTTTTACACATTTTAAACATATTTATATACATTTTTAATATTTTAATAATTATTTTTCAAAGATATTTTTTAATAAAAAGCCAAGCCAAATCAAGTATTTAAGCAATTTGAAGTACAAGTAATTATGAATGAAGAATTAAAATTATTAAAGAAAAATGCAATTTAATTGTTCGATTATTTGCAACGATGGCAGCAATATAAGAAAAACAATACAAAACAATATAAATGAAAAACAAACAAAAGAGAAAAAGATTCAGACGGGATTGGTCTGAGAGAACCTGCCACAAACATACACATACACACAAGTACACAGGGGTGTGTGCTACGAAGCAGCACAAAATGCGCTTGTGCATATGTAAGCGTATGTATGTTTGCACGTATGTATGTATGTATGCATGCATGTCCAGACAGTTTTTAAGACTGCCACGGACATGCATACAATTGAAGATCACAAATATCAAAGCAAATTGGCCACTTTTCATATATGTCACAAAAGACTCACTGTTTAATCTTATAATTCTAAAACAAATTTTCCACTAGAGCCTCAGATAAGCCCTGTCTTAGAATAGTTTCACTATTGTCACAGACTTCGATATGCTGATAGGCCGTAGACCTAAGTAAATAAAGTCTGCGAACAGATAAGGAGTCTTCACACCATCTGCGATGATAAGAAGACGACGCCATCTGCAGTCATATGAAGACGATAACTATTGATTGTTTAGGTTACTATTCTAATAGATATAAGTAGTTTAAGATAATTTTAGAGTTTTCAATAAATCTGCCGAACTCCTCGGCCATGAGTCCAAATCCAACACCCGAGCTGTACACATTATTTTCGCCGCGTCGCTCTGCCGATATTCATTTTGGTGACCCCGACGTGATTCGAACACGCAAGTAGTTTTGTTTAAAAACATAAACAAAACGCGAGTGTTTAAAAAAAAATATATAAATATATATTAAAATAAATCAATTTTTTCGGTTCGTGTCGTAAAATACAAAAAATATAACATGGACAAAATTAACGAATTAATTGAAGCCCAAATGATCTTGGGTAATGAAATAGAGCAGCTCCATAATGTGGCTTCGGCGGAAGCCGGCTCGATGGACTCCCTTCTGTTTAGGCAATTGGAGGAGCATTTTGATGACATTGCAACTACCTTCGACTGCAACGAAAAGAGGTTGCAAGTGAAAATGGAGGTACAAAATTTGAAAGCAGAAAATATCCCGTATTTTAAGGAAGAGTACGGCAGTAAAATAAAAACGCTGATGGTTAATACGTCTATTAGACTCAGCATCAGATCTCTTAAAGAAACTTTTGAAATCAAAGCTGCCCCAGCTACAAATGAAATCAATCGTCCAAAAGTCACAACGCCAGTTAAACCTCGATTTGCGTTTACTTTTGGTAAAGATCGGGATGATCGAGATGACTCTCTCAGTCCTTTTGCACACAAGACGCAGCCAAAGAAAGCGACTCCACAAGTCACAACGGCAGTTTTGGTGACAATCGGGATCAGGAAAGAGATGTGCATCCTGAAAGCAAGCCAAAGCCAAAGGCAGAAAACCATTTGAAAACCAAATATTGCCTGGAAAGGATATACTTAAAGTTAATTACAGCTTCCCGCCAGCTAAGAAGCAGTGTGAAGCGGTTGGGGAGCAACAGGTAACCCAAAATGAGGTTAATCCTGAAAAAGCTCCCCTGAAGCTCACAGATCCGAAGAAGTTTGAAGATCTGTTGGGCAGTTCCCACATTATGTTGACTAAGGAGCGAAAAAATGCGCTACCAAAGCAACGGGAACAGGATCTGGAGAAGAAACAGCAGGAGCTGGAAAGGATGCAGCAGGAGATGGAGAAGAAGCTGCAGAATCTGGAGAAGCAGTTGGAACTGAAGAAGCAGCAGAATCTGGAAATGCAGCTGAAACTGGAGAAGCTGCAGAATCTGGAGGGGCAGCTGAATCTGGAGAAGCAACAGAATCTGGAGAAGCAGCTGAAATTGGAGAAGAAGCAGCGGAAGCTGGAAATGCAGCAGGAGCTGGAGAAGAAGAAGAATTTTGACAGTTTTCCACCAGCGAAGGAGCAGCGGGAAAAGGACGGGGAGCAACAGGTAGCCAAAAAGGAGGTGAGTCCTGAAAAAGCTTTCCAGAAGCTCACAGATGTAAAGAAATCCGACAATCTGTTGACTGAGGATCGAAAGAATACGTTACCAAATCCACGAAATCAGGATAAGGAAGCTTTAGTCCATCCCCGCGAGACACAAGAGCCAATGAACAAAATGAAAGATGCTGAATTTAAAAACAAAACATCTGCATATTTGAAGGAAAATTTCCACGCCGAAGTCAACGTCCTTGATACCAATAAAAAAAGGTGGTTTGATGGCAAGGCGGAGTCAAATCGTACGCCGTACTTTAAGGGAAAGTACGACGACCAAGTAAGAGAATTTATAAAAGTATATTTAAAATCCAAAATAAAATATATGTGAAAAAATAGAGACAATTTTAAAATACGGCAAATGTATAAAAACAAAATATAAGAGACAATCTGAATATAAGAAAGAATTTGAATATAAAAGACAAAAAGAGGTATACTTATACAAATACATAATTATATACAATACACTAAAAATTAAGCTACAAATATTATACACTTTTGAATTCATAATATTAGACATATACTATTGTAAAACTTAAATTATATGTATTGTATTGAAAGGTAAACCTTTCAACAGGGCCAGGATGTTCAATCTTATAATTGTATAACATAAGTTATATATATATATATATATATATATATATATATGTATTCGCACCGCGTATTTTCGGGACATATTTTATGTTTTTCACAAGTTTTGGGTACAATTCGATATTTTGAGGACTGTCCTCAAAAATATCTGCCCTTTAAAGATTATTATGAGGACATTTGTGTTTTCTTTATGTTAATGGCGTAGTAAATTAATCAAAACAATTTTTATTTAAAGACGGGTTAACTCCAAATGCTTTAAGCTATAGCTTTATCTAACTACTGTATTTAAGGCTTCGTTGTTGAAAATTATATATTTTTTTTATTTGATTTACAAAACATTTTAAGGACACCATGAACTTTCAATTATTAAAAATAAATAAATGGATGAAAATTCAAAAATCCTTCTATTTATGATTAATAACCATAAAATCTTTCGGAAAAATACATTTCTAGCCCTTTAAAATGCTCTAAACTATTAAGAAATTGATTTTAAAAGTTTACAATTTCACTGATGTGGCAACCCTTTTTAGCCCACTTTATGAACAGTTTTTTTCAGGGACTTGACCCTAATATATACATTTAACAGAGAAAATACACAAAATTCAAAATTTATATATAGTTAATTTGAGGACTCTTAAAATATTCAACCAATGTCGTATTATAGGGACAGGGGAATGGTGGAATGGAACTGTTTAGATATACAACGTGGGTTTTAAGGACATTGGCCCCAAAATGATTAAAGAATATAATATATAAAATATATGCTTATATCGCTCCTTAAAGGCATCCTAAATTTAATATTTCAATGATTATAAAGTTCAGAAAATAACTCTCGTTTCAATTTTCTTTTATTAAACATAATAAAACACGATTGTTTTACAAAAAAATATTTTTTATTCAAGGAAGATAACTCATTTCAGGTAAGTTCAATTACATCTAACCCCTTTACATTCAATCAGGGTAAATAAAATTATATAATATATTAAGAACATTTTTCAAGCAAGTGAAAGAATTCTAAAAAAATATTTCAGTTTAACTCCAATGTGACAACAACCAAAAAAAAAGAATACAAATACATTTTCATTGTCTTTTCACTTATATACTACAAAATGTATGTATTTACTTCTTAAGTTTTTAAGCCGAGATAAATAATATATAATATTCTCATCCTACTACACAGTTTATTTAATATTCTTTGGGTTTTACTAAATCTTTTTCTTTTATTAAATACTTATTTATTGAAAATGGTGAAAACAATAAATGTATACTATCTAAAGTCAGAAGATTTTTTAATACATAAAGAGTATTAAATAAACTTTGTATTGGAATGACAATATTACATATTAACTATCTCAGTTTCCTTAGTTTAAAACTTGGTAAGTATATAAACATTGCAATGGAATAACAAAATCTTATAAATCTGAAATCCTTAAGCTTAAAAACTTATTTTAGAAAATAAAGAAATTTAAGTTATTAATATGCAATATCCTCAATTCAATATGCTTATGTAGTATTTTTGTCGGTTTAATATTTATTCTAATATTAAATAGTATACTTTGCTGGAAGTTGTGCAACTAACAAATGTATATTATATAATAATAGAAAAAATATATTAGAACCCAAATATATTACATATGCTCTGTAGTACAATGGGGTTGTTACATATTAATTTTCTTAGTTAAATTAAAAAATTATTTTAATTTGCGAGATTCTGATTTACGTTGGTTATCCAGCCATGTTTTTAACTGAGCAGGGGGACGCTCTCCCAAATATTTGGAGTTTCGTATTATTTGAAGGCACTCCTGCAGTGATGGCAGCTTCTGCAATGCTTTCAGATCACCAAATAGTTCAATCAGTTCCTGTTTTTCCTCAGTTGTCCAACGAACTCGACGAATTGTACCATATGGAGATGCTGTAAAAGGTAAGTTTCACGATAATCAGTATAAAAATAAATGGTACAGCAAAAGAAAAAGTACCTTTATTTTGTGCAACATTTTCAGAGTTACTATCATCTGAGCTATCTGAGGAGTTCTTATCCTTATCCGTAGGCTCAAAATTAGAATCTGTTGTTGATACTTCAAAAGGTATCAATTCAGAGTCTGAATCTCCACTTTCATCCGATGTTAAAGCTGCATCAATTGATTGTTGAGCTTTAGAACCAAGAATGTTACTAATTGACTGTTCCGGTGCAGCTGTGAATTTTTATGTATTATTATACTTATAAAAATAATTAACTAATAATAAATTCTTACTCAATGAGTTATCAATGTCGTTTTCATCTTCATATAAGGCTGAAGCGGATTGTTGTTCCTCGATTTCACCTACTAATATAAAACAAAGATGTATAAGTAATTTAAACACGGAACTATTAAATACTTAAATATTACCACAGTCGTGCAACAAAACCTCCCCCTGCGTCTTTTCTGTATCTGCTATGACTGGTTCATTGAGCAGAGACTTTTTCTCTGGATCTGAAAGGAATGAAAAATTGTTAAGGTTTTTGTTAAATTGAATGTAAATTTTTTCATTATTGTATACTCACGCGATATTGTAATGATGTCATTATTGGCAGGTAAATCATCAACAGGTTGTCTTGTTTCAGCATCTACAAACAATCAAATAATCTTTAGTAAAAAATCAAATTAAATACAATTTAGCAGTATTAAAATTAATTTGTTCTTTTTAACTAATGTAAGTTAGTACCTAAAGACTTTAGCCAATATATTTTTTTAATTAAGCTGTATGCAAATGTGGGAATTTATAGAGGGTTATATAAAAGAATATTGCACTTTCAGATTTTTTATTATGATTCTATGCAGGTAGGATAAAAAAACCAACTATTTTCAAAAACTTTTTTAGCGTACATACATTTATGTATACATGCTTACATACAGTGGCGATCAAAGGTGAGTGCATGTTCACAACACTGACTTTCATGATTCATAAAGGGAAACCATACAAGGGATTCCAAATTTTTTTTTTCCAAATTTTCATCATTTCATTCTTAACAAATAGGAGTAAGGCAACATTAATAAAAAAGACAAATTCTTAGATTTTGAAAGAAAAAGGAAAAAGGAAAAGGGAAAAAAAAGTGAGCTTACTTTATCAACTTTTACCCCAGATTTTTTGAAAAAAAAATTTTGATGCAACTAGTTTCTCTAATCAATTCTATTAGTAACTCTGTTTTTGTGTTTTTTAAAAGTTTTAAAAAATGGCAAAATAGGCACTTTTTGTATGAAAATTGGAAAAAAGTACCTACTTTGCCAATTTCAAAAAATTTTAAAAAATACAAGAGAAAAGATTTTTGCAAACAAAAATTTTCAAAATTTGCAAACAAAAATTTTCAAAAATCTTTTCTCTAGTATTTTTTAAAATTTTTTGAAATTGGCAAAGTAGGTACTTTTTTCTCTTATATTTTTTAAAATTTTTTGAAAATGGCAAAATAGCCACTTTTTGTATAAAAATTGGATAAAAGTGGGTATTTTGCCATTCTCAAAAAATTTTAAAAAATACAATAGGAAAGATTTTTGAAAATTTTTTTTTGCAGTTACTAATAGAATTGATTAGAGAAACTAGTTGCATCAAAATTTTTTTTCAAAAAATCTAGGGTAAAAGTTGAAAAAGTAAGCTCACTTTTTTTCCCTTTTCCTTTTTCTTTCAAAATCTAAGAATTTGTCTTTTTTATTAATGTTACCTTACTCCTATTTGTTAAGAATAAAACGATGAAACTTTAGAAAAAAAAAAAATTTGATTCCCTTGTACGGTTTTCTTTTTATGAATCATGAAAGTCAGTGTTGTGAACATGCACTCACCTTTGCTCCCCACTGTATATGTACAAATAGTAATATAAGTATTGCTTTTAAATTTAAAAATGTATTAACACAAACATTTCTATATAAATTCATAATTCTTAGAATCACATATCTAAAAATTTACTTGACATAGTGTATATACATACAGTTTGTCAAGAAAGTTGTTCGACAAAATACATATGCACATATTTGTTTTTTTATTTTTCTCTTCCTTTTTATTTTTTTCAAAAAACTCTAGACAAGAAAAATAAAATAATAAATATTTTTGTTTTTTGCCGGACAAATTGTGTTTTTTAATTGGTCGAAACACTTTCTTGACTAACTGTACATACAAAATGGAAGAGACAGAAAATAACGGATTCGAAATACATATGCACATAACAAAAAGCGACAAATTTATGTACATATGTATGTAATAATATAAGTTTTGAATGCATGTTAGTACCTTTGTTCATTTCATTGCGTTTCTGCTCCAACGTTGTACGATCTATAATTACAGAGAAATGTTTATTTGAACTAAGCTAATTTTAAATATATATGAACTTTACCTCCATATTCAATTAATTGAACCACAAAGCTGCCATTGGATAATTTGGCAATACATTTATCTTTCTCGAACTTCAATTTTTTTTTGTGCAAAACAAAATATTTTGCACAAGATATTAAAACATATTCGTTGCTCATTTTTTAAATTCCCGGTAAGCTTTGGCTCTGTAAGTTACATACATATGTATATGCAGGTCAATTCGTTTTTCATATTCTCATTGCTGCGCCTATCGACTATCGATATTCTTTTGTTTTTCTGACTGTCAAGATAGCGTCGCATTTTCTAGCTTTTAATGTGAAGTCACATTAAATATAGTTTTTCGTAAGATTTATGTATTGAAAGAAACTATTTAGGCACAAAACTAAAATAAAATGGAAAAATTGAATAAAAACATGTTTTTCATATTTATACACATTAAGCATTTTCTTATATTTATATAAATTTAAATAAAGAAAGTTGAAGTCAAATTCGATATTTACTGTAAAATTAATATTTCTTTGATATTTCTTTCTTAAATTTATTTTGTTAGAAATATAACTTTTTATATTTAGTTTCGTAGTTTGTCTCATGTCATTATTCCGAGATCTATAATATTCACTTCACACATCGGTTAAAAATATAAAACCGTCGATTTGTTATTTTTGACTTTTTTGCAATGGGCTTACTAATATTTTTAAAAGACAAATTTATTTCAATATATACTTGTATAATAAACAGATCTTGTTATTGTAGTAATGTTAAAAATAAAATCGATTTTATATAATTTTGAATTTTTTCTTACATTTGCGCAATGGGATGGCGGAATATAAAAGAACTCGACGAAATAAACTGATCTTGTTATCACACGATTTTCAATATTTTGAACGGATTTTAGACTAGAGATGTTTCAAAAAAATTTATCGAAATTATAAAATTTTTTATTTTTATTGACATTTCAACAATGTTATGGCTGAATGTAATAGAATTCATCGAAATAAACTGATCTTGTCATCATACGATTATCAATATTTTGCACGGATTTTAGACAAGACATGTTTAAAAAAAAAGCTGATAGAAATTAAAATTTTTTTTATTTTTATTGACATTTCAACAATTTAATGGCTGAATATAATAGAATTCATCGAAATAAAGTGATCTTGTCATCATACGATTATCAATATTTTGCACGGATTTTAGACTAAAGATGTTTAAAAAAAAAAACTGATCGAAATTAAAATTTTTTTTATTTTTATTGACATTTCAACATTGTAATGGCTAAATATAATAGAATTCATCGAAATAAACTGATCTTGTTATCATACGATTATCAATATTTTGCACGGATTTTAGACTAGAGATGTTTAAAAAAAAAAGCTGATCGAAACTAAAATGTTTTTTTATTTTTATTGACATTTCAACAATGTTATGGCTGAATATAATAGAATTCATCGAAATAAAGTGATCTTGTTATCATACGATTATCAATATTTTGCACGGATTTTGGACTAGAGATGTTAAAAAAAAAAAGCTGATCGAAATACAAATTTTTTTATTTTTATTGACATTTCAACAATGTTATGGCTGAATATAATAGAATTCATCGAAATAAAGTGATCTTGTTATCATACGATTATCAATATTTTGCACGGATTTTAGACAAGACATGTTTAAAAAAAAAAAAGCTGATCGAAATTAAAATTTTTTTATTTTTATTGACATTTCAACAATGTAATGGCTGAATATAATAGAATTCATCGAAAAAAAGTGATCTTGTCATCATACGATTATCAATATTTTGCACGGATTTTAGACAAGACATGTTTAAAAAAAAAAGCTGATCGAAACTAAAAATTTTTTTTTATTTTTATTGACATTTCAACAATGTAATGGCTGAATATAATAGAATTCATCGAAATAAAGTGATCTTGTTATCATACGATTATCAATATTTTGCACGGATTTTAGACTAGACATGTTTGAAAAAAAAGCTGATCGAAACTAATAATTTTTTTTTATTTTATTGACATTTCAACAATGTAATGGCTGAATATAATAGAATTCATCGAAATAAAGTGATCTTGTTATCATACGATTATCAATATTTTGCACGGATTTTAGACTGGAGATGTTTAAAAAAAAAAGCTGATCGAAACTAAATTTTTTTTTTATTTTTATTGACATTTCAACAATGTTATGGCTGAATATAATAGAATTCATCGAAAAAAAGTGATCTTGTTATCATACGATTATCAATATTTTGCACGGATTTTAGACTAGAGATGTTTAAAAAAAAAAAAAAGCTGATCGAAATTATTATTTTTTTTATTTTTATTGACATTTCAACAATGTTATGGCTGAATATAATAGAATTCATCGAAATAAAGTGATCTTGTTATCATACGATTATCAATATTTTGCACGGATTTTAGACTAGAGATGTTTAAAAAAAAAAAAAGCTGATCGAAATTAAAATTTTTTTATTTTTATTGACATTTCAACAATGTAATGGCTGAATATAATAGAATTCATCGAAATAAAGTGATCTTGTTATCATACGATTATCAATATTTTGCACGGATTTTAGACTAGACATGTTTGAAAAAAAAAGCTGATCGAAACTAAAAATTTTTTTTTTATTTTTATTGACATTTCAACAATGTAATGGCTGAATATAATAGAATTCATCGAAATAAAGTGATCTTGTTATCATACGATTATCAATATTTTGCACGGATTTTAGACTAGACATGTTTGAAAAAAAAAGCTGATCGAAACTAATAATTTTTTTTTATTTTATTGACATTTCAACAATGTAATGGCTGAATATAATAGAATTCATCGAAATAAAGTGATCTTGTTATCATACGATTATCAATATTTTGCACGGATTTTAGACTGGAGATGTTTAAAAAAAGAAGCTGATCGAAACTAAATTTTTTTTTTATTTTTATTGACATTTCAACAATGTTATGGCTGAATATAATAGAATTCATCGAAAAAAAGTGATCTTGTTATCATACGGTTATCAATATTTTGCACGGATTTTAGACTAGAGATGTTTAAAAAAAAAAAAAAAGCTGATCGAAATTATTATTTTTTTTTATTTTTATTGACATTTCAACAATGTTATGGCTGAATATAATAGAATTCATCGAAATAAAGTGATCTTGTTATCATACGATTATCAATATTTTGCACGGATTTTAGACTAGAGATGTTTAAAAAAAAAAAGCTGATCGAAATTAAAATTTTTTATTTTTATTGACATTTCAACAATGTAATGGCTGAATATAATAGAATTCATCGAAATAAAGTGATCTTGTTATCATACGATTATCAATATTTTGCACGGATTTTAGACTAGACATGTTTGAAAAAAAAAGCTGATCGAAACTAAAAATTTCTTTTTATTTTTATTGACATTTCAACAATGTAATGGCTGAATATAATAGAATTCATCGAAATAAAGTGAACTTGTTACCATACGATTATCAATATTTTGCACGGATTTTAGACTAGAGATGTTTAAAAAAAAAAAAAGCTGATCGAAATTAAAATTTTTTTATTTTTATTGACATTTCAACAATGTTATGGCTGAATATAATAGAATTCATCGAAATAAACTGATCTTGTTATTATACGATTATCAATATTTTGCACGGATTTTAGACTAGACATGTTTGAAAAAAAAAGCTGATCGAAACTAAAAATTTTTTTTTATTTTTATTGACATTTCAAAAATGTAATGGCTGAATATAATAGAATTCATCGAAATAAAGTGATCTTGTCATCATACGATTATCAATATTTTGCACGGATTTTAGACTAAAGATGTTTAAAAAAAAAAGCTGATCGAAATTAAAATTTTTTTTATTTTTATTGACATTTCAACATTGTAATGGCTAAATATAATAGAATTCATCGAAATAAACTGATCTTGTTATCATACGATTATCAATATTTTGCACGGATTTTAGACTGGAGATGTTTAAAAAAAAAAGCTGATCGAAACTAAATTTTTTTTTTATTTTTATTGACATTTCAACAATGTTATGGCTGAATATAATAGAATTCATCGAAAAAAAGTGATCTTGTTATCATACGATTATCAATATTTTGCACGGATTTTAGACTAGAGATGTTTAAAAAAAAAAAAAAAGCTGATCGAAATTATTATTTTTTTTATTTTTATTGACATTTCAACAATGTTATGGCTGAATATAATAGAATTCATCGAAATAAAGTGATCTTGTTATCATACGATTATCAATATTTTGCACGGATTTTAGACTAGAGATGTTTTAAAAAAAAAAAAAGCTGATCGAAACTAAAATTTTTTTTATTTTTATTGACATATCAACAATGTAATGGCTGAATATAATAGAATTCATCGAAATAAACTGATCTTGTCATCATACGATTATCAATATTTTGCACCGATTTTAGACTAGAGATGTTTAAAAAAAAAAGCTGATAGAAATTATGTTATGGCTGAATATAATAGAATTCATCGAAATAAACTGATCTTGTTATCATACGATTATCAATATTTTGCACGGATTTTAGACTAGACATGTTTAAAAAAAAAAGCTGATCGAAACTAAAATTTTTTTTTTATTTTTTATTGACATTTCAACAATGTTATGGCTGAACATAATAGAATTCATCGAAATAAACTGATCTTGTTATCATACGATTATCAATATTTTGCACGGATTTTAGACTAGACATGTTTAAAAAAAAAAACTGATCGAAACTAAAAATTTTTTTTTTATTTTTTATTGACATTTCAACAATGTAATGGCTGAATATAATAGAATTCATCGAAATAAAGTGATCTTGTTATCATACGATTATCAATATTTTGCACGGATCTTAGACTAGAGATGTTTAAAAAAAAATCTGATCGAAATTAAAAATTTTTTATTTTTATTGACATATCAACAATGTTATGGCTGAATTTAATATAAAACTTCGATGAATTCTATAATAATTTGTCATAATATTGTTGAAATGTTTCGAAGAATTCTATAATATTCAGCCATAACATTGTTGAAATGTCAATAAAAATAAAAAAATTTGTATTTCGATCAGCGTTTTTTTTTTAACATCTCTAGTCCAAAATCCGTGCAAAATATTGATAATCGTATGATAACAAGATCACTTTATTTCGATGAATTCTATTATATTCAGCCATAACATTGTTGAAATGTCAATAAAAATAAAAAAACATTTTAGTTTCGATCAGCTTTTTTTTTTAAACATCTCTAGTCTAAAATCCGTGCAAAATATTGATAATCGTATGATAACAAGATCAGTTTATTTCGATGAATTCTATTATATTTAGCCATTACATTGTTGAAATGTCAATAAAAATAAAAAAAATTTTAATTTCGATCAGTTTTTTTTTTTTAAACATCTTTAGTCTAAAATCCGTGCAAAATATTGATAATCGTATGATGACAAGATCACTTTATTTCGATGAATTCTATTATATTCAGCCATTACATTGTTGAAATGTCAATAAAAATAAAAAAAATTTTAATTTCTATCAGCTTTTTTTTTAAACATGTCTTGTCTAAAATCCGTGCAAAATATTGATAATCGTATGATGACAAGATCAGTTTATTTCGATGAATTCTATTATATTCAGCCATAACATTGTTGAAATGTCAATAAAAATAAAAAATTTTATAATTTCGACAAATTTTTTTTAAACATCTCTAGTCTAAAATCCGTTCAAAATATTGAAAATCGTGTGATAACAAGATCAGTTTATTTCGTCGAGTTCTTTTATATTCCGCCATCCCATTGCGCAAATGTAAGAAAAAATTCAAAATTATATAAAATCGATTTTATTTTTAACATTACTACAATAACAAGATCTGTTTATTATACAAGTATATATTGAAATAAATTTGTCTTTTAAAAATATTAGTAAGCCCATTGCAAAGAAGTCAAAAATAACAAATAGACGGTTTTATATTTTTAACCGATGTGTGAAGTGAATATTATAGATCTCGGAATAATGACATGAGACAAACTACGAAACTAAATATAAAAAGTTATATTTCTAACAAAATAAATTTAAGAAAGAAATATCAAAGAAATATTAATTTTACAGTAAATATCGAATTTGACTTCAACTTTCTTTATTTAAATTTATATAAATATAAGAAAATGCTTAATGTGTATAAATATGAAAAACATGTTTTTATTCAATTTTTCCATTTTATTTTAGTTTTGTGCCTAAATAGTTTCTTTCAATACATAAATCTTATGAAAAACTATATTAAATGTTACTTCACATTAAAAGCTAGAAAATGCGACGCTATCTTGACAGTCAGAATAACAAAAGAATATCGATAGTCGATAGGCGCAGCAATGAGAATATGAAAAACGAATTGACCTGCATATACATATGTATGTAACTTACAGAGCCAAAGCTTACCGGGAATTTTCAAAATTTTGTGAAAAATATTTTGTTTTACACAAAAGAAAATTGAAGTTCGAGGAAGATCAATGTATTGCCAAATTATCCAATGGCAGCTTCGTGGCTCAATTAATTGAATATGGAGGTAAAGTTCATATATATTTAAAATTAGCTTAGTTCAAATAAACATTTCTCTGTAATTATAGATCGTACAACGTTGGAGCAGAAACGCAACTCTTTCAAAATCTAAGAGTTTGTCTTTTTTATTAATGTTACCTTACTCCTATTTGTTAAGAATAAAACGATGAAAATTTGGAAAAAAAAAATTTGGAATCCCTTGTATGGTTTTCCTTTTATGAATCATGAAAGTCAGTGTTGTGAACATGCACTCACCTTTGATCGCCACTGTATGTAAGCATGTATACATAAATGTATGTACGCTAAAAAAGTTTTTGAAAATAGTTGGTTTTTTTATCCTACCTGCATAGAATCATAATAAAAAAAACTGAAAGTGCAATATTCTTTTATATAACCCTCTATAAATTCCCACATTTGCATACAGCTTAATTAAAAAAATATATTGGCTAAAGTCTTTAGGTACTTACTTACATTAGTTAAAAAGAGCAAATTAATTTTAATACTGCTAAATTGTATTTAATGTGACTTTTTTACTAAAGATTATTTGATTGTTTGTAGATGCTGAAACAAGACAACCTGTTGATTATTTACCTGCCAATAATGACATCATTACAATATCGCGTAAGTATACAGTAATGAAAAAATTTACATTCAATTTAACAAAAACCTTAACAATTTTTCATTCCTTTCCAGAGAAAAAGTCTCTGCCCAATGAATCAGTCATAGCAGACACAGAAAAGACGCCGGGGGAGCTTTTGTTGAACGACTGTGGTAATATTTTAGTATTTAATAGTTCAGTGTTTAAATTACTTAAACATCTTTGTTTTATATTAGTAGGTGAAATCGAGAAACAACAATCCGCTTCAGCCTTAGCTGAAGATGAAAACGACATTGATTACTCATTGAGTAAGTATTTATAATATGTAAATTATTTTTATAAGTTTAGTAATACAGAAAAATTTACAGATGTACCGGAAGAGTCAAAGGGCGTATCTGAGATAAATATTATTAGCTCTGATGTCTTTCTTCGTAAGTGTCAATTTTAAAATTTGCAATTTTAAATCAATTTATTTTTCTTTTACGTTTATTTTAAATTAAATTTGTTTTTTATTAACTGTAATTAGGTCCAAATTTGCTAAATGCTAAAAGTGTAGACGAGCAGAATAGCCAAGTATTAACAGACATTGAAAATGATGTAACAATAAACATAACATCGCAGTCAGATCCTTCGTATAGATTGAGCGAGTCCGCAACTGTTTTAAGGAACAATGTTGAAGAAAGTTTTAGCTTCACTCCTGAAACTCCACTCTTTGATGTTCGAAAATTAAATGTTCATATTGCAAAATATGAGCAAAAATCCAAGCAACACTTTTGCATGTTTTGTAACAAGCTACAGACGAAATTTGCTCGGCATTTGGAGCTAGTCCATAAAAAACATCCAGATGTTCTGCGATTTACCACCCTTCCCAAGCGCAGTCAACAGCGAAAAGAATTAATTGATATAATTCGGAAGAAAGGTGACTTCATGCATAACACGGATCAGTCAAAGAACACCGGATCGTTAATTGTACCTCGGCGAAAACGCGAAGCTTCATCTAATAAAGCACGGGACTTTGTTTGCTGCACAATGTGTAACGGATTCTTTCCCAAAAGCACGCTTCGTAATCATGTTCCACATTGCCCAAAAAATACGCACGAGAAAGGAAAGCGAAATTTATTAAAAGACGGCCGCGCTAAGACAGGTTTCATCCACCCGATCGCCAGTGATATTTTGCGTAAAACAGTTGTACCAGTACTAAATGATGATGAAATCTCCAGAGCCGTGGTTTTTGATCAACTTATTATTATGTATGCCAACCATGAATGTATGAAACACGGAAAATTACAACATGACATGATCAGATCTCACATGCGTGTACTTGGAAGGCTCAAGCTTGAAATGGAGAAACAATCGAATGGAAAATTAACTGAACTCAAAGATGCAATTGAGCCCCAATACATTAATTTGCTCGTGTCCTGCATTCGCACCGTTGCTCAATGGGATGACAATATTATGTTTTATAAAACACCTTCTGTTGCCACGTCACTAACAGGATTGATTAAGAAATGCGCCAATTTATTAAAATGTTTATTTATAAAAGAACAGGATAATGTAAAAAAGAAATTAGTAAAAGACTTTCAACATTTATGGGATATCGAAATTCCTATAAATATCAACAAAAAAGCTGTCGAAGATCAGTCGACCAAAAGGCGAGCTGCTATAACTGTTTTACCGAATAAGGACGACATAAAGACTTTATACGATTACGTTACAAACAAGTCCCAAAAAGCTCTTGAAGCATTGGAGGTCAATTTTAATTTATCAAAATGGTCAAGTTTAACTGAAAGCACTTTAATAAAACTGCAAATTTTTAATCGGCGCCGAGCAGGAGAAATTGAAAGGCTAAAAATAGAAAATTATGAAACAGCTCATGCAGTGAATGTTGATGATGAGAACTATAATAGACTAGAAGACTCAACAAAAGGAGTTGCTCAAGAATTTGTAAGAATTACAATCAGAGGAAAATTAAATAGAACAGTTCCTGTACTCCTCAATTCCTTTGATCGCCGTTGCATCGATACTATATTAAAGCATCGCCAAAGAGCTGGAGTAAAAGACTCCAATAAATATATTTTTAGCACACCAGATTCGAATCGCCTTGGCAAGGAATATATTCGTGCGTGTCCGCTCCTAAAAAGGTTTTCAACGGAATGTGGTGCTAGAGACCCAACTGCTTTGAGAGGGACTTTACTAAGGAAACAAATAGCTACCCACACCTCTATGCAAAATGCCGATGATGCTCAAATTGATCGGCTAGCTAATTTCATGGGACATCATAAGGATATTCATAAGAACATATATCGAGTGACTACACCGATCTCAGAAATAACAGAAGTTTCAAAGATGTTGCTGGCAGCATCAAATATTGAAAGATCAGAGATGTGTAAAAGTAATCAAAAACCAAATTGTAAGTGCTTCTAATTTTTGTTTTTGCATGAATATTTAAATATAATTTAGTAAACCATTATATTTAGTAACGCCTAAATGTGTGTCTTATACTTTATTAATTTTAAGTTAATGAACTCACATGTAATTCTTTCTAAATAATTTAATTACAATTACAGCAAATAATCTTGATGAAATTGATGAAAATTTGGCAAACACTACAGATGATAATGAATCTGAAAATGGTGTTGACTTCAACGACAGTGTTAAGAACACTTCTTCAAAGAAACGCCGCAGCAGTAAGTACTATTTTCGTTAAGATAATGATTGTTTTACGACGTTTATCATATTACAGCATCTCCATTTGGTAAAACACGTCGAGTTCGTTGGACAATTGAAGATAAACAGGAAATGATTGAAATATTTGGCGACCTGAAAAGTTTGCAGAAGCTGCCATCACTGCAGGAGTGCCTTCAAATAATACGAAACTCCAAATATTTGGGAGAGCGTACCCCTGCTCAGTTAAAAACATGGCTGGATAACCAACGTAAATCAGAATCCCGCAAATTAAAATAATTTTTTAATTTTAACAAACTAAGATAAATATTATGTAAAAGCCTCATTGAACTACAGAGCTTATTTAATATTATATGCGTTCTGCCATATTTTGTCTATAATTATATAATATACATTTGTTAGTTGCACAACTTTTAACAAAAGTATATTATTCTATAATGGAAAAAATAGTAAAATGGAAAGAAAATACTACATAAGCTTTGTATCGAAATGATGCTATCGCATATTAATTACTTAAATTTCTTTATTTTCTTAAGTTTGTTGTTAAACTTAAGGAACTAAGATTAATACGTCATTTTCTTTTTCCACTACAATGTTTATGTACTTCTTAAGTTTTAAAGTAAGGAAATTTCAATATTTAATATGTAATAACCTCAATTCACTTTTCAATTTATTTAATATTCTTTATGTTTTACAAAATATTTTCTATTATTAAATAATATACATTTATTTTTTGCACAATTTTCCACAAAAGTGTATTTTATAATAATAGAAAAAGATTAAGTAATACGCACAGAATATTAAATTAACTGTGCAGTAGAATGAGAATATTATATATTAAATATTGCAATTTCCTCAGTTTAAAACTTAAGAAGTACATAAACATTGAAGTGCAATGAGAAACTTACGTACTAATCTTATTTTCTTAAGTTTTGTAATAGAGGAATTGAGGTAACTAATATGTAATTCACTCATTTAAATACAAAGCTTATGTAGTATTTTTTGGCGTTTTACTTTTTTTATTATTAAATAATATACTATCTTATATATTATCTAATAATATAAATATTATTATTAAAATTAGTAATATCCAAAGAATACTAACTAAACTGTGTAGTGGAATGAGGATGTAACGTATTTATTATCTTATTATCTCGAATTTAAAAACATTAAAAGTAAATACATATTTTTTATAGTGTAAAAGTGAAAAGATAATGAACAAACATTTTGATAATGAATATGTACTTGTATTTGTATACTTTCCTTTGGTTATTAATGTTATTTTAAAAGGTACTATGTATTGAATTGCATGACATTTTAAATGTTCACCAAAAGTATTATTTAATTTCCTTTACCCAAATTAAATCTGAATGGGTTAGATGTAATTGAACTTACCTGAAATAAGTAAATTTCCTTGAATAAAAAAAAATTTTGTAAAACAATCGTGTTTTTATTCCTCAATTATTATCAGGGATCGTAACGATTATGTTAAATGAAAAAAATTTTGAAACAAGAGTAATTTTCTGATTTTTATAAATAAATTGAAAAATAAGTGACTTTCAAGAAATTTAAATTAATATAAATTAGCAGGTAAAAAAGATTTAAGACATACAAATTGGAAATAATTCAATTTTTCTGACCAATAACTCTTATTTGCTATCCCTGATTACTATTTGAAAAAGGTGGGTATTCAAATATCTTCTAAAAAAAACCTCTTTACGAGGTAAAAGTCTAGTGACGAAAGCATTTCCATGCCCCAAAATTTCTGATATCCAATTTTGTGACGAAATATATTAAATTTATTAAATATGTTAATTTCTTATATATGACAAAAAAAACAATTATTAAAAAAAAAAAATTGGCACTCTGCACTTTGCGCAAAAAGGTTCAGCTTCTTTGCACCTAATAAAAATCTTTTTGCGCAGTGCCGAATGCCAATTTTTTTTTTTAATAATTGTTTTTTTGTCATATATAAGAAATTAACATATTTAATAAATTTAATATATTTCGTCACAAAATTGGATATCAGAAATTTTGGGGCATGGAAATGCTTTCGTCACTAGACTTTTACCTCGTAAAGAGGTTTTTTTTAGAAGATATCAGAAATTTTTGCAATTGCCTCTGACAAAATTACTTTGTCAAAAGGTATTTAGTGTTTGTAGAAAGAGACCTCAATACCATGACCAAGGGGTCGTACCCATATAACTTGGCAATTATTACACCATAGCACATAGTTTCGACCCCTGATCTTTGCTGACAGCCGCCTGACTTTGGTCAGGAACACTGTGGCGCCATTTCCAGTCGGCACCCTCGAGGAGGGTTCAGTATGAGGATTTTTGCCAACCATATAATTTAGAAATTTACCTCTACCATTTTTTTTAAAAACCTTCGAATATTCTTTTCCATGAAACAAAATTGTCACTTGTTTTTAAATATATAAACTACTTTTCAACATAAAATAATAAATAAAGATCTTTGCTATTGCGAGGCCACGAGCACTTAGAAATCGTTGTATCATTGGCTTTGTAAAATTTTCCATGCTTACGTAAAACTGCTGTGTAATGTCCTTCATTAAATCCTGGACCATGGTGAAATACAGCACTTGACAAAGTGTATCTTTTATTTTCAAATCTTAACTCGGTTTGGGGAATGTTTGTTAAATTCAAATTTGTAATTTTCATATTCCATTGATCAACAAGGCAAAGTGAGAATATAAGTACACGGCCTGTATTTTCAATAAGAGACTGACTTTGAAGAACAGCTCCGCAATGGTTACATATGCTATTTTCAATATTTTTCCAGATTCCAAAATTGAAGCTTATTAATTCATTTATTTTACACTTTCTTTCCTCGGGTATATATAGCTGAGCAATCAAATTATCTGACATCTGTCGATTAGGTCTGTAATCACAATTTGAGCATTTTATAATTTCAACAAGCTTATGCGCAGTTAATTGTTTAATATTTTCCAAAGAATTGCAATCAAGTAAACGTCGTAGAAAGTCTCCGCTATCTTGCTGTTCAATGTTATCAAATATTTTTGAGCGCAAGTCGGAAATATTTATATTTGTTCCCATCATTAGTGGGTTTGTGTAATTTAAAAATGGTGCTTTTAAAATATTGCTGTTTGTATCATTTAAAATTAATTCCTTAATACATTTTGCATTTATTAAGCACTGAAAAGCTGAATTTGCATAGCACGCATTATTTGGGTTTTCCATACCTCTAATATTATGAAAAATTTCATCATTATCATTATTATTTGCAACTTTTAAATTTGTATCTAATATTGTTGGTTCTATAAAAGCTGTAGTTTGTTTACTCAAATATATATTTTTATCAAAAACATTTCTATTTTTTTTGTCATTTACCACAAGGTGTTGCAAATCTTTTCTATAAACACTTCTTAAGCGGTTATACTCTATTATAGCGCCGTCGTTTGTTTTTATACTTTTTGGATTGAGATTTAGTATATGTAAGCCTGAGAGTGTTTTCAATCGGGATAACGCTACATATGTCTGACCATTTGCAAAAATACTGTCACCAATTTCAATAACTCCAGATGTCAATGTTAAGCCTTGGCTTTTGTGAATCGTGATTGCATATGCCAAGCTTATTGGAAATTGTTTACGCACAATAAAAACGCTTTGATTTAATTGAAATTTTGATTCAATGCGTTCTATTTCATGTTCTTTTTCTTCAAATTGAACTGTTAATTTAACAACAGTTTTTTCCGAGCGGCCGTTAAAGGTAGTTGTCGTTTCGTGGAGTTTTTTGATTATTCCTATCGCTCCGTTTACCAAACCTGATGAAACATCAAGATTTCTAAGTAACATAATTTTTGCGCCTCGTTTTATTTCAATTGTATCTGCTAAATTAGCTGTTGTCGAGCATTTGCCTTTTTTTCTTAAAGTTTCTAAAGATTTTGCCGCTTTGGCTTTTTGAAGAGCTGTTTTAGCTTCAATTACATCCTCAGCTTTAAGATAAATTTTTTCAGAAGGTATTAGGTCTAACATACTCATATTTAGCTTCATACATTGTTCCCTGGTCGGAAATAGGCATATAGTATTTGAAGGTAGTTTATTGATGTATTCAATTAAATCGGAAAGACAACTTTCAATAGTATTATTATTCAGTTTAATTTGTCTTGTGTATAAAAGTTGGTAATCTTTTTCGTCTAAGATACCTAATCTAATATGCGATAAGGTCTTGGCAAACTCTTGATCAGATTGTTGTCGGATGTTTTGTGTTAGTTCATCGTATGAAAACAGCTTTGTCCATAAATTTACACAATGCAGGCCACAGAAATGTTTCTCAAGTCGATTCCTCGAAATGTTAACAAAAGGAGATGGCTCATTTACCGGATCTAATTGCAATAAATCTCCAAACAATAAAATATTTATTCTTCCAAACCATCCATCGGAATGCTCTAAGGTATCAAATATTTCAGAAAGCCGTAAATGAATTTATTGTAATGATACATTGGAGACCATTGATATCTCATCAATTATAATTAGACAAACATTTTTCAGGTTTTCTCGCATAATCTTTAATTTATAACTACTTAATTGTGTATACTTGGCTATACCTCCATGCTCCACTTGCAAATTTAATAATCTATGAATAGTTAAACCATTTACATTTCGAGCTGCAATTCCAGTTGGTCCGGCAACAACGACTTGTTCTCCAAGATTTTTTGATATATATTTTCTTAACATATTTATTAAATACGACTTTCCTGTTCCTCCAACTCCAGAAACAAATTTACGTAAAACATTTTTTGGAGAAAGCCGAGGATTTTTCAATGTTTTCTTTTCTAATTCTGTTTTCCATGCACTGCAATAATTAGTTAAGGTATCTATAACTTCATCAAATATTTTTCGTTGATCTGAATTAAGCTGAGCGATCTGATCCGAAATAGAAAGACTGTTTTCATTTATAGCTAGATTGTCCATGTCTTGAAGTTCATTTTCTAATAATACCTCAAATCCGACAATATTCTCACACTCTTCATCTTCATGACTTATGGTCTGGTTTTCCATTTCATTAGATACTCTGGCTAACTCTTTTTCAAATTCTTCGCTTATTTTTACCAATTCATCCAATTTTTCATGATATCGCATTGCATCAACCAACTCATCTTTACACTTTTCAAACGCATCAATATAGTTCTCTAAGCCACACTTAAGATCTTCAACATTACGCCAGGGCTTAAATAACAGTAATAGTCCGTAATAATAGTTTTCTGGTTGCATTTTTCTGTTTGTCTTATAATGGTTAATTAAATATGGCTTATTACGTTTGCGTAAGTAACAATTTTCATAGGGATACCAAATAACATTCTTTAATGTAGGTTTTACTTTCACTATATCGAAAAATCTCGTAAAATCGTAAAGGTTCATATGCTCTAATTTTATAGGACGATTAGGATAATGCTCGTCGACCCAGCTTGGAAAATATATATCAGTATCTTCGTCCTGCATATTTTTAAGCTCACTTCTTGGTTTTACTCTTCGACTTCTTTCTGGGCGTATATCTATCATTCTGATAACTGTATTTTCATCAGTTCCAAATAAAGACAGTTGCAGCAATGTATCAGCTGCCTCAAGGGCTCCACACTCCCGATTTGATAATGAGCGCATTGCGAATCGCCATAAATTACTAGCAACAGATCTATTCTCAAAAAAATCTCTAAAGTCATCTGTTGCAAAAGATTTTTCAGGCTTAGTTTGATATTTACAAACATAGGTGCTTAGTGAGCCAGACTTTTCGCCTATAAATTGAATATCCATATTTCCACACCAAGCAAGCAAAACTGCTGCATTATAGTCATTTATATTCTTCTCTGTTTCATTCCTTGGCAAATCATACAATCGTGTCTTTGTGAGTTTTCGACGACCCAGAATTGATTTTGCAACGCTATGCAAAACTAATCTGTCTCCAGTTTTTCTTGGGAAGCTAAATCGGCATATGTTTGATGATTTTCCTTTCTTATTTGTTGTGCGTCGCATGCAATAATTGTTGTGTATATGTGTTTGATATTTGTTAACTCGATTATAAAGAATTGGAAAAGTTTCTTTTGGCGGAAGCCGACAAGTTATATATTTATTTATAAAGGCAGCCACCTCCTCCTGACTTGACTTGTCAATAATAGGCGCGTTTTTAATCCATAAAAGTGTGTGAAAATGTTGCATACCTCTTGACTGATACTCTAGACGCCAAGCATAATGATCAATTTCTCCAAGAGGGTTATCTTTGGACAGTAGGAATTTTAATATAGCCTTAAATTTCATATTCATAAACAGTGATACACTAACAGGATCGGCAGCAATAAGACTGGATGTTGTTCGTGATGTTTTATTGGAAATGTTGTTTCTTATGCACAGAAAATCGTGAAGATCATCCCAATGATATTCGCTAGGACTAAGCGTTAAGAAAAATGTTGCGGGTCCATAATTTTCTATCATACAATTTAAATCATTTTTTTTGAACCTCCAGAACTGTTCTGTATTTCGTAGCCGACCAAATATTGTTGATAAGTTATTATTTATTTCTTTATTGTCTTGTATCATTCTCATAAAGTTGTTTTTGTTAAGATTTTTTGTCGACGATGTTATATTCAGCTTATGGAATATGCCCGCATTGAGTTGCCGTATATTTGTTTGATTTAGTAAATAGAATAAGTACTGCTGATTCAATCGAAATCTACTATGTTTGCATTTTAAAATCCATTTTATAAATTCTCCTGGCTTCAATTGAACTTCTCTTTGCTGGCCTTGACCATTTTGTCCGCTACAGAAAATATCAGGAAAGCATTTGAGGTCCAAACTTTCATCTCGATTATCAATACAGTCATCAATTACTTTTAAAACTTGATACACTGTGGCGGGCTCAGCACAAGTTTTACTTTCTATAATTGGATATATAGTCATATTTTCATAAAAATCATCTGAAGCATTTTTTTGTGTAAGCATTGCCCTATCGTTAGTATCATTAACTTCCAAATCATGTTCATTAATATTATTATCAGAATCTGTATTTGTATTTGATGATTCATATATACAGTCTACATTAACACCATCTAGAAGGGCTTCTGCATTATAAGGAAGCGAAATATCGGAATACAGTGAATTATTATTTTTCAGCCATTTTAACGCTTCAAAAATTTTTTTTACATCAATTAGTGATTGCCACACATTTCTAGTTTTGTTTGGAATACCTCTTACTATAACCGTAATATCTTGATTCTTCAGAATCGCTTCTTCTGGACTCGGAAGCTTTTTCAAAGTATTTTCAAGGGGTAATGGTAAATGGAAAACTCGTCCCTTAATTTTCTTAATAACATCGGAGCTTGGTCGTTGCTTATTATGTCCACCCATAACTGTATCCATTCTAGCAATCACTTGAAATGCTTTTGCTCGTTGAATAAATAATTTTTCAAACTCATTTAAACATGAAATGCATTCTGGGACTGAATCAAATTGTAAGTTATTAAGTACGCACGTCGGAGGTATTGACCCGCTCTTAAATTTCAAAAGGCAGAATTGACATATACGCATATCATTGAAAAAAGATTCTTCCTCGTTTTCATAATAATCTAATAAATGTTGGAAATGACGTGATTTATTCAAAAAATTGTCAGGATTTTCTTTTAAGTTTTCTGCAGAGCATAACGTTAAGCATGAAGCGCATGGATGTATTGGCCACATATTTCGGCACTCATTTTTTTTAAGCTCCTTAAATGCATGTACATACTTATCCCATATTTCACCTTCATGACTAAAAGGAAAGGAGTCTACCGAATAGCTTTTGGTTTTAAAATTTATCTGATCGGCTGTATTTTTAAGTTCATGAATATTCTCTGTTAACAGTCCAATAGTTAAATTATCAATTTTACGCAAATCAACTTTTATTGAGTATATTAATTTTAAAATTTGTCGAATATATGGAAAATGTGGAGATAGTCGTCGTATAAAAAGCAAGACAGAATGACAATTGTTCTCATGCTCATAGCAATAGTCCTGGTGGCCCTCTCTTAATTTTTTTACGTAGTCATAGGTATCATCTTCTTTTTCGGGCGATTTTGGTTGGGGTAACTCTTGTTTGACAACTTTGTTTGAGCATTTGTCAATATTTTTAAAAAATCCGAGAATTTCTTCATGTTTCAAACTAATGAAAGTTGTTATAAGTGAAATATATTGGCGCGATATTGTCGTTTTATCAATATTGCATATTTCTGGATTGCATTTCCATTTTTCAATGGTATGTTGCTCATTTTCGAAAATATTTTCAGCTCTTCCGTCCGAGTTTAAAATTAAAGTTGTTTTTGGTTTTAAAGGATTGTACGATGCGCTTGAAAAATATGCTTCCGAGTGTCGTGTATGCAATGATGGACCAAATAGTAAAGAAAACTCTGGATTGGAAGTGGAATCCATATTTATTTTAATGATCATAAATTTCTCTTTAAGAATGCATACATTTTTACAAAACGAATTTATTATGGTTTTTCTGTGATGAAAAATTTTTGAAATATTTTTTTCAACTTCAGCTCTATGTATATCATCACCTACTATGTTAATCATATTGTTTACCAAATCATAAATAGTTTTATTTAATTGAAACAAATTCAAAAGACTAATAAAGTCGGAATCTTTTTGTTCATTTATACTCATACTTTCAACATTTTTTACATTTCTTTTTGATTTATTAACCAGTTTTTTGGTTTGATTTTTTGAAATTTGAGAGTTGTGCATTTTATTGACTCGTTTTCTTAGAGATTGATTTTTGAGTCTGTGAATTATTTGTTCTTCAGTCTCGGAATTCCGATTTATTTCAGCTCTTTGAGCGTCTTTTTTGAGTCTTTCAACTCTCTGGTCTTCTGTTTCGTTTTCTCTGTTTGATATAGCCCTTTTCGCTTCTTTTTCCAAGCGTTTAAGTCTCTCTTCATCAGTCTCTAAGGCTCTGTTTAATATAATTCTTTGCGTTTCTTTTTCCAAGCGTTTAAGTCTCTCTTCATCAGTCTCTAAGGCTCTGTTTAATATAATTCTTTGCGCTTCTTTTTCCAAGCGTTTAAGTCTCTCTTCATCAGTCTCTAAGGCTCTGTTTAATATAATTCTTTGCGCTTCTTTTTCCAAGCGTTTAAGTCTCTCTTCATCAGTCTCTAAGGCTCTGTTTAATATAATTCTTTGCGCTTCTTTTTCCAAGCGTTTAAGTCTCTCTTCATCAGTCTCTAAGGCTCTGTTTAATATAATTCTTTGCGCTTCTTTTTCCAAGCGTTTAAGTCTCTCTTCATCAGTCTCTAAGGCTCTGTTTAATATAATTCTTTGCGCTTCTTTTTCCAAGCGTTTAAGTCTCTCTTCATCAGTCTCTAAGGCTCTGTTTAATATAATTCTTTGCGCTTCTTTTTCCAAGCGTTTAAGTCTCTCTTCATCAGTCTCGAAGGCTCTATTTGTGATAGCCCTAGTTTTTTCTTTTTTGAGCCTTTTTTGTCTTTGTTCTTGCGTCTCTGATTCTCTATTTAAACGAACTTTTTGTGAAATTTTTTTTATCCTTTGAGAAGTACGTTTAGGTGTTTCTAAATCCCTTTCCATTTGCGATCTTATTGCTTTATCTGAGAATAATTTTATGTGCTCTGACTCGTTTGCTGAATCATCATTTTTTTTAACCTTTTTAATATCTATACTTTCAGTTTCGGAAATAAGCTTTCTCTTAAAATTATATACTTTCTTAATCTTCTGCCCAAACATTTTGAATAGGTAATTTGTTTTATGTTGTTTATTTTTTATTTAAATATGGTTAAGGCTTTATTTTGTTTTTTTTTATAACAGTATTAAATAAAACTAAAGAATACAAAAGACTTAAATTCTTGATTTTAATTATATATTTATTTTCTTATTATATATTTTAATATAAATTTTGTTTTCTTACTTTTCTTAGGAATTTTTGATATTTATTTTTTCAAATCATTAAGGTTCTTTTCACTTAAAATTTTTTAATTTCTTCAATATATCTTTTTTAATTTTCTTATATATTTAATAAACTTTTTTTTTAAGTTTACAATTATTATTATTATTAATATTTTTTCCTCCTATTTATTCTTTCTTTTTTTTTATTTTTCTTTTGTGAAATTATATGTAAATTTTTATTTATTACTTAAATTTTTTTTATTTGCAATTTTTAATTTCTTCAATTTAACTTTTTTTTATTATTTTTCGCAACTTTAATTTTCATGCAATTAATTTTTTTTTATTTGACAAATTCTTTTCTACTTTTCTTTTTATTTTTCTTTTGTCAATTATATATTTTTCGTTCTTACTTAAATGTTTTTAATTTTAAATTTTTAGTTTCTTCAATTCAGCTTTATTGACTTTTTTTACTATTTTTCGAAATTAAAATTTTCATGCAATTAATTCTTTTTATTTCAATATTTTGATTTCCAATTTTTTTCTTTCTCTTTTTTCTTTTTCTTTTGTGAGATTATACGTATATTGTTATTTATTACTGAAATGTTTTTTATTTTTAATTTTTAATTTCTTTAATTTAACTTTTTTTTTACTATTTTTCAATTCAATTCAATTTTCAATTTTCATGCAATTAATTTTTTTTTATTTTGTATTTTTCTTTTGTCAATTATAAAATTTTTACTCAAATGTTTTTAAATTTAAATTTTTAGTTTCTTCAATTCAATTTTATTATTTAAAAATTTTGTTTTCCAATTTTACCTTTTTCTTTCTCTTTTTTATTTTGTAAATTTTTAATGTGTTTATATTATGTTAATTTTAAGTTTTCAATTTTCTTTTTAATGTTTTCTTTTTTCTTAATTTTTTTTTTCTCCAGAGTCTTTTGAATCGCTTTTTCTATTTAAGTCTTTGAATATAAATTTTTTATCTTTTAGAATTCATTTGTTAAATTCTTAATATTTTTTAAAATTTGCTTTTAATTGTTTTTCTTAAGAGTATTAAGTATTAGACAATTAAATAGCATTAACAAATGATTTAGGCTGAAAGAAAAAAAAGAAAAATAATTATTACTTTGTGAATTCAAAAAAATAACTGACACACAACCATTCACTCACAAACACATACAAAAAAAAAACGATTAATGTCTTGATTCACAATGATCCATTTATATACACTAGCTCACAAAATTTTTGACTACGAACTATGAATTGTTTTTATTGCTTAATTAATATAATCTATATATATAATAAAAAATAAAGATTTTATAATAAAAAATAAAGATTTTGTATTATCTCCTACCCATTAAAGGAAAAATTCATTTATTCATTTGAGTTGTGGAGAAAATAATCTGGGAGCCACTGTATGTTGCCAGGAAATAAAATAAATTGATTTGCAAACTTACTACTGACACACACACACTCATACACACACATATTAATTAATTTTCTCATTCGTTATTTATTCCATTTCTACTTACTTGTAATTAATTTTTGATCCTTGTAGACGCTTTTGCTTAATATAAACTGTTCGAATTTTTATATTTATTTATCTTTAAAGATGTTTCTTCAAAAATAAAGTTTTGTTCAAACAAATTAAGCTAAGCAATTTCACAATGATTTGTTTTGTATATCGGTGTGAAATATCGATAGAGATGAACACACGAACACGAATAATTTATTTTCAGGCCGACGTACAAATTTCTTTCGACAAAAAAGTTTCGACGTTTAATCAATTTTTATTTATAATCAAACTTATTTTGTAAAAATTAAAATAATCTTTTATTTAATTTTACTAACATACATATGATAGAAATCGATTGGTTAGTATCGAATGCCTAAGTGAGTCAAACGACAGGGGTGGCAACGCCATGGAGAATATCCACTGCGCTCTAGTGCCAAATAGTAGAGTTGGGCATTTTAATTCAATTTGCTGAATAAGTTCAATAGTTCATTTTTCAGTCGTGAACCAAATCAGTCATTTAGTTCAGTTGGTCATTTGGTCAGTTGATGAACTATGAACGATGAAAGGTTTCCATTCAGTTGATGAAAATCAAATGCGTTTTAGTACTCCATTAATATTTTTCATTTATTCAAACTTTTAGACTTTTTTAAATATTAAAGAAATAGTAATAATATAACAAAAATAATATCGGAAATTCAGTCCAATATTAGAGATCATCAAATGATAATAATAAAGTGGAAGATCGATTTCGAAAAAAGGAACTTTGTCTTAAAATAAAATATACTGCTACATGTTATGATGTAAAAATGTTAGTTGGTCAACTTTCTCTGGAAGCAATATGCATCGTCTGTCAGTAATAATCTGACCAGCAATTGAGAAGGTTCTCTCACATGGTACAGATGTCGCCACAATACAAAGGCGCTTTAAGACAAAGCTGTATAATTTTGGGTAAATCAACTTGCGTTGATTCCACCATACTAGAGGATCCTCTTTCCTATCCAAATATTCCTCGTTGAGGTATTTGTCAACCTCACGTACGGAAGCCACCGTTTTATTCGATGAGTGCACTATCGAGCGAGACTCTACGTCGTAGCTGTCCCATAGGCTGCCTCGAGTGGTCTTATCTTGAGCTGCAGGTGGAGAGGTAATTTGAAACTCAGTTGGCTCCACTATATGAATTGATTTCAGTTTCCTTTTGAGTGTCTCCACTGCATCCCTAAAAGCGGCATGATTTTTAAAGCCTCGACTCTTGAAACGCGGATTCAGGATTGCGCTCTCAGCATACAACATGTGTTTCTCAATGCTGCCCAGTCTGGACGTCATCTGGATTTGCATAGAACTGACCACTTCCTTCACCTCCTCAGTGACCACAGAAATTGTTGATAGAAATGAGCCAAGCATTTTGCAAAAAATGGTGACCTAGAGTAAACATATCTAAGCCTTTAATAAAAATATCTAATATGAAAAAGGTTTTTGTTGGGTCTTACCTTTGATAATGTAATATGGTTTTCTGATGATATTTCTAAAGTGATTTCGTAAAATGGCTCCAGGACCGATATCAATTCTTTCAAAATTCTCCACTCCTGCTCCAGTAAAATTAGATCCGGTCTAAGTCGAGGCAGCGCTATTGACAATGCGTCCTTTATAGTAATAAGCCTCTGCAACATGTCGTACGTTTTTTGTCGTACGTCCATTTTGAGTTTAAGTAAAGGTAAGTTTAGTTGCTGCTGGGCTTCCATAAGCACCTTCAGCCCGTTTGCACTGCGATGAAAATATTCCACTATGGACTTGCTTCGGGCAATAATAGTTTCAGTACTACTTAGGGAAGTTTGGACGACTAAATTTAAGGTATGCGCCAAACAAGCAATCGAGCGCCAATTTCCTTGATTTACTGCCCCAACAATATTAGCTGCATTGTCCGTTACAATGGCAGTCACTTTGTTCGTCATCTCCCAGTCTCCTATGGTTTTTTTCAAAAAACTGCATAGATTTGTAATAGTATGCCTTTCCTTGACCTGCCGGTCAAGTTGGTCAACTTTTCGACCAGTTGGTGGACGCCTTATAAAATTGGTAATCATCTGCTGACCAGCAACTGAAACTAATGAGGTTGGCTCAGATTCAACAGCTGGGGTTTGATCGGCGGTAGATGGTACCGTTTCCTGACGATCCAGTGCCAAATTGACAGTAGGGTGTTTGAGCTTTAAGTGACTCGCCAAATTGCCCTGGGAGCCCCCTGCAATGCTTAAGTTGGCTTTGCAATATATGCATTTGCCGTTCTTTCCATCCTTACTTTCAATAAAATAGTTCCAAATATTGCTGCGCTTTCTCTTAGACATTTTAAAATAGATTATAAAAAGATTATAAAATCGTATTTTAAAATTAACTTTTTCTTCGGCTTCAATGACTCCAGGGCTGAATAAGATAAAAAAATTTCATAACAACGGCGCCACTGACCAAAATGAACTATATAGTTCATGAAAGACTGAATAAGTTCATTAGTTCATTTTAATGACCCGTTCATTTGAACTTTTTCAGAACGAAACGACACAACTCTACCAAATAGTCGAAATAGTGTAGGAGTCCCCAAATCACCGGAGAATCTCAAATTTACAAGAATGCCTATTTTCAATGTTTTCCTCTTTTTATGAAAATCGTATCTTTATATCAAAATGTAAACAAACCACAGCTGACGCAATAGTGTGCCCCTTATCTATTGTTATCTTTTGGTGTAACATGGTAACACTGGCACAAGAAAACAAAAGTTATGTGGGCACACTATTGTTAGCTGTGATTTGCCTATTTTTATACCCTATTACTTTCAAAAATGGTAAAAGCGGGTATTCTGGACTGACGAGAAGAGGTGAAATAACTAATAAGAAATGTCGCTTATATATAATAAAAAATATCACTAGCAGACATTATAAAGCATTCAGAAATAAAGTTGTTACAATAATGATGAATACTATTATTATTATATTTACAATATACTATACAAAATTAAAAACAGTAAAAAATTAGAATTAGTGTGCCATTTTGAGTCGTGCGTCTCAAAGAGATGTGGCAGCACCAGAAAAAGTCCCGTTTAAAATTGTAAAAAATTGGTTGCAGCGCGGGCACAAAATTCCTAGAATTTTGCGTAGCGTATGCATATGTACATAGATATTTATGTGTGTATGTATATACATATTTATGTATGTATACATATGAACATATGCACTTACTTATACATACATATGTACGTCTACATTATAAAAAAAATTTCTATCTACAAATAAAAGTCATGTTTTATATTTTAATTTTTTATTATGCCATTTATTTTATTGGTTTTTAAATTTGGCCGGGAGTGATGTTGCCATCTTCATCCAAAGGTACCCAACGTTGGGCCACCGCTTGAGCCACCGGTTGGGCCACCGGTTGGGCTACCAGTTGGGCCGCCGGTTGGGCCATCGGTTGGGCCATCGGTTGGGCCATCGGTTGGGCTACCAGTTGGGCCGCCGGTTGGGCCATCGGTTGGGCCATCGGTTGGGCCATTGGTCGGGCCATCGGTAGGGCCACCGGTAGGGCACCCGGTTGACCCACGCGGATCCAGCCGGTCCCCACTTGAGCCTCTTCCATCGGCATCCAACCTGCTGGGGCATAGTCGGTTGGCGGAGTTGCAGCTTGCCATCCCTGGCAGCATTTGCCGCATTCCCTGTGACAGGGGCAATTACAGCGGCTTGGTGGCGGGCCATAGCTCCGCCATACGCGACCAGCTCCACGGCCACGACCCCGCCAGTTTTGGGCTGGAATCCAGTTCTAAAATAAAAATTTTAAAATGTTTGGTTATAAACATATTAAATTAAAAAACATATACAAATTTTCACTTACGTTGAATCGTCCGTTCGAATACATTTTTTTTTGTCTTTAAGCGGTAAATCGCTGGAGATGGTTAACTAAACTTTTTAAAAAATATCGATAACAAATTTTAATATCAGTGTCTTAACAGCACTGATATCGATATGTGAATTAGTATTGTAAAATGTTAAAATAGGAGCAACGATCAATTGACTTGAAACATGAAATTATTAGTTTTTTTTTTTAAATAAAAGAGCGGCAAAATTAATTTTTCACAAATACATTGCGGATAATTAACGGCAAATTACCCATCCCTTAAAAGTTATTTTTTTCGAAAGTGTTTAGCTAACTTGATGCACATAAACTGATTGGCAACAATGGGTTTTTCAGCAACGCATAAAATTTATATATGCTTCTGGCTTGATTACTATGTTAGAAAGTTATAGACATATGCATACATAAATTTTTAAAAACTAATCAAACGTAAATAAAATCAGTTTAAGGAATTAACAATTTGTTTATTTTGCATTGCCACAAAGCATTAACAAACTTTCGGGCAACACTAGTTATTTGTCCAACGCAAAAGCTTTCAGCTACATAGTTTCCACCTCTGGCTGTTACGACACTTTTTTTTTTAAATGTATAAAAATCAAAATACATTGCATAAAAATCATTTAAATAAATTAATGCTCGCTGTAATCGCAATTATTAAGTTTTTTTATCAGGGGCATTCAGAAACTATTTTTCTGCAAGCAGTAGGTACGCGCATGACGTTGCAACCAGTAAACATGCATGTCAAGCAGAGTGAGGGTATTTATTCAGTTAACAAATTTAGATATCAGGCAATGTCTTCCAAACTCATCGGTAAAAATGTTTGTTTCATATAAAAAACGCGAAATTTTACAAACTACAACATATTGAAAATTTAAAAATCGTAGCGGCGTTTGTTATGTTGGAAAAACAAATGCAACCTCACAATAAAAACACCCACGCAATTACAAAGTTCGACCGATTGTTGCTATGGCAGCTATATAATATAGTGGTCCGATTTGAACCAAATTTGGTCTGGATGTAAAAGACTACCGCAGTTTCATAATATGTCAGATTGGTTGAAATCGGACTACTATATCATATAGATGTCATAGGAATTAGATCGACATATGAAATTCTGATAATTCACACCGGAAAACAAAAAAAAATCTTGAAAAAAAAAAAATGGTTTTCAAATTTTTTGAAAGTAATTTTTAAATATAAAAACCTTAAAAATAAAACAAAAATAATCAAAAATTTTAAAAAATATTTATTTTTAGGTGCCATAGAATTTATTTTTTTCACAAATTTAAAAAATTTTAACTTCGATAGCCCCTAATTAAGTATGTAGGGGGCGTGGCACCTTTTTTAAATGCAAATTTCATAGGTTAAAGACTTATCTATTATATGCCATTGAAATTATTCGATTATCTTATTTGGTTCAAGAGTTACGATTTTTGCAACGTAAAATCAGCAATGGCCCCACTGTGTGACGCTGCAAGCAGTCATACATACTGCATATATACATTCAGTAGTGTAAAGATAAAAGGTATATTCAGTTAATAAGTAATATCTTCCAAACCCATCGGTAAAATTTTTTGTATCATATATCAAAAAACGCGAAATTTTACACACTACAACATATTGAAAGCTAAAAAAAATCGTTAGCGTCGTTTTCTCGAAAACCGCCAAAATGTGGGGAAAAATATCTTATTTCACCTGTTGCTTTTTACCTATGCACTTTAGAAAAAAAGTTTAAAGGTCTGCCTAAAAGCCCTCCAAAATACCTTTCCAACGATATATAGATCACGTCTGTAGCTCATATTGTTTGGATGCTATAGGCGTTTTAATTTTAGCGGTTTTTAGCGATTTCCCGCTAAACTAGCTTTTTTTCGAAAAAGTCGTAGAACAAACGTTTCTAGATTTTTGATCGGGAACAAGTCCTCATTCAAACTTTTAAGCTAAATCAACGCTTTGATACAAACAAACAAACAAACAAACAAACAAACAAACAAACAAACAGACTGACTTTTCATCTCGTTTTGAAATGGGCACCAAAAATTTCAAAATTAATTATCTTCTGAACCAGTGATCGGATTTTGATGATCAAGGTGTCATTCGACGCGTATTTTTGATTAGAATAGTAAAAAATTAAAATAAAAATCAAAAAGGCTCCAACGGCCCCATTAGCTCCAATAATTTAAATTTTTCCCCTCCCACTTACACCTGTTTATCTCACGAACCAGGTGAGTTTCTAAAAGTCTTAGTATGCACATTTGTAAGTTAAGTTAATACCTTTCGATCGGTATATAACTCGACCTGATCGGACAGTCATAGCAAATTTTCCATTCTTCCTGTGTATATATGCTAGTCGCCTTCGCACCCTTCGTGCTGCTTTCGTCACTAGCGCGGACTGCCGTCCGCAGTGATTAAACTTATGTTGCCTTTTTAAAGCGATATAGTTAATAAAAGTATAAGAATATATTTTATATATTATATTCTTTGATCATTTCGGGGTTAATGTCCTTAAAACCCACGCTATATAGATAATCAGTTCCATTCCACAATTCCCCTGTCCCTATAATATATCATTGGCTCAATATTTTAAGGAGTCCTTAAATTAAACAATATATATAACTTGAAGTTTGCATAATTTCCTTGTACTCTTTAAATTGTTTATTATGGGGTCAAGTTCCTGAAAAACAGTTTACATACAATGTAATCGTTGTCATATAATTATATCATTATGTACATTATATTATTTGATCATTTTGGGTTCAATGTCCTGATATACAACATTTACTAGAAAGCAATTTCATTCCATCGTTTCCATGTCCTCATAATATACCATTTACAATAGAGTCAATCTCAGAAAATGAGTGACCCTGAAATAATCGTTGCCTACAGTAATAATTTCTGTCCCGAAAAAATGCATTCTACATATATACTTTTTCCGAGGTGGCAACTCCACTTGTTTGACCTTAAAATATACTATATATCATAATTATATAACACGATAAAAATAGCTTCGAAATTTAAGGATTATTTCGGGGACGCCAGTCCTCAAAATATGCCCACTATCGAATGTACCCAAAACTTCAGCTACATAATAAAACTTTTATAACTTTATATTGGAGCAATTTAAAAATTTAAAATAAATTTTGGATAACATATGCGTCATTTACAACCTACTAATATCTGAAAAAGTGCGATTTTTAACTGACCCCAAAATACGCGGTGCGAATACATACATATATATATATATATATATATATATATATATATATATATATATATATATATATATATATATATATATATATATATATTGCATTTCTGCGATCGGTCGGCTGTTTCGTAACCTGCGTGAGCGCCTGCAACTTCGCAGATTTTCTGCGCCTGTCCGGCATAGCAATAGTTTTGCGGAGCAGAGTCGAGGCGCTAGCGGCAAGGAAAGTGAGGGAGGCATCCATTCGAAAAGCATTTAAGCATCATACCAGCGCGTATACCCACAAAGGGTATTTCGGCGCCCGGCAGCAGCAGCGAAAGCGAGACACGCAGATTTTCATCTGGGAGAGCGCGGCATTGTCAACACAGCAAAGAAAAGTGCTGCGGGCACAATCAGCTGTTTGGTTGACAATTATTTGCAAGAAAAAGAGTTTGTAAAGGAAAATATTAAATTTAAATTAAATTAAATTTACTTATGTTAATATATAACTAATCCAATCTTAAATGGTTCCATGGATTTAATTCATTGCCCATGTAATAAGCAGCAGCGATACATCGTTTATATAACCTTACACATATATTCATCAGCACACATACATACATCAACATTTACAACACATCATACATCATTTGTTTCTTCGATGGGCCCAACGAATATGTACCGATGGATACATTTGTGAGTAATTAAAAATAAAAAAACCTCTTTACGAGGTAAGGGTCTAGTGACGAAAACATTTTCCTGCCTTAAAATTTCTGATATCCAATTTTGTGAAGAATAATATTAAGTTTTACATATAAATTATTTTAAAAAAAATTTTGGCACCCGGCACATTGCGCTAAAATGTCTCAATTCTTTATATAAAAAAAAACTCACTGTTTTGCGCAGTGCCGAATGCAAAAATTTTTTTTAAAATAATTTTTATGTCAAACTTAATATTATTCGTCACAAAATTGAACATCAGAAATTTTGGGGCATATAACTGTTTTCGTCACTAGACTTTTACCTCGTAAAGAGGTTTTTTTTATAAGATTCCTCATGCTGACTCTACAAGCACTGCACCTCTAGCGTCGCCTCCACTAAAGCGCAAGGCGAAACGCAGTGAGCTGGACAAACTAAATGATGACATTGCTCAAATGTATTATGCGAATGATGTGATGCGTGCCACAGGACGTAGAACCTGCACCACACAGCAACATTCCCTTGCCGAGCAAGAGTCGAGCCGCAGTAGCAGCCTGAGTAGAGGAAACCGAAGTCGCAGCAGCAGCATTGGCAACATGAGCAATCAAAACAATGTTGAATTGGCGCCGTACATTCGAAATGTTGCACGTCGTGGACATCCCTTTGCCGTTGGCCGTGGCTTAAATCGAGCTAGCAAGCAGGCAAGGCAGCAACAAACAATTCAAACAAAACGTTGTCAAGTGCGTGTTGCACGTTGTGCAGCGATCCAACGAATGATGAGTGTGGAATTAGAAACGGACAATGAGACAATGAGTTCGTCTGCGTGTCTGGTGAAAAATATAAATCCCGAATGGCATTCGATGTCATCGGCGTTGACAAACTGCGTGATTTGTGCAGCATCAATTAAAAATCCGTTTAACCATTATGTGCAGCAGCATGGAGAACACTATGGCGCTAGATTGCCGACGGGTGCACTACAAGATTTACGCGCTGGCATTAATAATCGTCCAATCTATCGCACCGAAATGAGCGCCTACAATTTCAAATGTCCCTTCTGCCAGAAACAACTGGAGATCAAAAATACCAATTGGGTGAAACACTTTGCCCGTCATACGGGCGAGTTTAACATGCAGTGCTCCGTTTGTAAGATTCCACGTTACCGTGTCATTGAAGGGAAAAAACATGCGGCCAACTGTGGGCCAGGTGGTCAATTGTTAATCACCGAGACCTATGATCGGCGCATGCCCGTTCGTATCCATGTCTGTCATCTGTGTGACTTTATCCAGATGAGTCGCTTGAATCTCGAGCGACATATGATGTAGCATCATCATGGATTGCAAAAACAGTCGCTCAGAAACCTTGGCCAGGAGTTGCTACTCTATCGAACTGATGGTGTACCTCTGGTCAGATCCAAAACGGCGGCCAATAAACTGTTGCGACGTCAAAAAGCTATGGATAAGACGAGAGTGGACAAAAAGACGGATAAAAAGAAAGAGTCGACAAAGAAAAACACAAAGTTGCACATTAAATTGTCGAATGTGAAAAACCTAACCAAAACGGAGCCTCTCGAGAGGCTAGATTCGTCAGATAAGCCAGAACAGCAGACAGAGGCTAATGAAGTGGAAATGGATGAGCAAGTGGAAATTGAGCAAGTGGAAATTTCAAGTGTTGGCGGCAGTATTGGCATGCCACCAACATTGCCCGAACAGGAGCAATTGCTGGTTATTATCGAAGTTAAATTTGAGCGACCCGATAAAGAGGAAAGACTGACACACCAGCAGGAAACTGTGCCACAGATAGTTGCAGAGTTACACCTGGAGTCAGAGGCCGAGTCGGAGACAGAGTCCATGCCAAAGTTGGAGGTATTGATGTCAGTTGAAGAGGTTGAGCAAGCGAACCTTAGTCTTTCCGAAACAGAAAAAGAAACAGGCGATCGTCTAGCTTCCGAATCGGAGACTGTCCAACCGGAAACTGTCCAACCCGAAGCTCCTCAGACGGCAGCTCAGTTGGCAGGTGAACCTCAAGTACCGCCGCTGCTTGGTGGCATCAATGAGAATACCATGTTGAAGGATTTGTTGGCTGCTAGACCACATCCTCCACCCAGTCAACAGCAACTGGATCTGAATGCCGCCGGTGTCGGAAAGTTTTTGTGCGCCCAGACGGCGACAACATCAGCGTCGGTAAGCGTGCCAGAGGCAGCACCCTCTTCGGGTGTAATCAATCAGACATCGGAACTGGGTCTGGCCATCAATCAAGTGTTTAGCCTGGCAGATGCCTCAATTCCACCACGCATTACGCCCGTCACCGAGACGGTGACATTACTTACTCAAAGTCTTACTCAAAATGTGGATGGTCAGACTCCTGCTGAGATCCATATATCAATTGAACCGCGTCCGGAGATTCCAACGCCAGTTGCTGCTTCAGTTACTGCGCGACTGAATCAGCGCACACATTTGATTGCCGATAGATTCCGTTGCATGGCAAGTAATTGCAACTATTGCGCACACACGGTCATGTGCATACGGGTGCATATGAAACTCCATAGCTTTGGCTTTGGCTCAAAGGATTATCTGCGCTGCGCCTACTGCAGTCATGTGGGCAAGGATATAAACGATTATGTGCGTCATGGCGTCATTGATCACGGCCTGGCCAATCGTTTTGAACTCGAGGAACCTCGAAACGCCTCCTCGGAACTTAGTGAACGTGTCAGAGATGTTCTAAATCAGCGCACCGGCTCAACCGCTGTCAACTCATCTGCAGCCTCAACAGTCACCTCTGTTGTCCATCCGACAGCGGGAAGTGAACCAGATTCTAACTCGACCTCGCAGAGCAACGGTGACGAACCCATCTCAGTGGTGATAACGGAGCTTCTTAAGCACACCGGCTTTGATGGTAAGTTGCAATCGTCAAAACAGAGTTACCTAATATCTTAGTTACGTAAATACTTCAAGCAAAGCCCCTTTCTTCAATTCTTCGCTTAGTTCAAAATGAAGACTTACCAGGACGTAGAGCCCGAAAAGTTGGGTTGGGTTAGGTTAAGTTGTTCAGACAGCTCAACCGAAGTCGAGAGCACCCAGAAGCCCATTGTAACTGTAGGATTAGTAAGGGTGATGTATTTTGATAAATGTAGAAGAGGAGGGATGAGGTTTTAGTCTGTGTCCTCCAACCGGTTGCCTTGTGCTAGGCCCGCCCGTCTAGGAAACCGCACTTTTTCGAGACTGCCCAGTTTGTCAAAGAAGAAAGGCTTCCCGAGGAACTGAGGCAGTCACAAAGAAGATGTTGAACACTCTCCATCTCCTCTTCGGCCAATGTAACAGTGTCCCGTCAAGATCCCTATTAATATCCTTATAGCATCCAAACGATATGAGACGTGATCTATATATCGTTGTAAAGGTATTTTGAAGGGCTTTTAGGCAGACCTTTAAACTTGTTTTCTAAAGTGCATAGGTAAAAAGCAACAGGTTGGCGGCTTTCGAGAAAACGCTGCCTACGATTTTTTTTAATTTGCAATATGTTTGAGCTTGTAAAATTTCGCGTTTTTTGATATATCATTCATAAATTTATGTTGATTGGTTTGGAAGATATAACCTATTAACTGAATATATACGTTTTAATTTGAATTGAAATAGGACGGCAGCAGCAATTACATTTGACTAACAGTCCAGTAACAATGAAATCTATAATTAGACAGTCGTTCTTAATGATCGCCAGCGGCGCAAAGTGTAGAGCGTCCGATTTTTGCATGAATTCTCAGCTCGGGTTTCGGGTTCAAATCCTGGCACGGACAAAACTTTTTTTTTTTTTAATGTTTAAATGCAATTAATTTGTTAGTAGATTGTTTTCGTGCATACATTTTTTGTTGATTGGTTTGGAAGATATATCCTATTAACTGAATATATCCGTTTTACTTTGAATTGAAATAGGACAACAGCAGCAATTACATTTGACTAACAGTCCAGTAACAATGAAATCTATAATTAGACAGGCGTTCTTAAGGATTGGCAGGGGCGCAAAGTGTAGAGCGTCCAATTTTTGCATGAATTCTCAGCTCGGGTTTCGGGTTCGAATCCTGGCACGGACAAAACTTTTATTTTTTTTTTTAATTTTTAAATGCAATTAATTTGTTAGTAGATGATTATCATGCATACATTTATGTTGATTGGTTTGGAGATATATCCTGTTAACTGAATATATACGTTTTACTTTGAATTGAAACAGGACAGCAGCAGCAATTACATTTGACTAACAGTCCAGTAACAATTAAATCTATAATTAGACGACCGTTCTTAAAGATCGCCAGTGGCGCAAAGTGCAGAGCGTACGATTTTTGCATGAATTCTCAGCTCGGGTTCCGGGTTCGAATTCTAGCACGGAAAATTTTTTTTTTTTTTTTTTAAATTTTTAAATGCAAATAATTTGTTAGTATATGATTTAAAAAAGGTGTTGGCTGAAATCTTAGCTGCAAAATAAAGAATCGCTGTAGTCAGATCTGTCTGTGTGCATATTGAAAACCTCCTAGCAAAGTAACAATGCCAGAAGCATATGTAAATCACTGCGGACGGCAGTCCGCGCTAGTGACGAAAGCAGCACGAAGGGTGCGAAGGCGACTAGCATGTATACACAGGAAGAATGGAAAATTTGCTATGACTGTCCGATCAGGTCGAGTTATATACCGATCGAAAAGTATTAACTTAACTTACAAATGTGCATACTAAGACTTTTAGAAACTCACCTGGTTCGTGAGATAAACAGGTGTAAGTGGGAGGGGAACAATTTAAATTATTGGAGCTAATGGGGCCGCTGGAGCCTTTTGGTCAACATTTTAATTTTTTAATATTTTTCATAAAAATACGCGTCGAATGACACCTCAATCATCAAAATCCGACTACTGGTTCAAAAGATAAATTATTTTTAAATTTTTGGTGCCCTTCTCAAAACGAGATGAAAAGTCAGTCTGTTTGTTTGTTTGTCTGTTTGTCTGTTTGTTTGTTTGTTTGTTTGTTTGTTTGTTTGTTTGGATCAAATCGTTGATTTAGCTTAAAAGTTTGAATGAGGACTTGTAATATATTTCACTTGAAATATATTTCACTTATAACAACTTTCATTAGTTTGAAACATGAAGAAATTCTCGGATTTTTTAAAAATATTGACAAATGCTCAAACAAAGTTGACAAACAAGAGTTACCCCAACAAAAATCGCCCGAAAAAGAAGATGATACCTATGACTACGTTAAAAAATTAAGAGAGGGCCACTAGGACTATTGCTATGAGCATGAGAACAATTGTCATTCTGTCTTGCATTTTATACGACGACTATCTCCACATTTTACATATATTTGACAAATTTTAAAATTAATATACTCAATAAAAGTTGATTTGCGTAAAATTGATAATTTAACTATTGGACTGTTAACAGACAATATTAATGAACTTAAAAATACAGCTGATCAGATAAATTTGAAAACCAAAAGCTTCATGCTTAACGTTATGCTCTGCAGAAAACTTAAAAGAAGTTCCTGACTATGTTTGGGATAAATCACGTAATTTCCAACATTTATTACATTATTATGAAAACGAGGAACAATCTTTTTTCGATAATATGCGCATATGTCAATTCTGCCTTTTGAAATTTAAGAGTGGGTCAATGCCTCCGACGTGCGTACTTAATGACTCACAATTTGATTCAGTCCCAGAATGTATTTCATGTTTAAATGAGTTTGAAAAATTATTTATTCAACGAGCAAAAACATTTCAAGTGAGAATGGATACAGTTATGGGTGGACATAATAAGCAACGACCAAGCTCCGATGTTATTAAGAAAATTAAGGGACGAGTTTTCCATTTACCATTACCCCTTGAAAATACTTTGAAAAGGCTATCAAATCGGGAGTGTGGAGCCCTTGAGGCAGCTGATACATTGCAGCAACTGTCTTTATTTGGAACTGATGAAAATACAGTTATCAGAATGATAGATATACGCCCAGAAAGAAGTCGAAGAGTAAAACCAAGAAGGGAGCTTAAAAATATGCAGGACGAAGATACTGATACCAAGCTGGGTCGACGAGCATTGTCCTAATCGTCCTATAAAATTAGAGCAAATGAACCTTTACGATTTTACGAGATTTTTCGATATAGTGAAAGTAAAACCTACATTAAAGAATGTTATTTGGTATCCCTATGAAAATTATTACTTACGCAAACGAAATAAGCCATATTTAATTAACCATTATAAGACAAACAGAAAAATGCAACCAGAAAACTATTATTACGGACTATTACTGTTATTTAAGCCCTGGCGTAATGTTGAAGATCTTAAGTGTGGCTTAGAGAACTATATTGATGCGTTTGAAAAGTGTAAAGATGAGTTGGTTGATGCAATGCGATATCATGAAAAATTTGATGAATTGGTAAAAATAAGCGAAGAATTTGAAAAAGAGTTAGCAAGAGTATCTAATGAAATGGAAAACCAGAGCATAAGTCATGAAGATGAAGAGTGTGAGAATATTGTCGGATTTGAGGTATTATTAGAAAATGAACTTCAAGACATGGACAATCTAGCTATAAATGAAAACAGTCTTTCTTTTTCGGATCAGATCGCTCAGCTTAATTCAGATCAACGAAAAATATTTGATGAAGTTATAGATACCTTAACTAATTATTGCAGTGCATGGAAAACAGAATTAGAAAAGAAAACATTGAAAAATCCTCGGCTTTCTCCAAAAAATGTTTTACGTAAATTTGTTTCTGGAGTTGGAGGAACAGGAAATTCGTATTTAATAAATATGTTAAGAAAATATATATCAAAAAATCTTGGAGAACAAGTCGTTGTTGCCGGACCAACTGGAATTGCAGCTCGAAATGTAAATGGTTTAACTATTCATAGATTATTAAATTTGCAAGTGGAGCATGGAGGTATAGCCAAGTATACACAATCTTATAAAAAAAACCTCTTTACGAGGTAAAAGTCTAGTGACGAAAACAGTTATATGCCCCAAAATTTCTGATATCCAATTTTGTGACGAATAATATTAAGTTTGACATAAAAATTATTTTAAAAAAAATTTTGGCACTCGGCACATTGCGCCAAAATGTCTCAATTCTTCATACCAAATAAAACTCAATGTTTTGCGCAGTGCCGAATGCAAAAATTTTTTTTAAAATAATTTTTATGTCAAACTTAATATTATTCGTCACAAAATTGGATATCAGAAATTTTGGGGCATATAACTGTTTTCGTCACTAGACTTTTACCTCGTAAAGAGGTTTTTTTTATAAGATATCAGAAATTTTTGAATAAGATATCAGAAATTTTGAAATTTCATTCTATCAACTTTGTTTATTTTTTGTACAAGCTAAAACAAACTGTCTGCCAACACTGGTTCCCTTAAAACACACATGCCAAGCGCAAAAGCTAGTAGCACTCTCAAACTCTGGCTGCTATGACACTTTGCTGCTGCTGTATGCATGCTACTGCATATGTACATGCAGAAGTGTAAAGGTAAAAGGTATATTCAGTTAACAGGTAATATCTTCCAAACCCATCGGTAAAATTTTGTGTCATATATCAAAAAACGGGAAATTTTACACACTACAACATATTGAAAGCTAAAAAAAATCGTTAGCGTCGTTTTCTCAAAAACTGCCAAAATCTGGGACAAAATATCTTATTTGACCTATTGATTTTTACCTAAGCACTTTAGAACAAAGTTTGAAGGTTTGCCTAAAAGCCCTTCAAAATACCTTTCCAACGATACATAGATCGCGTCTGTAGCTCATATCGTTTGAATGCTATGGGGGTTTTAATTTTAACGGTTTTTAGCGATTTCCCACTAAACTAGCTTTTTTTTTCGAAAAAGTCGTAGAACAAACGTTTCAAATTAATTGCATTTAAACATTAAAAAAAAAAAAAGTTTTGTCCGTGCCAGGATTTGAACCCGAAACCCAAGCTGAGAATTCACGAAAAAATCGGACGCTCTACACTTTGCGCCACTGGCGATCATTAAGAACGACTGTCTAATTATAAATTTCATTGTTACTGGACTGTTAGTCAAATGTAATTGCTGCTGCTGTCCTATTTCAATTCAAAGTAAAACGTATATATTCAGTTAATAGGTTATATCTTCCAAACCAATCAACATAAATTTATGAATGATATATCAAAAAACGCGAAATTTTACAATCTCAAACATATTGCAAATTAAAAAAAATCGTAGGCAGCGTTTTCTCAAAAACCGCCAAAATCTGGGACAAAATATCTTATTTCACCTGTTGATTTTTACCTATGCACTTTAGAAAAAAAGTTTGAAGGTTTGCCTAAAAGCCCTTCATAACACCTTTCCAACGATACATAGATCACGTCTGTAGCTCATATCGTTTGGATGCTATAGGGGTTTTAATTTTAACGGTTTTTAGCGATTTCCCGCTAAACTAGCTTTTTTTCGAAAAAGTCGTAGAACAAACGTTTCTAGATTTTTGATCGGGAACAAGTCCTCATTCAAACTTTTAAGCTAAATTTACGATTTGATCCAAACAAACAGACAAACAAACAAACAAACAAACAAACAAACAGACTGACTTTTCATCTCGTTTTGAAAGGGGCACCAAAAATTTCAAAATTAATTATCTTCTGAACCAGTGATCGGATTTTGATGATCAAGGTGTCATTCGACGCGTATTTTTGATTAGAATAGTAAAAAATTAAAAAAAAAATCAAAAAGGCTCCAACGGCCCCATTAGCTCCAATAATTTAAATTTTTCCCCTCCCACTTACACCTGTTTATCTCACGAACCAGGTGAGTTTCTAAAAGTCTTAGTAAGCACATTTGTAAGTTAAGTTAATACCTTGCGATCGGTATATAACTCGACCTGATCGGACTGTCATAGCAAATTTTCCATTCTTCCTGTGTATATATGCTAGTCGCCTTCGCACCCTTCGTGCTGCTTTCGTCACTAGCGCGGACTGCCGTCCGCAGTGATTAAGTAGTTATAAATTAAAGATTACGCGAGAAAACCTGAAAAATGTTTGTCTAATTATAATTGATGAGATATCAATGGTCTCCAATGTATCATTACAATATATTCATTTACGGCTTTCTGAAATATTTGATACCTTAGAGCATTCCGATGGCTGGTTTGGACGAATATATATTTTATTGTTTGGAGATTTATTGCAAATAGATCCGGTAAATGAGCCATCTCCTTTTGTTAATATTTCGAGGAATCGACTTGAGAAACATTTCTGTGGCCTGCATTGTGTAAATTTATGGACAAAGCTGTTTTCATACGATGAACTAACACAAAACATCCGACAACAATTTGATCAAGAGTTTGCCAAGACCTTATCACATATTAGATTAGGTATCTTAGACGAAAACGATTATCAACTTTTATATACAAGACAAATTAAACTGAATAATAATACTATTGAAAGTTGTCTTTCCGATTTAATTGAATACATCAATAAACTACCTTCAAATACAATATGCCTATTTCCGACCAGGGAACAATGTATGAAGCTAAATACACTGCCATTCAACTGAATAGGTTCATGGTTACCGAGGTAGGAATTGGGCTGTAAATCCTAAACCAATGTTCCGATTTACATGAAATTTTTACCTATAACTCTCTGATCTTATCTTAATTAGATGCCAAAGAATGATTTTCATAAACTTAATATTTATTGCGTATTATTTTTTCTTCTGAAAGGGTAACTAATATAATGCCTTTTTTTTCGTTCATCTGAATAGGTTCAGCTGAGTTAAGTTTTAGTTTGTGATGAAATTTCGCGATAAATCGACAAAATTGGTTTGCAAATTAGTAAATTAATATATTTTCTTTATATTAAATGAAAAATTAGTCGTGAATAGCAATTTTCCGAGTACGAAAGAGGCCAAACCCAGGCCTATCACTAAGGTGGTCTTGGCCATATCCAAATCGTTAAAAAAAATTGGACGGAGCCAAAACTTTTGAGAAACAATGCCGAATATGACAAAAATATCAAAAACGGAGTCAAACACGCGACCCCTACGGCAGACAGGTGACATATTGCTCGTACTGCATCCAATTTCCACCTGTCAATTCTAAAACTAAAAATTTGTAGTGTTAAAGCAAGTGTATAAACTTTAAATCGTGTGATTTGTTGGTTAATCATCTGAAGTGATTAAAACTAAAAAAAAAACCACCATTTAATCATCCTTGTAAAGCTACACGACTGCATTTTGCAAGTTAAATGTTCAAGTTCTCAAGTTCCATAGACTGTTACTGATCTCCACACTATTACGCCTTCTTTAAACGTGTTGCGATGGCTGAGAAAATGCTCTTCTTTTCAAAGATCATGTTAGTAATAGTTGTTAGTATCTACTTAGTCCAAATTTAATTTCTTTTCGTCGGAAAAGTCGATGTTGTCCATTCCTTCATCCAGCTCATGTGTTTGCGAGCTAAATGCTGTAGTGAAGCTTTACGTGGACGATTTTAATGTGGTTTTTTTTTAAGTTTTAATCACTTTAGATGATTAACCAACAAATCACACGATTTAAAGTTTATACACTTGCTTTAACACTACAAATTTTTTTAGTTTTAGAATCTGACAGGTGGAAATTGGATGCAGTACGAGCATATGTCACCTGTCTGCCGTAGGGGTCGCGTGTTTGACTCCGTTTTTGATATTTTTGTCATATTCGGCATTGTTTCTTCAAAAGTTACTCACAACATTTTGGCTCCGTCCAATTTTTTTTAACGATTTGGATATGGCCAAGACGACCTTAGTGATAGGCCTGGGTTTGGCCTCTTTCGTACTCGGAAAATTGCTATTCACGACTAATTTTTCATTTAATATAAAGAAAATATATTAATTTACTAATTTGCAAACCAATTTTGTCGATTTATCGCGAAATTTCATCACAAACTAAAACTTAACTCAGCTGAACCTATTCAGATGAACGAAAAAAAAAGGCATTAAATTAGTTACCCTTTCAGAAGAAAAAATAATACGCAATAAATATTAAGTTTATGAAAATCATTCTTTGGCATCTAATTAAGATAAGATCAGAGAGTTATAGGTAAAAATTTCATGTAAATCGGAACATTGGTTTAGGATTTACAGCCCAATTCCTACCTCGGTAACCATGAACCTATTCAGTTGAATGGCAGTGTATGAGTATGTTAGACATAATACCTTCTGAAAAAATTTATCTTAAAGCTGAGGATGTAATTGAAGCTAAAACAGCTCTTCAAAAAGCCAAAGCGGCAAAATCTTTAGAAACTTTAAGAAAAAAAGGCAAATGCTCGACAACAGCTAATTTAGCAGATACAATTGAAATAAAACGAGGCGCAAAAATTATGTTACTTAGAAATCTTGATGTTCCATCAGGTTTGGTAAACGGAGCGATAGGAATAATCAAAAAACTCCACGAAACGACAACTACCTTTAACGGCCGCTCGGAAAAAACTGTTGTTAAATTAACAGTTCAATTTGAAGAAAAAGAACATGAAATAGAACGCATTGAATCAAAATTTCAATTAAATCAAAGCGTTTTTATTGTGCGTAAACAATTTCCAATAAGCTTGGCATATGCAATCACGATTCACAAAAGCCAAGGCTTAACATTGACATCTGGAGTTATTGAAATTGGTGACAGTATTTTTGCAAATGGTCAGACATATGTAGCGTTATCCCGATTGAAAACACTCTCAGGCTTACATATACTAAATCTCAATCCAAAAAGTATAAAAACAAACGACGGCGCTATAATAGAGTATAACCGATTAAGAAGTGTTTATAGAAAAGATTTGCAACACCTTGTGGTAAATGACAAAAAAAATAGAAATGTTTTTGATAAAAATATATATTCGAGTAAGCAAACTACAGCTTTTATAGAACCAACAATATTAGATACAAATTTAAAAGTTGCAAATAATAATGATAATGATGAAATTTTTCATAATATTAGAGGTATGGAAAACCCAAATAATGCGTGCTATGCAAATTCAGCTTTTCAGTGCTTAATAAACGCAAAATGTATTAAGGAATTAATTTTAAATGATACAAACAGCAATATTTTAGAAGCACCATTTTTAAATTACTCAAACCCACTAATGATGGGAACAAATATAAATATCTCAGATTTGCGCTCAAAAATATTTGACAACATTGAACAGCAAGATAGCGGAGACTTTCTACGACGTTTACTTGATTGCAATTCTTTGGAAAATATTAAACAATTAACTTCGCATAAGCTTGTTGAAATTATAAAATGCTCAAATTGCGATTACAGACCTAATCGACAGATGTCAGATAATTTGATTCCTCAGTTATATATACCCGAAGAAAGAAAGTGTAAAATAAATGAATTAATAAGCTTTAATTTTGGAATCTGGAAAAATATTGAAAATAGCATATGTAACCATTGCGGAGCTAGTCCTCAAAGTCAGTCTCTTATTGAAAATACAGGCCGTGTACTTATATTCTCACTTTGCCTTGTTGAAAAATGGAATATGAAAATTACAAATTTGAATTTAACAAACATTCCCCAAACCGAGTTAAGATTTGAAAATAAAAGATACACATTGTCAGGTGCTGTATTTCACCATGGTCCAGGATTTAATGAAGGACATTACACAGCAGTTTTACGTAAGGATGGAATTTTACAAAGCCAATGATACAACGATTTCTAAGTGCTCGTGGCCTCGCAATAGCAAAGATCTTTATTTATTATTTTATGTTGAAAAGTAGTTTATATATTAAAAAACAAATGACAATTTTGTTTCATGGAAAAGAATATTCGAAGGTTTTAAAAAAAAATGGTAAAGGTAAATTTCTAACTTATATGGTTGGCAAAAATCCTCATACTGAACCCTCCCCGAGGGTGCCGACTGAATTTGGCGCCACAGTGTTCCTGACCAAAGTCAGGCGGCTGTCAGCAAAGATCAGGGGTCGAAACTATGTGCTCTGGTGTAATAATTACCAATTTATATGGGTACGACCCCTTGGTCATGGTATTGAGGTCTCTTTCTACAAACACTAAATACCTTTTGACAAAGTAATTTTGTCAGAGGCAATTGCAAAAATTTCTGATATCTTCTAAAAAAACCTCTTTACGAGGTAAAAGTCTAGTGACGTAAGCATTTGCATGCCCCAAAATTTCTGATATCCATTTTTGTGACGAAATATATTAAATTCATTAGATATGTTAATTTCTTATATATGCCATAAAAAAAACCAATTATTAAAAAAAAAAAAATTGGCATTCGGCACTGCGCAAAAAGATTTTTATTAGGTGCAAAGAAGCTGAACCTTTTTGCGCAAAGTGCAGAGTGCCAATTTTTTTTGTTAATAATTGTTTTTTTTTATGTCATATATAAGAAATTAACCTATTTAATGAATTTAATATATTTCGACACAAAATTGGATATCAGAAATTTTGGGGCATGGAAATGCTTTCGTCACTAGACTTTTACCTCGTAAAGAGGTTTTTTTTAGAAGATTAATTATTAGAGTGAGCAAGTGAATTTTTAAAAACATTGTTAATGAAATGGAGAATGCAATTATAAAACCCGAAACTTTAACTTTTAACAGATTTGCGGATATATGGCCAAAGATAAATTAAACTGACTTTCAATACGGTTTGGAAGATAAAAGTGTTGCAGCAAAGATTTCTCAAAATGATTGCGAAGATCTCAAAGAGTTTTGTCGAGCAAGCTTAAGCTTCCACAGATTCGTAGCAACTACAAAGAGCTTTTAGAGCTGACAATGCTATTTCTTGGCGAAAATGTTTGTGCTTTTCGGACTTGTGGGCGACATCTCATGCAAGATTTATGGCAAAGGCCATTTATAGCTTAAAAATCTTCCTTTTTCGTAAGCACTTCAAAATGACGCAGAGAGAGCTGGGAAACAGTCGAGACGTATCAATATTTGTAGTTAAGCTCTACATAAAAGCTTGGTTTGAATGTACCAATGCTATTGCATGTCCCAATCAGGACTTAAGTGTTTTGCAAGCACCTATCGAATGTTCAAATATCGATACAATCGTCTCTGAAACCATAATAAAATGAAAAATTACTTGTGGTACTTAACACCTGATGTAGTGGGCTTAGCATTTTTTGACCCGGAAGTATCCATACAAGAAAAAAGAAATATGGTTAAGAGACTTAAAGCAATGGAACCTGCAGTGCCATTTAATAATTACAGACAAATTTCTGACGTAAAAAATATTATAAAATGCAGACTTTGTGATTTTGTGTCATACAAAACCAAATATCTTTTGTCAAGTTTCGAGCTTCAAGCTGATTTCCTCTAGGTTGATCCTTCCGAATGGAATGCTAATGAGAGTTATCAAAGTGGTTCTTCAAGAACCTTTGTGTAGTCAATGATGTTGGAGTAAAGTTTATGAAAGACTACAACAGAATATTAATACGCGATGAGGCAGAGGCACAGTTCATTTTACAAGTTGTTGATCTCTACAAACAAAAACATCCGAGCCACAAAAAGTCCGAATTAAAAAAAAAATCTCTTAAAAAATCTCTTAAGAAATCCTATACCAAGCTCATTTTCCACCCGATTGTTCCTATGGAAGTTATAGGATATAGTAATCTGATCTTAAATAAATTGGGTCGAAATGTATTTAACACAACAACATACAAAAATAGATACAAAAATGTGTGTCACACAACTAATTTTTCACCCGATTGTTCCTATGAAAGCTATAGGATAGGGAAGTCCGATTTTGACAAAATTTGGTCAGATTGTAGGAGACAGTCCTAAGAATACAATCTCTGAGTTTGGTTCATATATCTCCAGAAACAAAAAAGTTTTTCTTACTAAAGGTGATTTTTACCCGATTGTTTCTATGGAAGCTGTAGGATATAGTAGTCCGATTTTAATAATATTTTGCCAAATTGTATATAGTAATAAAATATTAGCATGTAGTAAGTTTTGTAGAGATATCTTCAAAAACAAAAAAGTTTTCCATACAACAACTAATTTCTTCCATACAAATGGCTTGGGGTGACCTTTGACCCGTTTTCGGGTCCATCAAATGAACTCCGATCGGGCTCAAATTTTGCAGGTGCATTCTAGGGGTGAAAACGAACATTTTTCAGCCCGGCGCTCATTGGTATCGCCAACTTGAAAAAACTCCATACAAGCCGCGGCCAGCCTAATGTACACATGAGTATATGTATATTTGTATATGTTTTTTATTTGTTCAATTTAAGGAACATGATTTTTTTTAATGATTCTGAGGATAGGTTGCATCTTAACTCCGTCATAACCAGCTTAAGAGCAGAAAAGACCCTTTCCACTGATACCTGGGTAGCAGGCACAGAATGAAGTACCTTAGCTAGACGGTATAGGCGTGGATATGTGAACTCTTTTTCCTCCCAATAGTTCATTATATCCACATTGACATCAATTGGTTTTGGCGAATACCCATGAATCTCTATGGTTACCAGTCAGAGTCCTCTTCAGTTCGTCCTTTTCCTCAGAGTTTTCTCCTTCGGATCCCACCTCAATTGAGTTCAAAAACTCATTCAAAAGTGAGCATATGTTCTGTGATGTTTGTTGAAGGCCATTATCCGGTTGAACCGACGATGTCTCCGAGGCCTCTGATGAAACCCGAATCTTTTTAATTTGATTCTTCTTATATATATATATATATAGAACATAAAAATTAATTAAATATGGAGGGCTTCATTAAGCTTACCTGCTTATTTAATGCAAGTATTTGGCGCATCAATTCTACCAAATGATTTTTAGCTGCCGCTAGCTGAAGAGGATTCTTAAGAATTATTCGCCTAATTCTGGGATCCAAAAAAGTCGCAGAGAGAACAACTTCATTGGTCGTAAGTTTTTCCTCCCGACTCTCCAAGCTATTGGCTAAATCGTCACTATGAATATTACCACTCATCGACTTTATTATAAGTTTGGTTTCTAGCAATAGCTTGTAGAAGTCCCCAAAATAAAGCTGTTCTATTTGCATCTTTTTGGTGGCTGCAGAAATCGGCTCCAGGACAGACAGCAGCACTTTAATGTCAGTTTATCAAGGTTAAAGAGGTACGCAAACAAATTTACACATAATTATTAACCCTTTAATGGGGTCAACAAAAAGCTTCATCAAAACTACAAAAATTAATGTTTTGACAAAATTTTATAATTAACATATTGGTAATATATGCCCGCATGTGGTTACATATAACAAATGAAATTAAATGATGAAATCGATGGCTTCAACATATTTTTCATCCCTAGCAAATACTGACAAAAATTTAAGCGGGAATGCCTAACCCTGCCTTTAGGCGGGGTTACGCATAAAGCGATTTTAGTGAACTTATTTTATATTTTCCCCATATATTGTTACATTATTTAAAAGGTGGCTAAATTTCCTATCAGCCAGTATTTTTCTTAACTGTGTACGATATGATTTACTACCTTTTTTCCTTGTCTAAAAATCAGTGTTTTCCAAAATTTATTTAATTTCTCCCAAAACCGGCTTTTTTGACTTTGATGTCATATTTCTGCAAATATATCTTGAGAAACAAAAAAGTTTTTCATACAAAAGGTTATTTTCATCCGATTGTTCCTATGACAGCTATATGATATAGTCATCCGACTTTGACCATATTAAGTCAGAATGTAAGAAACAGTCCCAAACATACAATCTGTGAGTTTGATTGAGATATCTTAAGAAACAACAAAGTTTTTATACTAAAGGTCAATTAACATCCGATTGTTCCTATGGCAGCTATATGATATAGTCATCCGACTTTGACCAAATTTGGTCAGAATGTAAAGGACAGTCCCAAACATACAATCTGTGAGTTTGGTAGAGATATCTTAAGAAACAAAAAGTTTATCATACTAAGCAATTCCGTGACCTTTGACCCCGATTTAACCCACTTAGAGGTCGAATTTCGCAAAACGCCGTCTTATTGCACGATGAAATTATTTCATCTATGTTGTGTGCTTTCTATCTTTTACCGTTTGGGCTACACGTTGATTCTCAGTCAGTCAATGAGTCAGTCAGTCAGTCAGGACAAAGAATTTTATATATATAGATTATATTTTTGGGACACATGTAATTGTCGTTTTTCAGGCGACGGATATTTAAAGTATAGAAATTGATGTTTTGGTTTATAAGCCAATTATATTTTTGGGAGACATGTAATTGTCGTTTTTCAGGCGACGGATATTTAAAGTATAGAAATCGATGTTTTGGTTTATAAGCCAATTATATTTTTGGGAGACATGTAATTGTCGTTTTTCAGGCGACGGATATTTAAAGTATAGAAATTGATGTGTTGGTTTATAAGCCAATTATATTTTTGGGAGACATGTTATTGTCGTTTTTCAGGCGACGGATATTTAAAGTATTCACTAGACATTGTTTTGTATTTATAAAATATTGAAGTTTATTAACAGGGCTTGTATTCACAATTATATTTGAACTATATTTAAAAGCATATGTGATTACGTAAGTATATGTTTTTCAATAGAGTGTAATGATATTTATTTATTTTAGATCTGTAAAAAGATAAGAATAAAAGAACATATTTGTAAAAGAAAATATGGGTTTTTGAATTACTTTATTTATCATATATATTTATGTTTAAAAAGGAAATGTGTTGTTGCAAACTTATGTAAAAAGAAAAATATTTAATTATATTATTTACCATTCGGAGAGACATGGCTAGATATATTTTCAACAAAAATTTTCTGCTTGCATTTAAATATATTTTAAGTAAAATCTATATAAGATTAAGTATGATTAAGTATGGAAAGATACGAAAGAATATTTTATTGGAAGACAAGTTTAATTATATTTTTAAACATATGGACAGATGTGGTGGATCACGTTAGTAATAACAATTTTATTTAAATATTTAAACATTTATACATTGTCATTCCAATCCTGTGTAAGTATGTAAGTACGTCTGAGGTGTTATATTTTCACTTTTTTCCTATTTTAGAATATAGTTTATCTTATAAAAAAAACCTCTTTACGAGGTAAAAGTCTAGTGACGATGTTCATAAATGAACATACTTTTTGAGCGCCCCTCGGAATCCACCACGACATGTGCAACACTCAAGTGACACAAAAGGGTCACGACGACATCAAATTACCACACGGGTCGAAATCTCAGTTCTCAGCAATACTAAAGATCAAATTGACATAAGCTAGCCTGCATATACATATGTGGGAGCAGATAAGAACATAGAGCACAAGGAGTAAAGAAATGTAGAGCAGATTAGAATGTGGATCACAGGGGGGTCAAATAACTAATACATAAGATAAGATCAGACTAAACCATGAGTAAAAGAGAACCAAACATAATGTAAGTCAACTGTCGACTCTATCTAATAATTACATAAGACGATACAATAAGTAGGAAGAAGTCAGGAATTAATGAATACTATATCTAACTCTGTCTATTAGTACATAAGAAAACCTTTAAAAACGCATACAATTCAATAAACGATGTCAGTTCATAATTTTAACTCGAGTGTGTTTTACTTAGGGATTGGCCTGCGTGCAGAAACATTGAGATCTGAGTCAGCAAGTAACTTTGCGACAAGACTTAATACATTTGCATGCATTTGGTCCTTCGAGCAATTTAGCTCTGTGACTGCCAACTGTAGCAGATACTTTAATCGGTATCGCACAGACAAGTCCATTGATAGCACCTGTCGTGCATCGTGGCAAAGTTAGGGATAATAAAAACTAAAAATAAAAATATCCTGTGTCCACGAGTGACTGCAGCGTGGGATTGGACGAACGGCGGTGGAGCAACAAACAAGCGGCGCTGGAATTTGAGCGGCGAGGGAGTCAGCAACGAAGCGTTGAAAGAGCGGCGCGGGATCGAAGCTGACGAAATTTTTTAAACTGCAAGGATCAGCGACTGGACGACGCAGAAAAGTGCTGCGCGGAATCAGTGCTGGTCAACAAAAATTAAGCGACGTGGGAATCGACTGAACTGGACGACGCAGGAAAAGTGCTGCGCGGGATCAGGGTCAGAAACCCAAGGTAAACGGCGCAACTACTTAGCGACGTGGGAATCGACTGAACTGGACGACGCAGGAAAAGTGCTGCGCGGGATCAGGGTCAGAAACCCAAGGTAAACGGCGCAACTACTTAGCGACGTGGGAATCGACTGAACTGGACGACGCAGGAAAAGTGCTGCGCGGGATCAGGGTCAGAAACCCAAAGTAAACGGCGCAAAAACTTAGCGACGTGGGAATCGACTGAACTGGACGACGCAGGAAAAGTGCTGCGCGGGATCAGGGTCAGAAACCCAAGATAAACGGCGCATATATATAAAAAAAAAAAAAAAAACCATTGTGAAAATCTGCAACTGGACGACGCAGGAAAAGTGCTGCGCGGGATCAGAGCTGATTAAAAAAGTAAGCGGCGTGGGAACAGCGACTGGACGACGCAGTAAGGAGCTGCGCGGAACCAGAGTTGGTAACCAAGATAAACGGCGCAAATAAAGGAAAATAATATATAGTTCCAAAGAACTAATAGAAAACAAAAAGGGGCGCTACGCTGGACAATAGTAAACAAACCAACAGCAGCCCTGCATTGCGACGTGCGGCGACACGACAAACAAAAAAACAACCCTCAGAAAGTGGCGGTGCATAACCACAGAGGAAACCAAATAGAAACAAGAGTTTCTAAAAATAAACACCTACTAGAATTTAACAACATCTGGAAGTTGAAGCAAAAGGCATATGGACGAGTTCCAGATAAAATTCGAAAAATTATTGACTGCGCAAAAACAATTAATAGAGAAAGCGAAGCAAGCAAGCTCAAAACCGCATCGCTTGAGTATTGAGGAATACAAAGCACGCCAGATAAAAAAATTGGAATACTCAATCCAAAAACGGAAAGAGTTTTTAAAGGACGCTGCAGAGAAGGGAGCCGGCCCACTACCTCTGACGATCGAGGAGTACAACCAAAGACGTCAAAAGAAGTCGGACCAACAACAGGAGCCAAGAAAAAAGACGAAGAGAGCCGGAAAAAGGTACCAAAGGAATAAACGAAGGCAGGAGTTGCGAACGTTAATCGCAATTACAACAGGCGAAGAAAAAGAAACACTTATTAAAGAATTTAAACAATTTGAAATAGAAAAATATCAAAATAAATAAAAAAAAAATCAAAATGGTTTATACTCGGGATCAGCTCAATGTAGTGGGGGCTAATCAAAATGCCATATACAATCAATTTAAAAACTGGGACGAGCAAATAAGAAAGGAAGAATGCCCAAGTTTGGATTGGGCAGCAAAAATTCAAGAGCAATGGGCATTGTTCAAAAGGCAGCATCAAATACTAGAGGAAAATAAATCCTTATGTGTGGGAGAATACTTTACGAAGGGAGCATTTGAAAAAACTCAAGCCATAAAAAATAAAATAATGGCAGAAGTAACTAAGAGAACTACTGATAGAATTCTTAACGAAACAGCGTTTAACGAAATGGAAAAAATGGAGATGCGAATAGAAGAGTTTGAGAATGCGGTATATGCATTGGAAAAAACAATGCATCGCGCTGGACAAAATCCAAAACAAAGCCAAAACGATCAGGACGAGATCAAAGAAGACTTCGAAAGTCTTACAGAAGCCTTCAAGGAACTAAAATTACATGAGCAAGTAACTTCATCGATTGAAATTCGCTACAAACAACTCAACCAAGAAAGAAGGGAGAAACTTAGATGGATTTCGGAGAACAAGTCATCAGGACAGAAAATAAAATTGAAGCCGGTAGACATACCACCATTCTTTGGAGACATAACGTCATGGGCAAACTTCTCAGATATGTTTGGTCAAATAATCGATGATAACGATGAATTGGATGCGAAATCCAAATTCATCAGACTAAAGGAGCTTGTGAAAGGAGAAAGTGCTCAGTTAATAAAGCACCTGCACATAAACAGCGACAATTATGAGACAGCTATAAATATATTGAGAAACAGATACGAAAACAAAAGAAAGCTGTTTACTAGCCATTGGAATCGTATTTTGGACCTGCCAAGCATGAACAGCGATTCAGACAAAAGCGTGCAAAATATGTTAGATACAACGAATAAAAGTTTACACGCCATACAAGGCATGGGCATCTCGATTAAGGATGCAGAGCCATTCATCGCTAGCATTTTAATCAGAAAGTTTGATCGTCAAGGGATACAGCAGTACGAGCATAATTCTGGTAAGACAAAGGAAATACAAACATTGGAAGATGTCTTACAGTTTCTGGAGAAACATTTGCAAACAATACAAGCAGTAAAACCTAGGATGTACAAAGAGAGCTCAAAAGTAATGAGTACAACAGTGGACAACTCATGCGGACATTGTAAAACACCAGGTCACACCATACATGACTGCTACAAATTCAGCAAGCTAGATCCAACAGAAAGGTGGGATTTCGTACGTGGCGAACATATATGTTTCAAATGTTTAAACCATAAATTCACACAAGCCCACAAATGTCAAGAGAAATGTGGAAAATGCAAAGGGAGACACAATGATTTACTGCATAGGGAGTATGAAACGAGAACAACAATGTCAACTAGAACAGCAAAAACTACATTGCTAGCAACAGCTCTAGTAGAGGTACAATCAATTACTGGAGAATGGATTATCTGTCGCGCACTCGTAGATCAAGGATCGCAAATTACAGTCGTCTCAGAAGAAACAGCACAAACGCTTAGGCTACCTAAGCAGAAAAAGCGAACGGAACTGTATGGACTTGGAGAAAATCTAGTTGGAGTGTCGAAGTCGGTCATTAAATTGAGGATTCGACCAAGATTTCCAAGCGACGAGAAATTTGAAGCCGACGCCGTTATATTAACGAAAGTCGTGAGCCCCCAACCTCCACAATCCTTCGAATACAATAAAGACGTTTGGACAAATGAAATTCTGGCGGATCCTACATTCAATAAACGAAGTAGGATTGATATCCTTATTGGAGGAGATCTATTAGCTGCCATTCTAACGAAGGGACTAAAACAAGAAGACACAGTTATTGGACAATGTACAAAACTGGGATGGATTTTGTCTGGAGCTGTAAAGATATCAGGATCAAAGCGCATTCACACGGCAGTAAATTTAGAGAAATTTTGGGAAATTGAAGAAATACCACAAGCACAACTAAACACGGACAATGAAAAGTGCATGGAAATCTTCAAGGATACAACAAAAATAGACAAGGACGGTAGATTCATTGTCAAGATGCCATTCGAGGAAGAGAAAGAGTTGGGAGAGTCCAGACATCGGGCTTTAGCACGTCTTATAAACTTAGAAAAAAGACTTCTGAAGGACAGTAAGCTAAGAAGTCAATATACTCAATTCATGAAAGAGTATCAGGAGAACAACCACATGGAAGAAACAAAAGAAATAAAGGATGGGAAATATTATATACCACATCAACCAGTAATTAGAGAGGAAAGTTTGACAACAAAGCTTCGTGTTGTATTTGATGCTTCCTCGAAAACCACTAATGGGAAAAGCCTTAATGATGTTCAGCTTACCGGACCCCACATTCAAAAATCAATCTTGGAAATAATTCTGAAATGGAGAAACTGGAAATATGTATTGACAGCAGATGTAGAAAAAATGTACAGACAAATAAAAGTAGCAGAAGAAGATCAGAAGTACCTAAAAATTTTGTGGAGAAGTGATCCGAAGGAACCCATTAAGGAATTCAAATTGACTACAGTTACATATGGAACAACTTCTGCGCCGTTTCTAGCAACAAGATGCTTACTAGAAATATCCGAACGATGTACTGATGCCTGTATTAGAGAAATAATAAAAACTGACTTTTATATGGATGATTTGATGACAGGAGCAGAAAGTAAAGAAGCATGTATCGACATCTACAGAAATATATCCAAAGAGCTAGAGAGGTATGGATTCCATCTCCGGAAATGGACATCAAATGACAAGTTAATAACAACAACATTATCTGGACAAGTCACGGAGAAATTATTCGAAATCAACAACGAAGAATCTATTAAAACCTTGGGCTTAAAATGGAACCCACAAGATGACCACTTCAGTTTCAATATATGCATGCCTTCAGAAGAAAAACTCACAAAACGGAAGGTGCTATCAGCCTTAGCAAGAATTTTCGACCCAATGGGGTGGCTCTCACCAGTAACAATATTGGCAAAACTTTTCATTCAAAAACTTTGGATATCAGAAACGACTTGGGATGAGCCATTAAATATAACAGCATCTCAAGAGTGGTTAGACTTCAATCAAAAACTGAAATCTATAGAAGATATAAAAATCCCAAGATGGACAGGAGCATGTCAGGACACGCCCTTGGAACTGCATGGATTTGCCGATGCATCCGAGTTGGCATATGCTGCTGTAATTTACGGAAAGACACCAACAGGAGTGGCATTAATCACCAGTAAAACAAAGGTGAACCCGATTAAGAACCGGAAAACATTACCAAAATTAGAGTTATGTGCAGCACACCTTCTTGCAAAACTACTAAGCGTTGTGACGGCGACAATACAAACAAAAGTACATATATATGCTTGGAGCGACTCTACAATTACACTTGGCTGGATAAGAAACAACAAGAATAAGGACAAATTCGTACGCATGAGAGCAGAACAAATCAAGGAGTTAGCACCCGCAGCCACGTGGAGTCACGTGGGAACTAAAGAAAATCCAGCAGATCTTGGAACCAGAGGTATTACGCCAGATAAATTAACAACAGCCAAGATATGGTGGAATGGCCCAGACTGGTTAACAAAGGATAAAAAAGAATGGCCAACTGAAAAAGAAAATGTAACAATGTTGAATTGCCAAACAAATAAAGATGAAAACTTTCTAGACATTATGGAAACCAGGTTCAGTTGCCTGGAAAAATTAATTAGAGTCGTTGCGAATGTAAAACGGTTCTTGAATTTATGCAAAAAACAGGGAAACGTTGGAAAATTATCAGCTCATGAGTTAAAAGAAGCCGAATTAATAATAATTAAACATCATCAAAGTAAAGAGTACTCAAATGAAATGTCAAAACTAAAAGAAAAACTACAAATAGATACAAAAAGCAAAATAGCATCGCTGCACCCGTTTCTCGACAATAACGGAGTCCTCAGAGTAGGTGGCAGACTTCAATATGCGGAGCTACAATACAATCAAAAGCACCCAATAATAATAAATAAATCACATTTAGGAGATCTAATGATTCAAAAAACACACATAGAAACGCTTCACGGAGGGAACAGAGTAACAGAAGCACAAATAAAACAAAGATTCTGGATTAATGGTCTAAAAAATTCAGTTAAACGAATAATACACAAATGCGTAAAATGCACAAGATTTCGTCAGCAAAATATGGAACAGTTAATGGGTCAAATACCAGAGCCAAGAGTCACGATATCACCACCATTCAGTCATACAGGAATCGACTACGCAGGACCCATAAACATTAGAGTATCAAAAGGAAGAGGACAAAAGTCATACAAAGGGTACATAGCACTGTTTGTATGCATGAGCACAAAAGCAGTACATTTGGAGGCAGTAAGCGATTTAACCACAGAAGCATTTATAGCAGCACTCAAAAGGTTCACAGCAAGAAAGGGAAAATGCCAACACATCTATTCAGACAACGGTACCAACTTCGTAGGAGCAGAGAGAAAATTGAACTCTGAATTTATGCAAGCAATACAAAACAACAGTCTAGCCCCCATATTGGAGAAGGAGAGAATAGAATGGCATTTTATTCCGCCGGCAAGTCCTCACTTTGGAGGAATCTGGGAAGCTGGAGTGAAATCAGTTAAACATCACTTAAAAAGAATAATTGGAGACAGCACACTCACGTATGAGGAGATGAGTACATTGCTGGCACAAATTGAAGCCATAATGAACTCTCGACCGTTATATCCGATAGACTACAGCAACGAATTCGACGACATTCTGACTCCAGGCCATTTTCTAATCGGAAGACCAATGTTGGAGGTGACCGAAAGTGTTATTGATAAGAAAATATCGTTAACAGATCGTTGGAAACTGCTGTCCAAAATGAAGACACACTTTTGGCAAAAATGGAAAGACGAATATTTAGTAACACTACAAAAACGATTGAAATGGCAAAAAGAGTCACAGAATTTGGAAGTCGGACAAATAGTTCTAGTAAAAAACGAGAACACAAGCCCGACAAAATGGCCGCTCGGACGAGTAGAAGAAACTCACCCAGGAGTAGATGGAAAAGTAAGAGTAGCCTCAATCAAAACTCAAAATGGAACAATAAAACGACCGATTCACAAGCTCTGCCCGTTAAATATCAATAAAGAAGAAACCCAGACAAATCGGAAGAAGGAAGCAACGGCAGCAGTATCAATAATCAGCTGTCTGCTTATATTCACGTTAATAAATCAAGCAACCGGACTTAATACAACGAAACCGGATCAGGCGAGAATAACACCCATAGATAGCAACGCCATGATGTTTCTAGATGTGAAAGGAAAACTAGACATAGTTTCATCGAAATGGAACCTGATCATTCACTACAATCTAGAACCATATATACTGGAACTAAATCGGATAAACTATTACATCGAAGAAGTAGCACTGAATTGTAAATACTTAGTTCAGTTTGAAGGAGCATGCGCGATGATGACACAAACAATGTTCTTCAGATACACTCAACTGAAAAACAACAACGAACTCCTTCTAAAAGTGAAAAGAAATAGACGTGCACCCTTTGAATTCGTGGGATCGATACATCATATTCTATTTGGAACAATGGACGCCGATGACCGGAAGTCACTTAAGGATAACATACAGAATGTGTTCGACAACCAACAGGACTTGAACAGAATATACAAAAAACAAACGTCTATCATAGATTCGACAATCAACATATTAAAGAAGACTACAGAAGATGTTAACAAGCAATTCGAGGCAATGGATGATGAAATACAAAGACTGCGAAACGAAATAGCGGAAAAGATATATATAAATCAAATGGCGCTGTCATATCAAATAATGCTATCACAAATAATTCAATTAATCGAAAATTGTGAAAAGATACAAGCAGCGATTACAAACTTATTTATTGATTTAAATCATGGGAGAATTAACCCACAGCTACTCAAACCGTCTCAATTAAAAGCGGAAATTAATATTATAAAAGAAAAACTGCCAGCTCAGCAAAGACTTCCTGGAGAGTCCACTGGCACAGAGATAAAGGAAATTTACAACTTAATGGAAGCGCAAGCCATGATAGTAGACAATCGGCTAGTAATACACGCCGAGATCCCGTTGTTCAACCAGGAATCAGCAACGATTTATCGAATAATTCCCATACCAGTAGTAAAGCATAGGAGAACAGTCATGGTTCAAGTAAAGGCCGAATACTTGGTATACAACTTCAACCAAGACATCTATACCTTGATAACGGGCATTCAATTAACGAAGTGTAACCTGCAGTCCAACAAACACTGGCTATGCAAGGGAAATTGGCCCTGGAAGAGCGCATCAGATAACTCATGCGAGATGTCAACATTAAAGCAAAGCACAGATCCAGCATGCGAGTTTCAACAAGTAGCAGCCGAAGACATGTGGACCCAGCTACACACCCGAAACACTTGGTTGTTCAAAATCTTCAACGAACCGATCCTGGAGTGGACCTGCGGAAGTCAACACAGTCAAGTGCTACAAATAACAGCACAAGGTATATTGCAGCTACAAGAAGGATGCACTGCCCGTCAAGACAAGCACTTACTGACCGCGTCGCAAGAGATTACAACAGAGGATGACATTCAACATCAAGCAGCACCACTAATTAAGTTAGCGAATAATATTCCACTAAATAAAATAAAACCCATGACAAATAAGCTCATTAACAATACAGAAGAAATTAATAACATTAAGAAATTACTAGAAGAACAAAAACTTGAAAACTTTAGGTTAAGAAAAATTGAATTTCATAATGTATCAGGACACACCTCTCTAACACTAATAATTATTGGAATGATAGCTGTAGGCATAATGTTCATAATAAGAAAATGTAAACAAGATAAACATAAGGTTAATATAGAGTTCGGATCTCCACCCACTACAGCCAATTGACCATGGCCCCCCGCAAAATGTTCATAAATGAACATACTTTTTGAGCGCCCCTCGGAATCCACCACGACATGTGCAACACTCAAGTGACACAAAAGGGTCACGACGACATCAAATTACCACACGGGTCGAAATCTCAGTTCTCAGCAATACTAAAGATCAAATTGACATAAGCTAGCCTGCATATACATATGCGGGAGCAGATAAGAACATAGAGCACAAGGAGTAAAGAAATGTAGAGCAGATTAGAATGTGGATCACAGGGGGGTCAAATAACTAATACATAAGATAAGATCAGACTAAACCATGAGTAAAAGAGAACCAAACATAATGTAAGTCAACTGTCGACTCTATCTAATAATTACATAAGACGATACAATAAGTAGGAAGAAGTCAGGAATATATGAATACTATATCTAACTCTGTCTATTAGTACATAAGAAAACCTTTAAAAACGCATACAATTCAATAAACGATGTCAGTTCATAATTTTAACTCGAGTGTGTTTTACTTAGGGATTGGCCTGCGTGCAGAAACATTGAGATCTGAGTCAGCAAGTAACTTTGCGACAAGACTTAATACATTTGCATGCAGACGAAAACAGTTATATGCCTCAAAATTTCTGATATCCAATTTTGTGACGAATAACATTAAGTTTGACATATAAATTATTTTAAAAAAAATTTTGGCACTCGGCACATTGCGCTAAAATGTCTCAATTCTTCATACCAAATAAAACTCACTGTTTTGCGCAGTGCCGAATGCAAAAATTTTTTTTAAAATAATTTATGTGTCAAACTTAATGTTATTCGTCACAAAATTGGATATCAGCAATTTTGGGGCATATAACTGTTTTCGTCACTAGACTTTTACCTCGTAAAGGGGTTTTTTTTATAAGATATCAGAAATTTTTGAATCAGACATCAGAAATTTTGAAATTTAATTTTTTTTTGGACAGTATATCTTTATCAACTTTGTTTATTTTTTGTACAAGCTTAAACAAACTGTCTGGCAACACTGGTTCCCTTTACAAACACATATGCCAAGCGCAAAAGCTAGTTGCACTCTCAAATTCTGGCTGCTATGACACTTTGCTGCTGCTGTCCTATTTCAATTCGAAGTAAAATGTATATATATTCAGTTAACAGCTAATATCGGCTAATAGTTATTCGACTATATTCGCAATTATAATATGTTTTAAAACAATACAGCCGAAGGCCACGCCGCCAGTGCTATACCTCATAAGTTAGTCTTAGTTTTGTAAACTGTTCTAACTTATCAATAATAATAATAATAATAATATGTTTTATCTGCCGCAAAAAAAAATTCACAACTTAAAAAAAAAAAATTTAAAAATTTTAATTTTTTTTGATACCATTTTACAATCAGTAAGTATTTCCGCATGACGCTGCAAGCAGTGTACAACAAATAACATATTTAAAAGTTATTTGAAACGTAGATTTTTCATAAATCGCCGAAATATGGGGAAAAAAACCTTATTTCACCTGAAGCTTTTTACCTGTGTTTTAAGCAAAAAAGTTTACAGCTAGGCTTAAAGCCCTTCAAAATACATTTCCAACGATATATAGATCACATCTGTAGCTTCTATCGTTTGGATGCTGTGGCTTTTGGCGATTTACATGTATGTACATGTACATACTCCATATGTACATGCAGTAGTGTAATGGTAAAAGGTATATTCAGTTAATAAGTAATATCTCCCAAACTCATCGGTAAAATTTTTTGTGTCATATATTAAAAAACGTGAAATTTTACACACTACAATATATTAAAAGCTAAAAAAAATCGTTAGCGTCGTTTTCTCAAAAAACGCCAAAATGTGGGACAAAATATTTTATTTCACCTGTTGCTTTTTACCTATGCACTTTAGAAAAAAAGTTTAAAGGTCTGCCTAAAAGCCCTTCAAAACCTTTCCAACGATATATAGATCACGTCTGTAGCTCATATCGTTTGGATGCTATAGGGGTTTTAGTTTTAGCGGTTTTTAGCGATTTCCCGCTAAAGTAGCTTTTTTTCGAAAAAGTCGTAGAACAAACGTTTCTAGATTTTTGATCGGGAACAAGTCCTCATTCAAAATTTTAAGCTAAATCAACGCTTTGATACTAACAAACAGACAAACAGACAAACAGACAAACAAACAGACAAACAAACAGACAAACAAACAGACAAACAAACAGACGAACAAACAGACTGACTTTTCATTTCGTTTTGAGAAGGGCACCAAAAATTTCAATATTAATTATCTTCTGAACCAGTGATCGGATTTTGATGATCAAGGTGTCATTCGACGCGTGTTTTTGATTAGAATAGTAAAAAATTAAAATAAAAATCGAAAAGGCTCCAACGGCCCCATTTGCTCCAATAATTTAAAATTTTCCCCTCCCACTAACACCTGTTTATCTCGCGAACCAGGTGAGTTTCCAAAAGTCTTAGTATGCACATTTGTAAGTAAAATTAATACCTTTCGATCGGTACATAACTCGACCCGAGCGGACAGTCATAGCAAATTTTCCATTCTTCCTGTGTATATATGCTAGTCGCCTTCGCACCCTTCGTGCTGTTTTCTTCACTAGTGCGGACTGCCGTCCGCAGTGATTATAATGATAGTGAAATATGTAATATTGATAATAATTATTTTAATTATTAAAATTATATGGATAATAATATTAATCATTTCAATCATATCATAACACATTAATCATATCAATTATATTCATTGACATATCATTACGCACGTTAGGTGCAATTTGAATAGAATGAGTTTAGGGCTGAGAGGACATGTTTGACTGCAGACTAGGTGCATTACTTGAATTGAAGTTGGCTATTAGGCGCTCAGTTTCAAGGAGTTTGTTATTTAGGTTCAAGATACAGCGATTGATTTTGGCGATCCTGGTAGCAGCCGCCGACGTAGTTGCCACATCTAGGTCGGCGTCAGGGGGGAGCGTAGCACGCATATCATTTAAATCTTGCAGTAAATTTTGTTTTCTTAGGAGAAGTACAGCCAAACCTGGTGTTCTGCCAGGAACGGGGGCTGGCAAAGAATGGCCTTGTGGGGTGGAGAAAAATGAAGCAAAATTAGTAGCTGGTTGAGAGGACGAAATGCTGGCAGAGGCAATCAGGTCATTAGTGTGTTCAAGATTGAAATTAAGAGTATGTAGCTCCTGGGTGATGTAATTCAATTCAGCTGGGCTTATATGAAAGCGGAGCATAGAAGTTTGTCCGGGATTGTTTGGATCGTAAGGCAGTCTAGAACGGAGATCTGCAATTTTTTGTAGTATAGTCTGCTTTTTACAGAGCAGATTGTAAAGGTAAGGTGTAGCCGAACGAAGCATTGCTTGATCTATTGGAGGTATTGGTATCGAGATCTGATGGAGAGGTCTGATATGTTTGTGAACTTGTTGAATGTATCTAGGTCTACTTCTCTCAAGTCGGGAAGGGATATAAGGAGTAGTAACAATATTTCTGGCTTCTATGTTGAAATGGTGACTCAGTCTTGCCACAAAGTTGGACGAGAATTTGTCATAAGTATCTTCGACTGTTCGAATTTTGAGATCATTATGAATGGTGTAACTGGGGGTTTGCCATTGGGCAGAAGAAATAGTTCTGAGAGTAGCATTTTGGAAAATGGTGACTCTGTCAACTTGTGCTCGACTAGAAAGGGAGCCCCAGACTGGAAGACTGTAGTGCCATAAAGGGGCAATTAATTGTTTGTAAAGGAGAGTTTTACAGTTTAAAGGGAGTTTACTGTTTTTATTGATCAACCAGTTAAGTTGAGATCTGCGAGATTTGAGTTTTGATACCAAAGCGGTGACATGTTGGCAGAAATTTAATTTTTTATCTAGTTTGATACCTAGATATGCATGCCAGTTTTTGCTTTCAATGAATTCTCCCATTAGTTTATGTCATTGTCCGGGAAGACGAATTTCGTAATCATCTCTAAGAGTATACAGTACATGTGCCGTTTTACTGGCATTAATTTTGATGCACCATTTGTTAGTCCATGTGGAAAGAGCATCGAGTAGAGTGTTGATTTGTGAAATGGCTAGAGAAGCTGAGTCAGAAGCGTACATAATGACTGCGTACATAATGACATAAAGTTTCGATTAGATAGGTAGTGGCGTATAATAGTATACAAAACTGGGGGGAGAATTAATTTAAGTTTATAGAATAGGCCCTGATGCCATACTCTATCAAAGGCTTCTTGAACATCAATGAAAACGGCAGAACAAAAATAACTCTTTTCAAAAGATTTGAAAATAAATTGAGTGTCACGTGCGAGTTGTTGTTCTGTGGAATGTTGGTATCGAAAACCAAATTGATGATTGGGAATAGCCCTTTTGAAAGTTTGTGCTTCAAACATACGTGTAAGTAGGAGACGTTCAAGGATTTTAGATAGGCCAGATAATAGACTGATAGGTCTATATGAGGAAAGTAAATCGGTGGACTTACCAGGTTTTGGGATCATGGTAACAGTAGCTATTTTCCATTGAGAAGGAAAGTGGCCAAGCCTTATTGAGTTATTGAAAATGAGGATAAGGTATAGGAGAGCAGAGTTAGGAAGGGATTTAATAGTCCTGTTGTCAATTTTGTCCAGTCCGGGAGCTTTATTATTCTCTAGTTTGCTTATGTGATTTTTTACTTCAGTGATAGTGATTGGACGGAATCTTGGATTGTAGTGAGATTGTTGTGAAGTTGATTGTTCTTTATTTGAATTTATAATTTCAAGTCTTTCATTTTCAGTATTCAGGAGGAAGGGTTGAATCTTTCCTCAAGATGTTGCGCAAAGGCTTCAGCCTTTTCCGCAGGACTTGCACACCAGATCTGACCGCCTCTAACAGAATTATGAATGGTTGACGAAGAGTCATGAAGCCTTATAGGAAGATTAGGAGTCGGTTGCCTTTTTATACTCTTGGTGAATCTCCAGAGTTTTTTCATTTACCTTTTTTATTAGCTTCGAGCGCTTTATTGAGCCTTTTGGATGCAATTTTATGCATTCTTTTGAAATTTTGATCACGAAGAACAAGGTGTTTATATTTCAAGTATCGTTTGACAATTAGCATGTTTTGAATGCGACGATTGGAGGAGTGTAATGAATACGAAAGCGACTGTTAGAAGGCAAATAATTGGAATTATTGGAGGCAAAGATGGCAGCTTGATGAATATTTCTTGTCAAGATGTCAACAGCATCGTCAATATCTTGACCAGAAGAAATTTCTGTATTTAGATGTATATTTTGGTTTAGCCATAACTGGAATTTTTTGATGCTAGCATTTGCTGGCAAAATTGGTTCGTTAAACAGAATGATATTTGGCTTTCTAGAAAGTTGTATTAGAAGGGGAAGGTGATCTGACCCAAGATCAACTGATGAATCAATTTGAAGGCAGTCACTCTGGACTGCCGCTGTAAACAGCGAAGTCAATAGCTGAAGGCCTTTTTCTTTGGCTATATGGAAAATGGGTTGGAGACCCAGTGGCTAAGATGTTATAGTTGTGGGCTCTTAAGCAGGCAGTAAGCTCCGTGCCTCTATTACAGGCACGGTTGTTACCCCACCAGCGGTGTTTGGCGTTCCAATCACCCGCAATTAGGAAGCGAAGTTCAAAAGTATTGAAAAAGTACTCAAAAGCTTCAGTGGTGAGTCCTCTTGTTGGTGGACAGTATATTGCAGCTATGTTTAGCCGCGGTTGATCAGGGAGAGTAATAATAATTGGGGCACATTGAATAGCCTCAGTACAGATAGCTGGAAGAGCAATGTGCTCTATTTTTTCATTTATGATTATGGCTGAGCCGCCACGTTTATTATTTGATGGGTGATTGGCAAGGTATATGTGGAAACCTTTAACTCTGACAGAGTCAGAGTCAATCAGATGAGTTTCAGATATAATGATAATGTCAATGTCCTGTTGATGGATAAAGGATTTAAGTTCGGTTAGTTTGTTTAGGATACCCGCAGCATTCCAGGAGATGATCCGAAGGTTGTTTGACAGGTCGTAGTTAGGCATGATGTTTGAAGTAGCTGTGCAGATTAATGATTAATAATTGGATCCAAGTCCTGAAAAGTGAAGGTTTAGGTTATAATTTTAAAAGGTATATGAACTGTAATCAGTTGTAGTAAGAATCTGAGTCTGAATTCCGAATCGGCCGAACGAATTTGTATCATAGTTGGAGCTGCTCAAATACGCAGAATTGGTTCGATATCCAGAGTTGCCAAGGGAACCAGAACCGCCGCTCAGATACGATGTGGCTCCAATGCTATTCCGCTGTGTGCTCACACGCGGCGTATACAAAGAGGAATATGTTGAATAGGAGCTGGGATAATGGCTGCCGTTGCCGCTGCTGCTGTAATGATTATAGCCAGATGATGATGATGCTGATGTGGATGATGATGCGGTGCGTGCTGACGAGGGCAGATATTTGAATAGGCTTCTGCCGCGATCGCAGATCGTTGAGTAGCGCGAATAGCCGTTAGTTGTGGCGCCTCCTCCCCCGGTGCTGGTGCCGGTGCTGCTCGAGCTGCCAGCTGGCCGACGTTGTGCCGTAGAGACTGCCACTGCCCGCTGCTGACGTTGACGATCTACGCGGCGAAATCACACGCATATTAGTGGCAGCAGCGTTCTACCGCTTCAATCGGACCAGTTTGCCGTTTTTCTGTTATTTATTGCCGTTGCGAATTGACTCGTTGCTGTTGTTTTTTTTTCTATTGCTGTTTGGCAAAATGTCCGGTTATTTCTCTTTTCACTTCTCTCTCTCTCTCTCTCTCTCTCTGTGTGGCTATTGTTGTTGTCCGTGTAGGGATGATGAAAATTGTTCAGTTAGTTTTAATTAATGTTTTTGTATGGCTAATTTTAATTTTATTGCCTTGCTCACAACACACACACGTACACACACGCTAAAAAAGCCAAGTTTCTATGAATCTTCACTTGTTAATTGTTCCTTTCACTTTATTTTAATTGTTTTTGCCTGAGCTTTTTTATTTTAAATCGACCGGACGAGAGTTTTTTTTTTCACTTATGAGGGGGCCTGTTGCTTTCCCACATATAAAGCATATAATACAAACAACGCTCCATTTTGCAAGTTTGTGTCTTCTGATCACGAGCGCCCCGCGGGGACCATGTGACTGCCCATAGGTAAAAATGTTTGAAAGAATAAGGTAACATATGGCGGTTTTTAGTGTTAGTATGGGATTTGTTTTATTTTTATATTAGTAGTTGTTAGGTTAAACTATGGCCCAAGTTGTTAGTTAGCCGCAAGCTGCTGCTAAGTTGATAAATATTTTGTGTGAAGAAAAAAGAAAAATAATATCTTAGCTGTTGAGGCTAATTTTGTTAAAAATGAAACAGGCGTAATGCATTAGAAGTATTGATATCGATGTTTTGGTTTATAAGCCAATTATATTTTTTGGGAGACATGTAATTGTCGTTTTTCAGGCGACGGATATTTAAAGTATAGAAATTGATGTTTTGGTTTATAAGCCAATTATATTTTTGGGAGACATGTAATTGTCGTTTTTCAGGCGACGGATATTTAAAGTATAGAAATTGATGTTTTGGTTTATAAGCCAATTATATTTTTGGGAGACATGTAATTGTCGTTTTTCAGGCGACGGATATTTAAAGTATAGAAATTGATGTTTTGGATTATAAGCTAATTATATTTTTGGGAGACATGTAATTGTCGTTTTTCGCTTCGCTCGCCAACCCCCGCTCGCTTCGCTCGCAAAATTGAAAAGAATTTCTTTTGTTGTCCGGTTTAACAAATTAAAACTGCTCGCTTCGCTCGCCAACCCCCAGCTCGCTGCGCTCGCAAAATTAAAAAGAACATCTTTAGTAGTCCGTTTTAACAAATTTATATAATACTAGGGGGCTCCGTCCCCTGCTCGCTTCGCTCGGCAACCCCCGCTCGCTTCGCTCGCAAAATTGAAAAGAAGGTCTTTTGTTGTCCGGCTTAACAACTTCATACTGCTCACTTTGCTCGCCAACCCTAAGCTCGCTTCGCTCGCTAAATTAAAAAGAACATCTTTAGTAGTCCAGTTTAACAAATTTATATAATATAGCATTTTTTGACGAAAAACGCAAATACTTAACTTTAGTGCTTTAATGTTTTTCCCTGGTAATTGGACTTAGGTTAAAGACAGATTTATCGATTCAGCTGAAAAATCCAGATTTAGCAGGAAAAGGCTAAATTTGGCGGGAAAAAGCTAAATTTGGCGGAAAAAAGCTAAACTTGGGGAAAATGTCAAAGTTTAGCAAGAAGAGCTAATCTATGAGTTTTGTTAGGATATCTCATACAACAACAGAGTTTTTGGTTCTAAAAGTTAATTTGCATCCGATTGTTCCTATGGCAGCCATATGATATAGTAACCCGACTTTGACTAAATTTGGTCAAAATGTAAGAAACAGTCCCAAACATACAATCTGTAAGTTTGGTTGAGATATCTTAAGAAATAAAAGAGTTTTTCTTACTAAAGGTTATTTTGTCATCCGATTGTTCCTACGGCAGCTATATGATATAGTAACCCGACTTTGACCAAATTTGGTCAGAATGTAAAGGACAGTCAAAAACATACAATCTGTGAGTTTGGTTTACATATCTTGAGAAACAAAAAAGTTTTTCATACTAAGCAATTCTGTGACCTTTGACCTTGATTTTGACCCACTTACAGGTCGAATTTCGCAAAACTCTGTCTTATTGCACGATGAAATTATCTCACCTATGTTGTGTGAAAATTTCAGCTTTCTATCTTTTACCGTTTGGGCTGCACGTTGATTCTCAGTCAGTCAGTGAGTCAGTCAGGACAAAGAGTTTTATATATATAGATAGCATTTTTTGACGAAAAACGCAAATACTTAACTTTAGTGCTTTAATGTTTTTCCCTGGTAATTGGACTTAGGTTAAAGACAGATTTATCGATTCAGCTGAAAAAATCCAGATTTAGCAGGAAAAGGCTAAATTTGGCGGGAAAAAGGTAAATTTGGCGGAAAAAGCTAACTTGGGGAAAATGTCAAAATTTAGCAAGAAGAGCTAATCTATGAGTTTTGTTAGGATATCTCATACAACAACAGAGTTTTTGGTTCTAAAAGTTAATTTGCATCCGATTGTTCCTATGGCAGCCATATGATATAGTAACCCGACTTTGACTAAATATGGTCAAAATGTAAGAAACAGTCCCAAACATACAATCTGTAAGTTTGGTTGAGATATCTTAAGAAATAAAAAAGTTTTTCATACTAATGTAGCGTGATCAATACTAATATTCAACATACCCAACTAATGTAAGGGTATATCAAACCAAATATACAATAACCCATTTAGCAACACTTTGTTGCTAAGCATAACACAAGCCAAAGTACATTTGAAATAAGATCGTCCACTTATGAGTGGCCTGACCGCGGCGCAGAATATGCAACGTCTGCATATTCGGCCGCATACCATTCCTTTGTCTTGCGTTATGTGTATACTCAATGTATATGCCATAAGTGTATACATATATGCATACGATCACTACATACTCCCGCTCTGCCGCTGTACTCAGCGACAGAGACATATATGTAAAACTCTAATGTTAGACTTAAGTATAATGAAACAGTTGAACGACACACAGTCGATGAAAACCAATCAACGTCACTAGACGTTGTTGAATTCAATAAACCTTTTAATAAAACCTAAAACATAAAAGTGTTTTGTTTGTGCAACAACCAACAAATTACATGGCGACCGTGACAGCGGTCCTGGAGGACCGACGACTATAAAGAAAACCTGAGCAACAACTACAGCAAAGCTAATACCGTTGGATGATCCGCATCGGAGGAGGCGATATTATAAGACTGAGTGAGTAGTGTGGTTGTGATAGCCAAAGCACAGTGAAAAAAAAAAGAGAAAGAGAAATGCCAAAAGCCAAACGCAGTGGCGTTTTATTCCGAGCTAAACAAGAGATTGCAAAGCTTAAGGAACTGCTTAATGCAGAAAATCCCCCAATTTGGGATACGGCTCCAAAATTCAGAACCGAATTGACTACTTAGAGTCATTCATAAACAATACACTGGCGCAAAGAAAGTCACAACACACTATTTCACCTTCTTATACACTCCTGCCCAAAACTATACGACACCTCAATAATTTTTGTTTCGACCCTCGCAGGAGAATGGGAAAGCAAAATGAAACAAAACAAAGTAAGCAGATTAATAGCAGAAAGAGTTCTGCACAAGATGCGATGTTCTTATCTCTCATTGCATCTCTCATTTTCGACTAACGGGAAAAAAGCACAAAAGTTCTATTTTTGGCTTGCCTGCAAGTGTATCAAAACTATACGACACATTTGAGTTATAGCGGCTGAAGAGAAAGTTTAAGTGACAATTAATTTTTTTTCTATTTCTGTTTAAAATTTAATGCTTTTTTAATAAAATGCCGAGCGGTAGTGTGTTAGACGAAGAAGAAAAGGCAAGAATAAGTGCTTACAATGAAGCTGGCTTTAATGTAAGCGAAATTTCGCGCAAAATGGGTCGTACACGCTGCGTTATTGCAAAATATTTAAGTGATCCCAGTAAATACGGTAAAAAGTATATCACAGGAAGAAAACCAAAGCTCTCAGAGCGTGATAAACGTCGCATAATATCAAAGGCGAGCAATTCATTTGAATCGTGCTCCACGCTTGCTGCATGTTGCAGTCAACCTGTGTCACGAATGACTGTTTGGCGGACGCTGCAGTCGTCAGAAAATATTGTTCGTGGAGTTTTAAAGAAGGCTCCATTCCTAAAACCCCACCACAAAATAGCTCGACTCAAGTTTGTGGAAAACAACTTAGAGAGAAACTGGGCCTCGGTATGAAATTTTAACTTTATTTTGTTTATGAAGCTTTGTTCAATATTTTCCATTTAGATCATTTTTTCTGATGAGAAAAATTTAATCTTGACGGCCCAGATGGCTTTCGTCACTATTGGCGAGATCTCCGTAAGGATCCCTTATGTTTTCTAAACGGAATTTTGGAGGTGGATCCGCAATGGTTTGGGGAGCGTTTCACAATTCAGGAACGCTTGACCTACGCTTCACCAGCTCGCGGATGAATAGTGGAGATTATAAAAAGTACTGGAAGATCGTCTCCTACCATTTTTGGAAGAAAATGGAGAAGGAGAGACCATTTTCATGCAAGACAATGCATCTATCCACACCAGCAGAGAGACCCAGCGCTTTCTTAATGAGCACTCCGTTAGTGTATTGGACTGGCCAGCTTGCTCCCCTGACCTAAACCCAATAGAAAATATTTGGGGTATCTTGGCCAGGCGAGTCTATGCAAACAACAAAAAATTTGAGAACGTTAAAAGCCTCAAAAACGAAATTTTGACACAATGGTCCCTTTTAGACCAAAATTTACTTAAAAAATTTATTAATTCAATGCCAAAAAGACTTTTTGAGGTGGCGAAAGCTCAAGGGGACTCCATTAACTATTAAATAATATTAATTTATTAAATTTAAAATAAAATAATAAGTAAATACAAGAAAATTCAAATGTGTCGTATAGTTTTGATACACTTGCAGGCAAGCCAAAAATAGAACTTTTGTGCTTTTTTTCCCGTTAGTCGAAAATGAGAGATGCAATGAGAGATAAGAACATCGCATCTTGTGCAGAACTCTTTCTGCTATTAGTCTGCTTACTTTGTTTTGTATCATTTTGCTTTCCCCTTCTCCTGCAAGGGTCGAAAAAAAAATTATTGAGGTGTCGTATAGTTTTGGGCAGGAGTGTATTCCTACTGTTGGAACAACTAATCAACCACCTACAAAAATATCTATCCCAATACAGAAGAAGATGTGCCCAGCTGACTGCGAGGGACCACTGGAAAGCGTATTCTGCAGAGGCACCTGCAGCAAAAACTAAGCGCAAGAGGCATTGGACTGCCACTTGCGCCATCGCGGGAAGAAAAGTGCGAATGGCAAAGGACCGCCTTTTGCACCAACGGTGGAAAAACAATCGGGCCGGCAGCGCTACATCGAGCGCCCAACACGGACCGGCAGCGCTACATAGAGCGCCCAGCGTAGAATAAATAAAATATATAATATATTTATTTTAAGCAAATCAAATGTTAAACTGAGCTCAAACCAGCCCGGTAGCGTACGGCCCATAAAGTCGTACAAAACATTAGGTAGAATACTGTAACACACCTACTACATTTTTATATAGAACGAGTATATCTCTACTTAAACGCAATCAATTTGCATTTAAAACAAAGAAAGTAAAAAAAAAAAGCCAACCATTGAACAGTTTGAAAATAATTTAAAAAAAAAAATTTTCTAAGAAATGACAAGAATTATAAAATTAAAGTGAAAATAATTTTTCGAAAAAAAAAGCCAATTTCCACTTGTTAAACAATACAATATTTTTTTTTGCTTTGTCAGAAAATTTTCCAATATGGGTTGGTTCGGCAACGATGAAAGTCAGACAAAAGACAATACGGCCAACGTGGTCAACAATGTCAAAATCGTAGATCACACAGAAGATATACAATCTTTGTGGATCCTACTGCTCATATTAACAATTGTGTCAGTTTGTCAATTTCTATTGACCATTTATGTCAAACACAATAAATTAATCAAAAAACGTTATATGAGTAGGGCCAACAACTTAAACAGAATATAGTAGGAATAATCGAATGTATTTCTTTTAGCTTACATGGCTAAGGTATTATGGAATGGAATATATTAGTAAAGACTATAAATGACTTCAAAGATCAGTTTGATAAGTCATTTAAATGCGTTAATAAAGACACGCCTATTAAAGTCGAAACACTAATATACCATATTCGTATATTAATAAAACAATATAATAATATAGTACAGGCAACAAATGAATATCAAGACAAACTCACAGCAGAACATTCCAAACAATGCCTAAAGTTAATACAATCTTTAAATACAAGATTGAAAGCTATCGGTATTAGACAGAACATTGAAATAAAGGTTCCTGAAGATTTAACTCTATTGGCTGATTTTAATGAAACCCAGCTTAACGATTTAGACGAGTCTAAACCACAAATAGACGCAGATATCAGCAGTGAAACAGATGCACTTGAAGAATTTAGCAACATGGCACAACAAGTAGCATTGGATAGGGAATATGTGAAACAAGTTTTATCATCTATCCCTGAATTCGACGGTAAAAAACTGTCACTCAACCGATTCCTAACAGCTCTACGCATAGTTGAGCGAACAAAAGGCGATCAAGAAAGCCTAGCTGTCGAAGTTATCAAGTCAAAGATAACTGGCCCAATCTTGTACAAAGTACAAGATGAAACTACAATATCGGCAATAATAACAAAACTAAAGGGTAACGTCAAGGGTGAATCACCCGAAGTACTAAAGGCAAAGCTATTCAACATTAAACAAAAGGGTAAAACAGCTTCCCAATATACTGTTGAAATCGACAAAAGAATCTATTTCTGCCATGACCAAAAATTGCGAACATGATAAACTTCGTATTATCTTGGAAGCAGGAAACTTCGTCACTTTCAATGACGTCATGGGTAAATATATCCATTGCAGTACTGAAATGACTGGAAGTGCCAGTACTGTGTTGTATCACAGAGGCAGAGGTAGAGGTAATAATTACCATTACACCCAAAGAGGTAGACCAAATGGTCGTGGTAACTATAACCAAAACTACCAACAGTATAATACCAGCAACAGAGGACCCTATAGAGGTAATGCCCGTGGTAATAACCGAGAACGGAATAATTCCAACCGAGGCGATAACCACAACAACGGCAACTACCAAGGTAATAACAATGTTCGAGTTACCCAGACTAACTCGGAAAACCAGCAAGCCCCTTAAGATATTCACAAATAAATAACAAAGTACACACAGTTAACTTAAACCTCAGTATCTTTATTAAAGTCAAAAATGAAAAAACAGGCAAAGCACTTACGCTATTGCTAGATACTGGTGCTGACATATCACTATTAAAAGAAAATGTTGATATATTCGAAAATATAAATTCAAATATATCAACCCAAATATCTGGAATTTGTGAAGGTTCAGTTCTTTCTAAAGGTTTAGTATTCATTGAATTATCTACAGGAAAGTATGTAATTCCATACGACTTTCATATAGTCGGACAAGATTTTCCAATACCTAGCGACGGCATTATTGGCATAGATTTCTTTAAAAAATATAATTGCCAATTAGATTTTACACAAGCATGTGATTCTCTAATACTTCGGCCAAATAATTTAAATTATCCAATAAAATTACCAATAATTCACACTTGCGATAATAATGCCACAATACTTCCAGCTCGTTCTGAAGTAATCCGTCAAATCAATATGGTTTCACCAGAAAACAATATCTTCATTCCAAATCAAGAAATTGATAAAGGAATATTCATTGGAAACACTATTTCCAATAACCAACAAACATTTGTCCGAATTCTAAACACTACTAACTCCATCAAAATAGCAAACCTAAACAACATTAAAATAGAAAAGCTAAGTGACTATGAAGAAGTCAAAGACATTAGCAGAGATCGCCAGGAAATGGTGATGAAAAAATTAGAAAAGAACTTTCCCCAGTTATTTAAAGAACAACTTAAAGATATCTGCACCAAGTATACTGACATATTCGGACTTGAAACCGAATCGATAACTACTAATAATTTTTATAAACAAGAATTGAGAGTTAAAGATACTGAACCAGTGTACATTAAAAATTACAGAATTCCTCATACTCATAAAGAAGAAGTTAATCGACAAGTCGAAAAACTCATCTCGGATAAAATTGTAGAGCCCTCTGTATCGGAATATAACAGCCCGATACTTCTAGTCCCCAAAAAGGGATTACCAGGATCCGATACCAAGAGATGGCGATTAGTTATAGACTATCGTCAAATAAACAAAAAATTACTTTCAGACAAATTTCCATTACCAAGAATAGATGATATTCTCGATCAATTAGGAAAAGCTAAATATTTTTTATGTCTGGACTTAATGTCCGGTTTTCACCAAATACAACTAAAAGAAGAGTCTAGAAACATTACGTCCTTTTCAACGAGCAATGGCTCCTATCGCTTCACACGATTACCATATGGACTAAAAATAGCGCCAAATTCTTTTCAAAGAATGATGACAATAGCATTTTCTGGTTTAGACCCTTCACAAGCATTCTTGTACATGGATGACTTAATCGTCATCGGTTGTTCCGAAAATCACATGATCAAAAATTTAACAAACGTTTTTGATTTGTGTAGAAAGCACAACCTCAAACTACATCCAGAAAAATGCTCATTCTTCATGCATGAAGTGACTTTTCTAGGTCACAAATGTACTGATCAAGGTATTTTACCAGACGACAAAAAATACGATGTCATTGAAAAATACCCAGTCCCTACGGACGCTGATAGCGCTAGAAGATTCGTTGCCTTCTGCAACTACTACAGACGATTTATTAAAAACTTCGCCGACTATTCACGGCACATAACTAGATTATGTAAAAAGAATGTCCCTTTCGAATGGACAGTTTAATGCCAAAACTCATTCGATTATCTAAAAGAAGCTCTAATGAAAAATAAAATACCCAGATTTTAGCAAAGAATTTTGCATCATAACAGATGCCAGTAAGTTAGCCTGCGGAGCAGTTTTAACTCAAACATATGGAGATAAACAATTGCCCGTGGCATATGCTTCTCGATCATTTACAAAAGGAGAAAGCAATAAAAATACAACCGAACAGGAGTTGGCAGCAATACACTGGGCAATAACACATTTTCGACCATATATATATGGTCAACATTTCAAGATCAAAACAGATCATAGACCACTGACATATTTATTTTCAATGGTTAAACCAAGTTCAAAATTAACGAGAATGAGATTAGACTTAGAAGAGTATGATTTTACTGTAGAATATCTCAAGGGAAAAGACAATTTCGTTGCTGATGCATTATCACGCATCACAATAAAAGAATTAAAAAATATCACAGCTAATATACTAAAATTCACTACAAGAAGTTCAAGTGGACAGAAAAAATCCTGCGCAGGAACAGAATCCGAATTGCAAAAGCAACCGGACACTTCGATGCCCAATATATATAACGTCATTCGTAATGAAGATTTTAAAAAAGTAGTGACCTTGCATATAAACTTGGCCAAATGTTTCTTAAAACATGGGAAAAAGATTATTGCAAGAATTGATGTTGCTGATCTTTATACCAATGGAGTCTTTGATTTAGATCAATTTTTCCAAAGGCTTGAAAAAATAGCCGGTATACATAGTATCAAACAACTCAAAATGGCACCGTGCGAAGAAATCTTTGAATACGTTTCAATAGATTGCTTCAAAGAAATGGGCAATAAAATATTAAAGAATCTAAGAGTAGCGCTACTCCAGCCGGTGACCACAATAAGAAATAATAAAGAAATCGAAGAAATACTGTCTACATTCCATGAAAATCCAATTCAAGGAGGGCATACGGGAACAACAAAAACTATTGCAAAAATAAAACGCTATTATTATTGGAAAAATATGACGAGTGATATCACAAATTATGTGAAAAAATGCCCAAAATGCCAAAAATCAAAAGTGTCAACGCACACACGAACTCCTTTAACACTAACAGAGACACCACTAATGGCCTTTGACAGAGTAATAGTAGACACGATCGGTCCACTACCAAAATCCGAGCAAGGTAATGAATACGCAGTTACACTGATATGCGATTTAACAAAATACCTTGTTGCCATACCTATATCTAACAAAAGTGCAAAAACAGTAGCAAAAGCTATTTTTGAAGATTTTATTCTTAAATATGGTCCAATGAAGACGTTCATTACGGACATGGGAACAGAATATAAAAACTCAGTTATAGAAGATTTATGTAAATACCTCGGTATCAAAAACATAACTTCAACAGCACACCACCACCAGACCTTGGGTACGGTAGAGCGAAGCCATAGAACATTCAACGAATTCATTCGTTCCTATATATCAGTTGATAAAACTGACTGGGATACTTGGCTACAATATTTTGTTTATTGTTTTAATACAACACCATCCACAACGCACAACTACTGCCCATACGAACTAATTTTTAGCAAAAATCCAAACCTTAATAAGGCATTTAATAGTGTTAATGAACACATTGAACCTTTATATAATGCAGAAGATTATGCTAAAGAATCAAAATATAGATTAGAAATAGCATATAAAAGAGCTAGAATAATGCTTGAACAGAACAAGCAAAAGAACAAATTAATATATGATAGAAAAGTAAAAAATATAGAATTAAACATAGGAAATAACGTACTATTAAGAAATGAAACAGGGCATAAGCTAGATCCGGTATATATAGGACCATTTAAGGTCGTTGGAATGCACTATGGGGCGAAATCCGAAAAATCGAATATTAATTAATAACTTTTAAAGTAAGCTAGATTTTTGAATGCGGTTTTTTTATTTATATTATGTGCACCCTCAGAAATATTTTTGGAAAAGTGGGCGTGTCACTACCCCCGCCCTTAATTTTTATTTTTTTTTATTTTTTTTATCGGTAACAAGTAAGTTCAAATTTGTTAACCCAAATAACAATCATTGGCCTTGTATATCATTAGCAATTAAAAGAAAAGTGGGTGGGTCACCGCCCCAGCAAAAAAAAATAAATGAAAAAAAATTTTTTTTCATATTTTAAAATTTAATATCTACATGAATATATATTTACTAAAATACTTCTTTATACATACAAATAAAGTTATCATATTGGAAAAACATAATTTTGATGAAATTTATGAGTTAAAGGAACAATAGTTGAAATTAATCGTAATTTTCTTAATTTTAAATTTCTTCATCAAACATAAAAAACGATGAGGGTAATTCTTCTTCGAATTCCGCAGATGTTTGATTTGGCCTTCCATTTCACATGATAATTTGTCGATTATTGATGCCATTTGATTCGTTCAACTATAATTTAGTTGTGCTCATTAACCAATTTGAATGTGTTTTTTCAAAATATATTTTTTTTCTGTGGCATTTCTTCCATTTGGTACTTAAATTTCGGCACATAATTTGGCTTTTGTTTTTTAAATAGGATTCATATTTTAAAACAATTATTTTTTTACTTAGTTTCCTCTTAAAAAGATCAATAATTGCATTTATTTGGTTATGGCTGCCTTTCTCCTTGCACCATATGTCAAACAGCTCCACATTTATAAACTCGAAGATACCAGCAAAAAATTAATTTGCGCCGATTGTCGCAAATTGTTCACATTGAGACATAATTCCTTTAAATAACAATGAATGGATCTACGACATACAGTTGGAATTACATTAAGCCTCGTTAAGCATCATTGCTAAATTCTTTCGCAAAGTTGATATTTCTTTCCAAGAAATTACGTTTCAACGCATTATCTAATATAACAAAAGATAAACAGAACACGCACAAATACAGAATACTAGTACAACCAACACGTAGTATAAATCCGTATAATTGGTATCCATTTTAAATATTGTAAAAAAAATGATTAGACTTTGTGCAATACCAATTTGAAAATGGGCTGCCAAAATGTTAAAATGCTAGCGCACTTACTTTTCGAAAGCAACAGCTGACTTTAACAGCTGTCAGGGCTAACATTTTTCTGTTATTTAACATTTTTGGTACAGAGCTTTACAGTTTGAAGTTTTCTTAAGATGTTAACACCAAAAAGGTAGTAAAATTAATACCTTGATAAAATGACTAAATATTCGATTTTTCGGATTTCGCCCCATAGTGGAATGGAACCTAACGATAACATAGTTATAAAGAACAATAAGAATAAAAAACAAACAGTACTGTTTCGAGGGACAACGATATGTCCCTATTTTTCCGTATTTTTAAATTAAAAATACACGACCGAATTCGATTTGATGTCTTGGTTTATTTGCCGGCTGATTTCTAAGTGTGTTGAATTGCATCTTGTGCAGATCATCTGTGTGCCAAAATGAGTACAACATTATGCATTAACATTAACATTAACATTAACATTGGTCATGCATAATGCATTATGAACAATATTGTTGCATACGCACAGGTGCTCCATTAATTACAATATAAAATGCAAGATTAACACAGATCAATAAATACAAATGGCATGAAATTATATCCTCTGCTCCGAACATCCTGCCCCCGTTGGAACGTTTCCAACTGAATTGGAGTCCTCGGGGAGAACGGCTAGCTTGGCCACAGCTCGTTTGAGGATACCCGTCGCTGTGCGGATCATCGCGACTCTGATGACGCCGTCTGCCCCAGGAATCACTTCCTCGATTCGGCCTAGCTGCCATTTTAACGGCGGCATGTTTTCCTCCTTCAACAGCACGACGCTTCCCACTCGTAAGTTGCTGGGCGCAGCTCGCCACTTGGATCGCTCCTGCAGAAGCGACAAGTACTCGGTGCTCCACTTCTTCCAAAAGTTTTGGGTCATCTGGCTGACCTGCTGCCACCGGCTGAGGAGGTTGACTTTCAGATGAGTGACGTCCGGCTCAGGAAACTTGGTGAAGCTGGAACCCTTCAAAAAGTGCGCAGGCGTGAGTACCTCAAGATCATCTGGACTCTCTGTAAGTGGACAAAGTGGGCGAGAATTGAGCATGGCTGAAATTTCATAATTTGAAGTCTGCAGTTCGCAAAGGGTCAGAATGGCTGGGCCGACGACTCGGTAGAAATGGTGCTTAGCAGACTTGACAGCCGCTTCCCACAAGCCGCCAAAATGAGGCGATCGAGGAGGGATGAATTTCCATTCGATGCCGTCCGAAAGACAAACTGCGGCGACAGATGAAATGTGGGGATCACTTGAAAATAAGCGTTTGAGCTCTGCAAGCTCGTTTTTTGCCCCAGCGAAGTTGGTTGCGTTATCGGTCCATATGGTGCGTGGCTTGCCCCTTAGGCTGATGAAGCGTCTTAAAGCAGCAATGAACGACGCTGTTGACAAATCGTGAACGACCTCAAGATGCGTTGCCTTCGTGGAGAAACAAACGAACACTGAGATATAGCACTTGTGGGGCGATTTGTTGCGAGCTTCAGCTTTGTAAAAGAATGGGCCGCAGAAGTCAATTCCTGTGGTATAAAATGCCGGATTTGGCTGGATACGGTCCGCTGGCAATCTTCCCATCACATGCTCGAACATAACAGGCTTTGCGCGAAAGCACCTTACGCATTTGCTGATGACGCTAGCGACGAACTTCTTCCCTCCAATTGGCCAGTATTTTTGACGCAACGATGCGAGAAGAGCTTGAGATCCTGCGTGCAGATACTTGCGATGATAAAATTGAATTATTGCCTTCGAGACAGCATGATCTTTTGGCAATATTATGGGGTGCATCGCATCGTAGTCCAAGAAGGAATTTTGGAGCCTTCCACCAACACGAAGTAATCCATCCGGTCCAAGCTCGGGCCTGAGCGATAGCAACTTGCTTTTAAGTGGGATCGGCTTGCGGGCACTGAGAGCTTTGCACTCATCAAAAAAGTGCACTTGCTGGATTCCCTTTATGAGCAGAGATGTTCCTTCGGAGACTTCATGAACGGTGAGAGCGCCCCTTGCCTTTTGGATATCCTTTTTGCAATTGGATAAAAATCGAAAAACATATGCGAATATACGCTGCAATTTTCCAAATGAGTTGTGATACTTGCAGTCGATGGATATATCCAGCTTTGCGGACCCAACTAGCGCCGTGACACGCAGCTCAGGAAGGCTCCTCAGAACTTCAATAGGTTTAGGCCAATCCGTAATGCCTGCTGCCAAAAAAGGTGGTCCGTGCAGCCATAAAACCGAATCCAAGAGCTCCTTTGGAGTGCAGCCTCGCGAGATTATGTCAGCCGGATTTAGCTCAGTTGGAACGTGACGCCATGCCATGCCTCTGGTCATTTCCTGTATTTGCGCGATTCTGTTGGAGACGAAAATTTTAAAATCTGACGATGCATGACTTATCCAGGATAATACAATGGTCGAATCGGACCAACAGTATACGTCACAAGCAAATGAGACGCTTTCCTTGACGCTAGAGAGCAGCTCAGCAAGTAGTAGCGCTGCAGATAATTCTAGTTTTGGAATGGTCAGCGTTTTCAACGGAGCTATCCTAGATTTTGCACAAAGCAGCTGGGATGATATGGATCCATTTACCTCGGATCTCAGGTAAACGCAAGCTCCATATGCAGATATGCTGGCATCGCAAAAAGCGTGCAATTGATAGGATGCGCTTGGCAGCATAGCAAAGCGTGGGAATTTAAAACTTTCAACGATTGCGAATTGAGAGATTAAATCACACCACGCAGAACACAGAGGCTCCTGCAACTCTTCGTCCCAAGTGACATCAGATTTCCAGAGAGCTTGCAGAAATATCTTCGATTTAGTTATTATGGGCGCAATTAATCCGAGTGGATCGTAAAATCTTGCGATGGTTGCCAAAACAGAGCGCTTGCTGAAACGAGTTGCCGTAATGACTTGCGAAAAATTAAATAACAGACAATCCGAACTAGGATTCCACACCAGGCCCAAGGCTTTTGCGAAATCCGTATCATCGTGCAGCTTGAGCAACTTCTCCCTGTCGCATTCTGGCTCTCCCTCCAGAGCAGCTGGATCATTTGAGCACCACTTGCGAATTGGAAAGTGTCCCCGTAGTAGCAGAACCTTTACTTGACGACGAATTTCCTTCACTTCATCTACAGTGTCGCCTCCTGACATAAGATCATCCACGTAAAAGTCTCTGCGAACAATTTTGGCTCCAATTGGAAAATCATGTTCCTCATCGAAAGACAATTGATGCATGGCTCGAATTGCTAAAAAAGCGGCAGGCTTCGTTCCGTAAGTCACTGTGTCGAGCTTGTATGCCTTAAGCTCGTGAGAAGGGTCTTCGCGCCAGAGTATGCACTGCAAATATTCGTCTGGATGAGACATACGTACACAGCGATACATCTTGCATATGTCTCCGCATAGCGCAATCCTGAAGAATCTAAAGCGAAGCAAAGTGTTGAAGATTTTCGGCTGAATAGTCGGCCCTGCCAGCAACAAATCATTAAGAGAGCGACCAGATGTAGTTTTCGCAGATCCATCGAAGACTACACGAAGCTTGGTGGTGGTGCTGTCGTGCTTGTGAACGCAATGATGAGGCAGAAAGAATTGAGGAACTCCAGGCTGCTTTGATGCAGGAGACATGTGCTTCAACTCTAGATATTCTTGCAGGAAGGCAGAATACTGATGCTTTAGCACAGGACTTTTTGCCAACTTAGTTTCCAGGCATTTAAAACGACGACGAGCAAGACAGTACGAATCCCCAAGGGCCTCGAAACCATTGTTGGCCAATAACCGAACCGAATATTGACCATTCTCAAGGCGCGTACAGTTCTTTCGAAAAAGATTCTGGCAAAGTGCATCATCATCAGAAATTGTAGAATCAGTGGCGTAGTTGCTCTCAATTTCCCAAAAGCTCTTTACGATTTCGTTAAGCGATGCGTCATTTGATTCAACCATGGGCTCCTTAACAATCGAGGCAAGCGCTGAATGCTTGACTGACAAGCTTGACAGCCCTCCAGCAACGATCCAACCAAGTTTGGTGCTCTGAAGAATTGGCAAGTTGTCAGCAAGGTGGATTTTTTCCTTGTCGATTAGGTCAAAGAAAAGAGCGGCTCCGATTAAAAGATCGATGCGCTGGGACTTGTAAAAGAGTGGATCAGCAAGATGAAGATTTGCAGGAATGTTCCAATTGGAGGAATTAATGTCGAAGTGCGGCTGATAATCGGTGATAGTGTGCGTCACTACAGCTGAGAATGAAGCACGATAGCTTCCATTCTGTGATTGCGTAACAATGTCGACAGCTCTATCCGAAACCAAAGAAGATTCTCCTATTCCAGATATCGAAATGGATGTTTTGTTTGATCTGAGTTGAAGCATGCTAGACATGCGTGACGTTATAAAGTTCAGCTGCGATGCTGAATCCAATATAGCGCGGCATGGAATAAATGAGCCAGAACGATTTTTTACAAAAACTACTGCCGTTGCAAGCAACACGTAACCGGCAGGCGAGCTATTCGAGATTGCAGGTGGAGGGTGTGATTCAATTTGGTATGATGCCGATCGTGAAATAAGAGAAGCTGAAGCTTGAGCTTGAGGAGCAGCGCTAGTTGATGGAGCTGATGCAGGTGAACTCTGCGTTAAATGAAGCAACGAATGATGCTTCATGTGGCATTCCTTGCAGTGACCCGATTTGCACTGCTGCAGACTGTGTCCTTTGCGCAAACAGTTTAAGCATAAGTGCATCCTTTTCGCTTCCTTGTAACGCAAACTAGGACTCAGGCTCAAGAAACGATTGCATTTGCTCAAAAAATGATCATTTGCTTCACAAAATACGCAGGATGGCAGATTTGAATTTATGTTAGCGTTAGCGTTAGCAATTAATACATTTGGTATCGAATTTTTTGAATTTTTGCCCACCTGCTGGCTAGGTGTTTGTTTTACCATAGCACTTTCACGATTTTCCAGCGAGCGGCACCGCTTTTCCAAAAATAACTTCATCGAATTCCATGATGGCAGCTTGGATGTTGGCAAAATGTCCTCCCATTTGTCCCTGGTCCTTTCGTCCAACTTGCTCTCCACGATGTAAATCAAGAAGCCATCCAAGATTTCCTCAGTTGAGGCCAGCGTGCGAATTGAGTCCAGATGCGAATTCATCTTGTCACTCAGCTCTCGAAGACTCCTGCCAGATCCCATCTCAACACCTTGCAACTCAAATATCGCCCTTACGTGTGCCTGAAAATGAAGAAGCTTGTTGTCGAAACGATTAATGAGGACGTCGATTGCCTTTTTATAATTCGCATCCGATGGTTCTAGTGAACGAATAGCTTCAAGCGCAGAACCAGAAAGATTAGCACGCAAATATTGATATTTCTCAAGGTTACTTAGCTCTGGGTCACTATCGACGACTGTGATAAACATCGCATAGAAATCCGGCCAGTCTGCATATTCACCGCCAAACTGCGGCAACTGCAGATTGGGCAAACGTGATTTTCTAAACGATCCATTTCTAAAGGACTCGCCAGTGAAGTTGTGCCCCATGTTATGCGGCACAGCTGTCGAGTTCATTGCATTGCTGGAACTCCTGCGAAGAACGGCCATTTCGCGTTGCAGTTTGGCTTCGAGGTCAAAAAATAAATTATTAAAGTTGGCACGAGTATCCTTCGTTAGCTCATTTAAATCTAATTTCTCCAGACTTGTTTGTGCAGCGTTAAAATCAGTATTCAACGAGTCCACGTATTTTATTCGCGACTGAAGATCCGCCTCGTCATAACCGGCGAGCCTATCTTCACTCAAGTAAGAGGCATACGCGGCGGCTTGACGCATCAGGGAATGCGACTTGGCTCTGAAAAAGTCAATTTCACTTGGTGCTTGAGCTGCACCAGTTGCTTGCTCTTCATCTTTACCCATTTTATTTCGTCTTTAGTAACACAGCACAGCACAAATTTCCACTCAATATTCACTCAAACAAGATCGACACAAAAAAAATCACCCTGTTTGACCGCGCGCAAAAAGTCACTGAGTCGATGTGTGCACAAGAAAGCAAGCGACAAATAGCGGCTGTCTTCGATTTGCTTTCACTTAACTGTTTGCGAGGGTTGATGCACTTAGCGCGAACCGGCAGATTTTGGCGGACTCGAATGAGTGTGTGGTGTGTGTATGGGTGTGTGTGTGTGCGAATAAAATTCTGTTTGCAATTAATAAACAAATTTTATTTTAATGCTTTTAGGTACGCGAATGCACCAAAAGAAATGTATTTGTATGTGTGCACCGATTTGCACACAAAACAACAACAACGATATAAGAATTGTTTAGCGAAGAAAACAATTACGGACTCCGTTTCAAAGTTGCAACGATATGCACAAGGAACGAGAATCACGTCGGGGTCACCAATGTTTCGAGGGACAACGATATGTCCCTATTTTTCCGTATTTTTAAATTAAAAATACACGACCGAATTCGATTTGATGTCTTGGTTTATTTGCCGGCTGATTTCTAAGTGTGTTGAATTGCATCTTGTGCAGATCATCTGTGTGCCAAAATGAGTACAACATTATGCATTAACATTAACATTAACATTAACATTGGTCATGCATAATGCATTATTAACAATATTGTTGCATACGCACAGGTGCTCCATTAATTACAATATAAAATGCAAGATTAACACAGATCAATAAATACAAATGGCATGAAATTATATCCTCTGCTCCGAACATCCTGCCCCCGTTGGAAAAGGCACGTTTCCAACTGAATTGGAGTCCTCGGGGAGAACGGCTAGCTTGGCCACAGCTCGTTTGAGGATACCCGTCGCTGTGCGGATCATCGCGACTCCGATGACGCCGTCTGCCCCAGGAATCACTTCCTCGATTCGGCCTAGCTGCCATTTTAACGGCGGCATGTTTTCTTCCTTCAACAGCACGACGCTTCCCACTCGTAAGTTGCTGGGCGCAGCTCGCCACTTGGATCGCTCCTGCAGAAGCGACAAGTACTCGGTGCTCCACTTCTTCCAAAAGTTTTGGGTCATCTGGCTGACCTGCTGCCACCGGCTGAGGAGGTTGACTTTCAGATGAGTGACGTCCGGCTCAGGAAACTTGGTGAAGCTGGAACCCTTCAAAAAGTGCGCAGGCGTGAGTACCTCAAGATCATCTGGACTCTCTGTAAGTGGACAAAGTGGGCGAGAATTGAGCATGGCTGAAATTTCATAATTTAGAGTCTGCAGTTCGCAAAGGGTCAGAATGGCTGGGCCGACGACTCGGTAGAAATGGTGCTTAGCAGACTTGACAGCCGCTTCCCACAAGCCGCCAAAATGAGGCGATCGAGGAGGGATGAATTTCCATTCGATGCCGTCCGAAAGACAAACTGCGGCGACAGATGAAATGTGGGGATCACTTGAAAATAAGCGTTTGAGCTCTGCAAGCTCGTTTTTTGCCCCAGCGAAGTTGGTTGCGTTATCGGTCCATATGGTGCGTGGCTTGCCCCTTAGGCTGATGAAGCGTCTTAAAGCAGCAATGAACGACGCTGTTGACAAATCGTGAACGACCTCAAGATGCGTTGCCTTCGTGGAGAAACAAACGAACACTGAGATATAGCACTTGTGGGGCGATTTGTTGCGAGCTTCAGCTTTGTAAAAGAATGGGCCGCAGAAGTCAATTCCTGTGGTATAAAATGCCGGATTTGGCTGGATACGGTCCGCTGGCAATCTTCCCATCACATGCTCGAACATAACAGGCTTTGCGCGAAAGCACCTTACGCATTTGCTGATGACGCTAGCGACGAACTTCTTCCCTCCAATTGGCCAGTATTTTTGACGCAACGATGCGAGAAGAGCTTGAGATCCTGCGTGCAGATACTTGCGATGATAAAATTGAATTATTGCCTTCGAGACAGCATGATCTTTTGGCAATATTATGGGGTGCATCGCATCGTAGTCCAAGAAGGAATTTTGGAGCCTTCCACCAACACGAAGTAATCCATCCGGTCCAAGCTCGGGCCTGAGCGATAGCAACTTGCTTTTAAGTGGGATCGGCTTGCGGGCACTGAGAGCTTTGCACTCATCAAAAAAGTGCACTTGCTGGATTCCCTTTATGAGCAGAGATGTTCCTTCGGAGACTTCATGAACGGTGAGAGCGCCCCTTGCCTTTTGGATATCCTTTTTGCAATTGGATAAAAATCGAAAAACATATGCGAATATACGCTGCAATTTTCCAAATGAGTTGTGATACTTGCAGTCGATGGATATATCCAGCTTTGCGGACCCAACTAGCGCCGTGACACGCAGCTCAGGAAGGCTCCTCAGAACTTCAATAGGTTTAGGCCAATCCGTAATGCCTGCTGCCAAAAAAGGTGGTCCGTGCAGCCATAAAACCGAATCCAAGAGCTCCTTTGGAGTGCAGCCTCGCGAGATTATGTCAGCCGGATTTAGCTCAGTTGGAACGTGACGCCATGCCATGCCTCTGGTCATTTCCTGTATTTGCGCGATTCTGTTGGAGACGAAAATTTTAAAATCTGACGATGCATGACTTATCCAGGATAATACAATGGTCGAATCGGACCAACAGTATACGTCACAAGCAAATGAGACGCTTTCCTTGACGCTAGAGAGCAGCTCAGCAAGTAGTAGCGCTGCAGATAATTCTAGTTTTGGAATGGTCAGCGTTTTCAACGGAGCTATCCTAGATTTTGCACAAAGCAGCTGGGATGATATGGATCCATTTACCTCGGATCTCAGGTAAACGCAAGCTCCATATGCAGATATGCTGGCATCGCAAAAAGCGTGCAATTGATAGGATGCGCTTGGCAGCATAGCAAAGCGTGGGAATTTAAAACTTTCAACGATTGCGAATTGAGAGATTAAATCACACCACGCAGAACACAGAGGCTCCTGCAACTCTTCGTCCCAAGTGACATCAGATTTCCAGAGAGCTTGCAGAAATATCTTCGATTTAGTTATTATGGGCGCAATTAATCCGAGTGGATCGTAAAATCTTGCGATGGTTGCCAAAACAGAGCGCTTGCTGAAACGAGTTGCCGTAATGACTTGCGAAAAATTAAATAACAGACAATCCGAACTAGGATTCCACACCAGGCCCAAGGCTTTTGCGAAATCCGTATCATCGTGCAGCTTGAGCAACTTCTCCCTGTCGCATTCTGGCTCTCCCTCCAGAGCAGCTGGATCATTTGAGCACCACTTGCGAATTGGAAAGTGTCCCCGTAGTAGCAGAACCTTTACTTGACGACGAATTTCCTTCACTTCATCTACAGTGTCGCCTCCTGACATAAGATCATCCACGTAAAAGTCTCTGCGAACAATTTTGGCTCCAATTGGAAAATCATGTTCCTCATCGAAAGACAATTGATGCATGGCTCGAATTGCTAAAAAAGCGGCAGGCTTCGTTCCGTAAGTCACTGTGTCGAGCTTGTATGCCTTAAGCTCGTGAGAAGGGTCTTCGCGCCAGAGTATGCACTGCAAATATTCGTCTGGATGAGACATACGTACACAGCGATACATCTTGCATATGTCTCCGCATAGCGCAATCCTGAAGAATCTAAAGCGAAGCAAAGTGTTGAAGATTTTCGGCTGAATAGTCGGCCCTGCCAGCAACAAATCATTAAGAGAGCGACCAGATGTAGTTTTCGCAGATCCATCGAAGACTACACGAAGCTTGGTGGTGGTGCTGTCGTGCTTGTGAACGCAATGATGAGGCAGAAAGAATTGAGGAACTCCAGGCTGCTTTGATGCAGGAGACATGTGCTTCAACTCTAGATATTCTTGCAGGAAGGCAGAATACTAATGCTTTAGCACAGGACTTTTTGCCAACTTAGTTTCCAGGCATTTAAAACGACGACGAGCAAGACAGTACGAATCCCCAAGGGCCTCGAAACCATTGTTGGCCAATAACCGAACCGAATATTGACCATTCTCAAGGCGCGTACAGTTCTTTCGAAAAAGATTCTGGCAAAGTGCATCATCATCAGAAATTGTAGAATCAGTGGCGTAGTTGCTCTCAATTTCCCAAAAGCTCTTTACGATTTCGTTAAGCGATGCGTCATTTGATTCAACCATGGGCTCCTTAACAATCGAGGCAAGCGCTGAATGCTTGACTGACAAGCTTGACAGCCCTCCAGCAACGATCCAACCAAGTTTGGTGCTCTGAAGAATTGGCAAGTTGTCAGCAAGGTGGATTTTTTCCTTGTCGATTAGGTCAAAGAAAAGAGCGGCTCCGATTAAAAGATCGATGCGCTGGGACTTGTAAAAGAGTGGATCAGCAAGATGAAGATTTGCAGGAATGTTCCAATTGGAGGAATTAATGTCGAAGTGCGGCTGATAATCGGTGATAGTGTGCGTCACTACAGCTGAGAATGAAGCACGATAGCTTCCATTCTGTGATTGCGTAACAATGTCGACAGCTCTATCCGAAACCAAAGAAGATTCTCCTATTCCAGATATCGAAATGGATGTTTTGTTTGATCTGAGTTGAAGCATGCTAGACATGCGTGACGTTATAAAGTTCAGCTGCGATGCTGAATCCAATATAGCGCGGCATGGAATAAATGAGCCAGAACGATTTTTTACAAAAACTACTGCCGTTGCAAGCAACACGTAACCGGCAGGCGAGCTATTCGAGATTGCAGGTGGAGGGTGTGATTCAATTTGGTATGATGCCGATCGTGAAATAAGAGAAGCTGAAGCTTGAGCTTGAGGAGCAACGCTAGTTGATGGAGCTGATGCAGGTGAACTCTGCGTTAAATGAAGCAACGAATGATGCTTCATGTGGCATTCCTTGCAGTGACCCGATTTGCACTGCTGCAGACTGTGTCCTTTGCGCAAACAGTTTAAGCATAAGTGCATCCTTTTCGCTTCCTTGTAACGCAAACTAGGACTCAGGCTCAAGAAACGATTGCATTTGCTCAAAAAATGATCATTTGCTTCACAAAATACGCAGGATGGCAGATTTGAATTTATGTTAGCGTTAGCGTTAGCAATTAATACATTTGGTATCGAATTTTTTGAATTTTTGCCCACCTGCTGGCTAGGTGTTTGTTTTACCATAGCACTTTCACGATTTTCCAGCGAGCGGCACCGCTTTTCCAAAAATAACTTCATCGAATTCCATGATGGCAGCTTGGATGTTGGCAAAATGTCCTCCCATTTGTCCCTGGTCCTTTCGTCCAACTTGCTCTCCACGATGTAAATCAAGAAGCCATCCAAGATTTCCTCAGTTGAGGCCAGCGTGCGAATTGAGTCCAGATGCGAATTCATCTTGTCACTCAGCTCTCGAAGACTCCTGCCAGATCCCATCTCAACACCTTGCAACTCAAATATCGCCCTTACGTGTGCCTGAAAATGAAGAAGCTTGTTGTCGAAACGATTAATGAGGACGTCGATTGCCTTTTTATAATTCGCATCCGATGGTTCTAGTGAACGAATAGCTTCAAGCGCAGAACCAGAAAGATTAGCACGCAAATATTGATATTTCTCAAGGTTACTTAGCTCTGGGTCACTATCGACGACTGTGATAAACATCGCATAGAAATCCGGCCAGTCTGCATATTCACCGCCAAACTGCGGCAACTGCAGATTGGGCAAACGTGATTTTCTAAACGATCCATTTCTAAAGGACTCGCCAGTGAAGTTGTGCCCCATGTTATGCGGCACAGCTGTCGAGTTCATTGCATTGCTGGAACTCCTGCGAAGAACGGCCATTTCGCGTTGCAGTTTGGCTTCGAGGTCAAAAAATAAATTATTAAAGTTGGCACGAGTATCCTTCGTTAGCTCATTTAAATCTAATTTCTCCAGACTTGTTTGTGCAGCGTTAAAATCAGTATTCAACGAGTCCACGTATTTTATTCGCGACTGAAGATCCGCCTCGTCATAACCGGCGAGCCTATCTTCACTCAAGTAAGAGGCATACGCGGCGGCTTGACGCATCAGGGAATGCGACTTGGCTCTGAAAAAGTCAATTTCACTTGGTGCTTGAGCTGCACCAGTTGCTTGCTCTTCATCTTTACCCATTTTATTTCGTCTTTAGTAACACAGCACAGCACAAATTTCCACTCAATATTCACTCAAACAAGATCGACACAAAAAAAATCACCCTGTTTGACCGCGCGCAAAAAGTCACTGAGTCGATGTGTGCACAAGAAAGCAAGCGACAAATAGCGGCTGTCTTCGATTTGCTTTCACTTAACTGTTTGCGAGGGTTGATGCACTTAGCGCGAACCGGCAGATTTTGGCGGACTCGAATGAGTGTGTGGTGTGTGTATGGGTGTGTGTGTGTGCGAATAAAATTCTGTTTGCAATTAATAAACAAATTTTATTTTAATGCTTTTAGGTACGCGAATGCACCAAAAGAAATGTATTTGTATGTGTGCACCGATTTGCACACAAAACAACAACAACGATATAAGAATTGTTTAGCGAAGAAAACAATTACGGACTCCGTTTCAAAGTTGCAACGATATGCACAAGGAACGAGAATCACGTCGGGGTCACCAATGTTTCGAGGGACAACGATATGTCCCTATTTTTCCGTATTTTTAAATTAAAAATACACGACCGAATTCGATTTGATGTCTTGGTTTATTTGCCGGCTGATTTCTAAGTGTGTTGAATTGCATCTTGTGCAGATCATCTGTGTGCCAAAATGAGTACAACATTATGCATTAACATTAACATTAACATTAACATTGGTCATGCATAATGCATTATTAACAATATTGTTGCATACGCACAGGTGCTCCATTAAATGCAATATAAAATGCAAGATTAACACAGATCAATAAATACAAATGGCATGAAATTATATCCTCTGCTCCGAACAAGTACATAAGGATAGGTTAATATTGTTTAACGAATAGAACAAAAAGAATGGTTGGCCACCATATATATATAAAAAAAAAAAAAAAAATTTTTTTTCACTTTAAAATTCACTTAATATTCATTATATATTACAATATTTAACAAACTTTTCAATTGTAAAAAAAAAAAAAATAAAAAATAATAATAAAAAAAAATATACTAATTTTAATCTTTATTAATCAATAACAATAATCCACATCCCAATTTATAAATATATCTTACATACTTATATTTTTTAAATAACTACATATAGAATATTACGTTATTCTTTCAAAAAGGGAGGTGTAGCGTGATCAATACTAATATTCAACATACCCAACTAATGTAAGGGTATATCAAACCAAATATACAATAACCCATTTAGCGACACTTTGTTGCTAAGCATAACACAAGCAAAAGTACATTTGAAATAAGATCGTCCACTTATGAGTGGCCTGACCGCGGCGCAGAATATGCAACGTCTGCATATTCGGCCGCATACCATTTCTTTGTCTTGCGTTATGTATATACTCAATGTATATGCCATAAGTGTATACATATCTTATAAAAAAACCTCTTTACGAGGTAAAAGTCTAGTGACGAAAACAGTTATATGCCCCAAAATTTCTGATATCCAATTTTGTGACGAATAATATTAAGTTTGACATAAAAATTATTTTAAAAAAAATTTTGCCACTCGGCACATTGCGCCAAAATGTCTCAATTCTTCATACCAAATAAAACTCAATGTTTTGCGCAGTGCCGAATGCAAAAATTTTTTTTAAAATAATTTTTATGTCAAACTTAATATTATTCGTCACAAAATTGGATATCAGAAATTTTCGGGCATATAACTGTTTTCGTCACTAGACTTTTACCTCGTAAAGAGGTTTTTTTATAAGATATCAGAAATTTTTGAAAAAGATATCAGAAATTTTGAAATTTCATTCTATCAACTTTGTTTATTTTTTGTACAAGCTAAAACAAACTGTCTGCCAACACTGGTTCCCTTAAAACACACATGCCAAGCGCAAAAGCTAGTAGCACTCTCAAACTCTGGCTGCTATGACACTTTGCTGCTGCTGTCCTATTTCAATTCAAAGTAAAACGTATATATTCAGTTAATAGGTTATATCTTCCAAACCAATCAACATAAATTTATGAATGATATATCAAAAAACGCGAAATTTTACAAGCTCAAACATATTGCAAATTAAAAAAAATCGTAGGCAGCGTTTTCTCAAAAACCGCCAAAATCTGGGACAAAATATTTTATTTCACCTATTGATTTTTACCTATGCACTTTAGAAAAAAAGTTTGAAGGTTTGCCTAAAAGCCCTTCAAAATACCTTTCCAACAATACATAGATCACGTCTGTAGCTCATATCGTTTGGATGCTATAGGGGTTTTAATTTTAACGGTTTTTAGCGATTTCCCGCTAAACTAGCTTTTTTTTCGAAAAAGTCGTAGAACAAACGTTTCTAGATTTTTGATCGGGAACAAGTCCTCATTCAAACTTTTAAGCTAAATTTACGATTTGATCCAAACAAACAGACAAACAAACAAACAGACTGACTTTTCATCTCGTTTTGAAAGGGGCACCAAAAATTTCAAAATTAATTATCTTCTGAACCAGTGATCGGATTTTGATGATCATGGTGTCATTCGACGCGTATTTTTGATTAGAATAGTAAAAAATTAAAAAAAAAATCAAAAAGGCTCCAACGGCCCCATTAGCTCCAATAATTTAAATTTTTCCCCTCCCACTTACACCTGTTTATCTCACGAACCAGGTGAGTTTCTAAAAGTCTTAGTATGCACATTTGTAAGTTAAGTTAATACCTTTCGATCGGTATATAACTCGACCTGATCGGACAGTCATAGCAAATTTTCCATTCTTCCTGTGTATATATGCTAGTCGCCTTCGCACCCTTCGTGCTGCTTTCGTCACTAGCGCGGACTGCCGTCCGCAGTGATATGCATACGATCACTACATACTCCCGCTCTGCCGCTGTACTCAGCGACAGAGACATATATGTAAAACTCTAATGTTAGACTTAAGTATAATGAAACAGTTGAACGACACACAGTCGATGAAAACCAATCAACGTCACTAGACGTTGTTGAATTCAATAAACCTTTTAATAAAACCTAAAACATAAAAGTGTTTTGTTTGTGCAACAACCAACAAATTACACTAAAGGTTGTTTTGTCATCCGATTGTTCCTACGGCAGCTATATGATATAGTAACCCGACTTTGACCAAATTTGGTCAGAATGTACAGGACAGTCAAAAACATACAATCTGTGAGTTTGGTTTACATATCTTGAGAAACAAAAAAGTTTTTCATACTAAGCAATTCTGTGACCTTTGACCTTGATTTTGACCCACTTACAGGTCGAATTTCGCAAAACGCCGTCTTATTGCACGATGAAATTATCTCACCTATGTTGTGTGAAAATTTCAGCTTTCTATCTTTTACCGTTTGGGCTGCACGTTGACTCTCAGTCAGTCAGTGAGTCAGTCAGGACAAAGAGTTTTATATATATAGATAGCATTTTTTGACGAAAAACGCAAATACTTAACTTTAGTGCTTTAATGTTTTTCCCTGGTAATTGGACTTAGGTTAAAGACAGATTTATCGATTCAGCTGAAAAAACCCAGATTTAGCAGGAAAAGGCTAAATTTGGCGGGAAAAAGGTAAATTTGGCGGAAAAAGCTAACTTGGGGACAATGTCAAAATTTAGCAAGAAGAGCTAATCTATGAGTTTTGTTAGGATATCTCATACAACAACAGAATTTTTGGTTCTAAAAAAATAATTTGCATCCGATTGTTCCTATGACAGCTATATAATATAGTCATCCGACTTTGACCAAATTTGGTCAGGATGTGAGAAACAGTCCCAAACATACAATCTGTGAGTTTGGTAGAGATATCTTAAGAAACGAAAAAGTTTTTCATACTAAAGGTTATTTTGCATCCGATTGTTCCTATGGCAGCTATATGATATAGTCATCCGACTTTGACTAAATTTGGTCAGGATGTAAGAGACAGTCCCAAACACACAATCTGTAAGTTTGGTTCAGATATCTTGAGAATCAAAAAAGTTTTTCATACTAAAGGTTATTTTGCATCCGATTGTTCCTATGGCAGCTATATGTTATAGTCATCCGACTTTGACCAAATTGGGTCAGAATGTAAAGGACAGTCCAAAACATACAATCTGTGAGTTTGGTTCAGATATCTTAAGAAAAAAAAAGTTTTTCATACCAAGCAATTCTGTGACCTTTGACCTTGATTTTGTTCCCTTTACAGTTCGAATTTCGCAAAACGCCGTCTTATTGCACGATGAAATTATCTTACCTATGTTGTGTGAAAATTTCAGCTTTCTATCTTTTACCGTTTGGGCTGCACGTTGATTCTCAGTCAGTCAGGACAAAGAGTTTTATATATATAGATAGTATTTTTTGACGAAAAACGCAATTATTTAACTTTAGTGTTTTAATGTTTTTCCCCGGTAATTGGACTTAGGTTAAAGACAGATTTATCGATTCAGCTGGAAAGTTCCAGATTTAGCGGGAAAAGTCTTAATTTGGCGGGAAAAAGCTAAATTTGGCGAAAAAAAGCTAAATTTGGGGAAAATGTCAAAATTTAGCAAGAAAAGCTAATCTATGAGTTTTGTTAGGATATCTCATACAACAACAGAGTTTTAGTTTTTAGTGTTAGTATGGGATATGTTTTATTTTTATATTAGTAGTTGTTAGGTTAAACTATGGCCCAAGTTGTTAGTTAGCCGCAAGCTGCTGCCAAGTTGATAAATATTTTGTGTGGAGAAAAAAGAAAAATAATATCTTAGCTGTTGAGGCTAATTTTGTTAAAAATGAAACAGGCGTAATGCATTAGAAGTATTGAAATCGATGTTTTGGTTTATAAGCCAATTATATTTTTAGGAGACATGTAAATGTCGTTTTTCAGGCGACGAATATTTAAAGTATAGAAATCGATGTTTTGGTTTATAAGCCAATTATATTTTTGGGAGACATGTAATTGTCGTTTTTCAGGCGATGGATATTTAAAGTATAGAAATTTATGTTTTGGTTTATAAGCCAATTATATTTTTGGGAGACATGTAATTGTCGTTTTTCAGGCGACGGATATTTAAAGTATAGAAATCGATGTTTTGGTTTATAAGCCAATTATATTTTTGGGAGACATGTAATTGTCGTTTTTCATGCGACGAATCACTGCGGACGGCAGTCCGCGCTAGTGACGAAAGCAGCACGAAGGGTGCGAAGGCGACTAGCATATATACACAGGAAGAATGGAAAATTTGCTATGACTGTCCGATCAAATCGAGTTATATACCGATCGAAAGGTATTAACTTAACTTACAATTGTGCATACTAAGACTTTTAGAAACTCACCTGGTTCGTGAGATAAACAGGTGTAAGTAGGAGGGGAAAAATTTAAATTATTGGAGCTAATGGGGCCGTTGGAGCCTTTTTGATGTTTTTTTTAATTTTTTACTATTCTAATCAAAAATACGCGTCGAATGACACCTTGATCATCAAAATCCGATCACTGGTTCAGAAGACAATTAATTTTGAAATTTTTGGTGCCCCTTTCAAAACGAGATGAAAAGTCAGTCTGTTTGTTTGTTTGTTTGTTTGTTTGTCTGTTTGTCTGTTTGTCTGTTTGTCTGTTTGTCTGTTTGTCTGTTTGTCTGTTTGTTTGGATCAAATCGTAAATTTAGCTTAAAAGTTTGAATGAGGACTTGTTCCCGATCAAAAATCGTTTGTTCTACGACTTTTTCGAAAAAAAGCTAGTTTAGCGGGAAATCGCTAAAAACCGTTAAAATTAAAACCCCTATAGCATCCAAACGATATGAGCTACAGACGTGATCTATGTATCGTTGGAAAGGTATTTTGAAGGGCTTTTAGGAAAACCTTCAAACTTTTTTTCTAAAGTGCATAGGTAAAAATCAACACGTGAAATAAGATATTTTGTCCCAGATTTTGGCGGTTTTTGAGAAAACGCTGCCTACGATTTTTTTTAATTTTCAATATGTTTGAGCTTGTAAAATTTTGCGTTTTTTGATATATCATTCATAAATTTATGTTGATTGGTTTGGAAGATATAACGTTTTACTTTGAATTGAAATAGGACAGCAGCAGCAATTACATTTGACAGTCCAGTAACAATGAAATCTATAATTAGACAGTCGTTCTTAATGATCGCCAGTGGCGCAAAGTGTAGAGCGTCCGATTTTTGCATGAATTCTCAGCTCGGGTTTCGGGTTCAAATTCGGGCACGGACAAAACTTTTTTTTTTTTTTAATGTTTAAATGCAATTAATTTGTTAGTAGATTATTATCGAACATACATTTTTGTTGTTTGGTTTGGAAGATATATCCTATTAACTGAATATAAACGTTTTACTTTGAATTGAAACAGGACAGCAGCAGCAATTACATTTGACTAACAGTCCAGTAACAATTAAATCTATAATTAGACGACCGTTCTTAAATATCGCCAGTGGCGCAAAGTGTAGAGCGTATGATTTTTGCATGAATTCTCAGCTCGGGTTCCGGGCTCGAATTCTAGCACCGAAAATTTTTTATTTTTTTTTTTAAATTTTTAAATGCAAATAGGTTTTTTTATTGTTTTTCAATTTAAACTAGTCGTCGGTGCTACAGTCGAGCATACTCGACTGTCGGAGACCCCGTACTTACTATGCAAAAGCAAACCCTGCTAAAAATAATATAAGTCGCTACAAGTATTTTATATATTTTAACCAAAAATAAAACAAAATAATACAAATATCGAATTGATGTAAACATACAACATTTATAAAAATGTAATTAAAATTTACATTAATCATAAATCAAAAAAAAAACATCTGTCCAACGTGAGATTCGAGCCGCGGACCAATGTTCTAAAAAGTCTGCTAATAAGAAATAATTTTTAAAAAATTTGTTTATGATGGGAGTTGGACCCGCGACTCCCGATCATTGCAAAATTGACGGGAATTCAGCACCTTAGGCCACCAAAGCCCATGGGCATACGTGGCCAAAGTACAAATATGTTAAGACTTCAGCGACTCTATATTTTGCAGTTAGGAACTCTGCCAACACCCTTTTAAAATTGAATAGCATTTAAAAAAAAGGATGCCGATCATATACTAACAAATTAATTGAATATAAAATATATTAACAAAAAAAAAAATTGTCTGTCCTAGAGTTCGAACCCGAGACCCGAACTCAGAGTTCCGACGCTCTGCACATCGCGCCACTGCCTGCCTTGGTAAGCGATGGTCTTACGATAGATTTCATTCTTACTAGAGTGTAAGCAAGATGAAATTGTTATCTAGTTGTGATTGTTGTTGTTGTTATTGTTGCTGATAAGACAAGGCAAATAAAGGAGATTTTAGTTGCTTGATATCTTGGCTGTTTATTATCCGATCGCGATGAAATTTTCAGCAAATGTGGATAATAATGTTATCTTCGTCTATGCCTTATTAGGAATGTCTATCTTTAAAATTGTCGCTGTAATTAACATATATCTAATTTGTGGGCGTTTAAGGGGTCTAAAACAAACTCAATTTGCGTGCAATAAAGACGAACCTACATACCAAGTTTGGTATCTCTAGCTCTTATAGTCTCTGAGATCTAGGCGTCAATACAGACGGACTGACGGACGGACGGACAGACGGACAGACGGACATGGCTATATCGACTCGGCTGTTGATGCTGATCAAGAATATATATACTTTATTGGGTCGGCCACGCCTCCTTCTGCCTGTTACGCACATTTTTTTTGTGACAAAGTTAATAGACCACTGTACTTTTTTAAAGTACGTGGTCTAAAAAGGTGTTGGCTGAAATCTTAGCTGCAAAATAAAGAATCGCTGTAGTCAGATCTGTCTGTGTGCATATTGAAAACCTCCTAGCAAAGTAACAATGCCAGAAGCATATGTAAATCACTGCGGACGGCAGTCCGCGCTGGTGACGAAAGCAGCACGAAGGGTGCGAAGGCGACTAGCATATATACACAGGAAGAATGGAAAATTTGCTATGAATGTCCGATCAGGTCGAGTTATATACCGATCGAAAGGTATTAACTTAACTTACAAATGTGCATACTAAGACTTTTAGAAACTCACCTGGTTCGTGAGATAAACAGGTGTAAGTGGGAGGGGAAAAATTTAAATTATTGGAGCTAATGGGGCCGTTGGAGCCTTTTTGAATTTTCTTTGAAGTTTTTACAATTTTCGTTAAAAATACGCGTCGAATGACACCTTGATCATCGAAATCGGACAACTGGTTCGAAAGATAATTAATTTTGAAATTTTTGGTGCCCTTCTCAAAACGAGATGAAAAGTCAGTCTGTTTGTTTGTCTGTTTGTCTGTTTGTCTGTTTGTTAGTATCAAAGTGTTGATTTAGCTTAAAAGTTTGAATGAGGACTTGTTTCCGATCAAAAATCTAGAAACGTTTGTTTTACGACTTTAGCGGGAAATCGCTAAAAACCGTTAAAATTAATAGCATCCAAACGATATGAGCTGCAGACGAGGTATTTTGAAGGGCTTTTAGGCAAACCTTCAAACTTTTTTTCTAAAGTGCATAGGTAAAAATCAACAGGTGAAATAAGATATTTTGTCCCAGATTTTGGCGGTTTTTGAGAAAACGACGCTAACGATTTTTTTTAGCTTTCAATATGTTTGTGTGTAGTGTAGTGTGTAAAATTTCGCGTTTTTTGATATAAGACACAAAAATTTTACCGATGGGTTTGGAAGATATTACTTATTAACTGAATATACCTTTCACCTTTACACTACTGCATGTACATATGCAGTAGCATGCATACAGCAGCAGCAAAGTGTCATAGCAGCCAGAGTTTGAGAGTGCTACTAGCTTTTGCGCTTGGCATGTGTGTTTTAAGGGAACCAGTGTTGGCAGACAGTTTGTTTTAGCTTGTACAAAAAATAAACAAAGTTGATAGAATGAAATTTCAAAATTTCTGATATCTTTTTCAAAAATTTCTGATATCTTATAAAAAAAACCTCTTTACGAGGTAAAAGTCTAGTGACGAAAACAGTTATATGTCCCAAAATTTCTGATATCCAATTTTGTGACGAATAATATTAAGTTTGACATAAAAATTATTTTAAAAAAAATTTTTGCATTCGGCACTGCGCAAAACATTGAGTTTTATTTGGTATGAAGAACTCGGCGGTATGAAGAACTCGGCGCAACGTGCCGAGTGCCAAAATTTTTCTTAAAATAATTTTTATGTCAAACTTAATATTATTCGTCACAAAATTGGATATCAGAAATTTTGGGGCATATAACTGTTTTCGTCACTAGACTTTTACCTCGTAAAAAGTTTTTTTTTACAAGATATTTAAAGTATAGAAATTGATGTTTTGGTTTATAAGCCAATTATATTTTTGGGAGACATGTAATTGTCGTTTTTCAGGCGACGGATATTTAAAGTAGAGGAATCGATGTTTTGGTTTATAAGCCAATTATATTTTTGGGAGACATGTAATTGTCGTTTTTCAGGCGACGGATATTTAAAGTATAGAAATTGATGTTTTGGTTTATAAGCCAATTATATTTTTGGGAAACATGTAATTGTCGTTTTTCAGGCGACGGATATTTAAAGTATAGAAATCGATGTTTTGGTTTATAAGCCAATTATATTTTTGGGAGACATGTAATTGTCGTTTTTCAGGCGACGGATATTTAAAGTATAGAAATCGATGTTTTGGTTTATAAGCCAATTATATTTTTGGGAGACATGTAATTGTCGTTTTTCAGCCGACGGATATTTAAAGTAGAGGAATCGATGTTTTGGTTTATAAGCCAATTATATTTTTGGGAGACATGTAATTGTCGTCTTTCAGGCGACGGATATTTAAAGTAGAGGAATCGATGTTTTGGTTTATAAGCCAATTATATTTTTTGGGAGACATGTAATTGTCGTTTTTCAGGCCACGGATATTTAAAGTATTCACTAGACATTGTTTTGTATTTATAAAATATTGAAGTTTATTAACAGGGCTTGTATTCACAATTATATTTGAACTATATTTAAAAGCATATGTGATTGCGTAAGTATATGTTTTTCAATAGAGTGTAATGATATTTATTTATTTTAGATCTGTAAAAAGATAAGAATAAAAGAACATATTTGTAAAAGAAAATATGGGTTTTTGAATTACTTTATTTATCATATATATTTATGTTTAAAAAGGAAATGTGTTGTTGCAAACTTATGTAAAAAGAAAAATATTTAATTATATTATTTACCATTCAGAGAGACATGGCGAGATATATTTTCAACAAAAATTTTCTGCTTGCATTTTAATATATTTTAAGTAAAATCTATATATGATTAAGTATGATTAAGTATGGAAAGATACGAAAGAATATTTTATTGGAAGACAAGTTTAATTATATTTTTAAACATATGGACAGATGTGGTGGATCACGTTTGTAATAACAATTTTATTTAAATATTTAAACATTTATACATTGTCATTCCAATCCTGTGTAAGTATGAAGGTACGTCTGAGGTGTTATATTTTCAATTTTTTCCTATTTTAGAATATAGTTTATATAAATAATTAAGTATGATAGAGTATGGAAAGATATGGATATACATCACTATGGAGCTGTGCTGCATTTGGAGTAGTATAAGTATATTGTAGTGAAGGAGTAGAGGTAGCGACTAGCCGCATCAGACTATTAGACAGGTTAGGTAATATATATGTTACCATTGTCAATGAATCATCAATGCGGTTGGCCCTCAGTTGGGAGGGAGTAAAGCGGAAAAGTAGATGAGTGGAGTAAGGGTGAGGTAGTTGAGAACCTGTTATAACAGTGTGTGAAAAGAGAAATCTATGGATAAGAGTGCGTGAGTGAGAAGAGGTTGTAAGTGAATTGTTGTGTATGTGGGAGGGATAGAGAAGCTGATAGGGTGTGTAAGGAAGGAGAGATTAAAGTTTTATTAATTATATAAATTATATTCATTATTTTAAATTATATTCGTGGTATTTTATATATGTTAAGCATATTAATTGTAATAGTTATTATAATGATAGTGAAATATGTAATATTGATAATAATTATTTTAATTAATAAAATTATATTAATAATAATATTAATCATTTCAATTATATCATAACATATTAATCATATTAATTATATTCATTGACATATCGTTACGCACGTTAGGTGCAATTTGAATAGAATAAATTAGGGCTGAGAGGACATGTTTGACTGCAGACTAGGTGCATTACTTGAATTGAAGTTGGCTATTAGGCGCTCAGTTTCAAGGAGTTTGTTATTTAGGTTCAAGATACAGCGATTGATGTTGGCGATCCTGGTAGCAGCCGCCGACGTAGTTGCCACATCTAGGTCGGCGTCCGGGGGGAGCGTAGCACGCATATCAATTAAAGCTTGCAGTAAATTTTGTTTTCTTAGGAGAAGTACAGCCAAACCTGGTGTTCTGCCAGGAACGGGGGCTGGCAAAGAATGGCCTTGTGGGGCGGAGAAAAATGAAGCAAAATTAGTAGCTGGTTGAGAGGATGAAATGCTGGCAGAGGCAATCAGGTCATTAGTGTGTTCAAGATTGAAATTAAGAGTATGCAGCTCCTGGGGGATGTAAGTCAATTCAGCTGGGCTTATATGAAAGCGGAGCATAGAAGTTTGTCCGGGATTGTTTGGATCGTAGGACAGTCTAGAACGTAGATCTGCAATTTTTGTAGTATAGTCTGCTTTTTACAGAGCAGATTGTAAAGGTAAGGTGTAGCCGAACGAAGCATTGCTTGATCTATAGGAGGTATTGGTATCGAGATCTGATGGAGAGGTCTGAAATATTTGTGAACTTGTTGAATGTATCTAGGTCTACTTCTCTCAAGTCGGGAAGGGATATAAGGAGTAGTAACAATATTTCTGGCTTCTATGTTGAAATGGTGACTCAGTCTTGCCACAAAGTTGGACGAGAATTTGTCATAAGTATCTTCGACTGTTCGAATTTTGAGATCATTATGAATGGTGTAACTGGGGGTTTGCCATTGGGCAGAAGAAATAGTTCTAAGAGTAGCATTTTGGAAAATGGTGACTCTGTCAACTTGTGCTCGACTAGAAAGGGAGCCCCAGACTGGAAGACTGTAGTGCCATAAAGGGGCAATTAATTGTTTGTAAAGGAGAGTTTTACAGTTTAAAGGGAGTTTACTGTTTTTATTGATCAACCAGTTAAGTTGAGATCTGCGAGGTTTGAGTTTTGATACCAAAGCGGTGACATGTTGGCAGAAATTTAATTTTTTATCTAGTTTGATACCTAGATATGCATGCCAGTTTTTGCTTTCAATGAATTCTCCCATTAGTTTGGGTGATTGTCCGGGAAGACGAATTTCGTAATCATCTCTAAGAGTATACAGTACATGTGCCGTTTTACTGGCATTAATTTTGATGCACCATTTGTTAGTCCATGTGGAAAGAGCATCGAGTAGAATGTTGATTTGTGAAATGGCTAGAGAAGCTGAGTCAGAAGCGTACATAATGACTGTGTCATCCGCATAAGTGGCAAGGAGAGCCATAGAATTTGGAAGAGGAGCAGTGAGGACTGTTTCAGGAGTAGGGAGGTCAGCCGTGTAGACTGTATACAGAATAGGACCCAGTACACTACCCTGAGGGACACCTGCTAGGATCTTGCTTCAACCATAAAGGTTCGATTAGATAGGTAGTGGCGTATAATAGTATACAAAACTGGGGGGAGAATTAATTTAAGTTTATAGAATAGGCCCTGATGCCATACTGTATCAAAGGCTTCTTGAACATCAATGAAAACGGCAGAACAAAAATAACTCTTTTCAAAAGATTTGAGAATAAATTGAGTGACACGTGCGAGTTGTTTTTCTGTGGAATGTTGGTATCGAAAACCAAATTGATGATTTGGAATAGCCCTTTTGAAAGTTTGTGCTTCAAACATACGTGTAAGTAGGAGACGTTCAAGGATTTTAGATAGCTCAGATAATAGACTGATAGGTCTATATGAGGAAAGTAAATCGGTGGACTTACCAGGTTTTGGGATCATGGTAACAGTAGCTATTTTCCATTGAGAAGGAAAGTGGCCAAGCCTTATTGAGTTATTGAAAATGAGGATAAGGTATAGGAGAGCAGAGTTAGGAAGGGATTTAATAGTCCTGTTGTCAATTTTGTCCAGTCCGGGAGCTTTATTATTCTCTAGTTTGCTTATGTGATTTTTTACTTCAGTGATAGTGATTGGACGGAATCTTGGATTGTAGTGAGATTGTTGTGAAGTTGATTGTTCTGTATTTGAATTTATAATTTCAAGTCTTTCATTTTCAGTATTCAGGAGGAAGGGTTTGAATCTTTCCTCAAGATGTTGCGCAAAGGCTTCAGCCTTTTCCGCAGGAAAAGATCTAACCGCCTCTACCAGAATTATGAATGGTTGACGAAGAGTCATGACGCCTTATAGGAAGATTAGGAGTCGATTGCCTTTTTATACTCTTGGTAAATCTCCAGAGTTTTTGCATGCTATATCTATCTTTGGGGTCGATAGATCGAAGAGCGTTGTCTAAACGTCTGTTTTTATTAGCTTCGAGCGCTTTTTTGAGCCTTTTGGATGCAATTTTATGCATTCTTTTGAAATTTTGATCACTAAGAACAAGGTGTTTATATTTCAAGTATCGTTTGACAATTAGCATGTTTTGAATGCGACGATTAGGAGTGAAATGAATACGAAAGCGACTGTTAGAAGGCAAATAATTGGAATTATTGGAGGCAAAGATGGCAGCTTGATGAATATTTCTTGTCAAGATGTCAACAGCATCGTCAATATCTTGACCAGAAGAAATTTCTGTATTTAGATGTATATTTTGGTTTAGCCATAACTGGAATTTTTTGATGCTAGCATTTGCTGGCAAAATTGGTTCGTTAAACAGAATGATATTTGGCTTTCTAGAAAGTTGTATTAGAAGGGGAAGGTGATCTGACCCAAGATCAACTGATGAATCAATTTGAAGGCAGTCACTCTGGATACCAGAGTAAACAGCGAAGTCAATAGCTGAAGGCCTTTTTCTTTGGCTATATGGAAAATGGGTTGGAGACCCAGTGGCTAAGATGTTATAGTTGTGGGTTCTTAAGCAGGCAGTAAGCTCCGTGCCTCTATTACAGGCACGGTTGTTACCCCACCAGCGGTGTTTGGCGTTCCAATCACCCGCAATTAGGAAGCGAGGTTCAAAAGTATTGAAAAAGTACTCGAAAGCTTCAGTGGTGAGTCCTCTTATTGGTGGACAGTATATTGCAGCTATGTTTAGCCGCGGTTGATCAGGGAGAGTAATAATAATTGGGGCACATTGAATAGCCTCAGTACAGATAGCTGGAAGAGCAATGTGCTCTATTTTTTCATTTATGATTATGGCTGAGCCGCCACGTTTATTATTTGATGGGTGATTGGCAAGGTATATGTGGAAACCTTTAACTCTGACAGAGTCAGAGTCAATCAGATGAGTTTCAGATATAATGATAATGTCAATGTCCTGTTGATGGGTAAAGGATTTAAGTTCGGTTAGTTTGTTTAGGATACCCGCAGCATTCCAGGAGATGATCCGAAGGTTGTTTGACAGGTCGTAGTTAGGCATGATGTTTGAAGTAGCTGTGCAGATTAATGATTAATAATTGTATTCAAGTCCTGAAAAGTGAAGGTTTAGGTTATAATTTTAAAAGGTATATGAACTGTAATCAGTTGTAGTAAGGATCTGAGTCTGAATTCCGAATCGGCCGAACGAATTTGTATCGTAGTTGGAGCTGCTCAAATACGCAGAATTGGTTCGATATCCAGAGTTGCCAAGGGAACCAGAACCGCCGCTCAGATACGATGTGGCTCCAATGCTATTCCGCTGTGTGCTCACACGCGGCGTATACGAAGAGGAATATGTTGAATAGGAGCTGGGATAATGGCTGCTGTTGCCGCTGCTGCTGTAATGATTATAGCCAGATGATGATGATGCTGATGTGGATGATGATGCGGTGCGAGCTGATGAGGGCAGATATTTGAATAGGCTGCTGCCGCGATCGTAGATCGTTGAGTAGCGCGAATAGCCGTTAGTTGTGGCGCCTCCTCCCCCGGTGCTGGTGCCGGTGCTGCTCGAGCTGCCAGCGCCGCTGGCCGACGTTGTGCCGTAGAGACTGCCACTGCCCGCTGCTGACGTTGACGATCTACGCGGCGAAATCACACGCATATTAGTGGCAGCAGCGTTCTACCGCTTCAATCGGACCAGTTTGCCGTTTTGCTGTTATTTATTGCCGTTGCGAATTGACTCGTTGCTGTTGTTTTTTTTTTCTATTGCTGATTGGCAAAATGTCCAGTTATTTCTCTTTTCACTTCTCTCTCTCTCTCTCTCTCTCTCTGTGTGGCTATTATTGTTGTTGCCCGTGTAGGGATGATGAAAATTGTTCAGTTAGTTTTAATTAATGTTTTTGTATGGCTAATTTTTATTTTATTGCCTTGTTCAGAACACACACACGTACACACACGCTAAAAAAGCCAAGTTTCTATGAATCTTCACTTGTTAATTGTTCCTTTCACTTTATTTTAATTGTTTTTGCCTTAGCTTTTTTATTTTAAATCGACCGGACGAGAGTTTTTTTTTTCACTTATGAGGGGGCCTGTTGCTTTCCCACATATAAAGCATATAATACAAACAACGCTCCATTTTGCAAGTTTGTGTCTTCTGATCACGAGCGCCCCGCGGGGACCATGTGACTGCCCATAGGTAAAAATGTTTGAAAGAATAAGGTAACATATGGCGGTTTTTAGTGTTAGTATGGGATTAGTTTTATTTTTATATTAGTAGTTGTTAGGTTAAACTATGGCCCAAGTTGTTAGTTAGCCGCAAGCTGCTGCTAAGTTGATAAATATTTTGTGTGGAGAAAAAAAAGAAAAATAATATCTTAGCTGTTGAGGCTAATTTTGTTAAAATTGAAACAGGCGTAATGCATTAGAAGTATTGAAATCGATGTTTTGGTTTATAAGCCAATTATATTTTTTGGGAGACATGTAATTGTCGTTTTTCAGGCGACGGATATTTAAAGTATAGAAATTGATGTTTTGGTTTATAAGCCAATTATATTTTTGGGAGACATGTAGTTGTCGTTTTTCAGGCGACGGATATTTAAAGTAGAGGAACCGATGTTTTGGTTTATAAGCCAATTATATTTTTGGGAGACATGTAATTGTCGTTTTTCAGGCGACGGATATTTAAAGTATTCACTAGACATTATTTTGTATTTATAAAATATTGAAGTTTATTAACAGGGCTTGTATTCACAATTATATTTGAACTATATTTAAAAGCATATGTGATTGCGTAAGTATATGTTTTTTAATAGAGTGTAATGATATTTATTTATTTTAGATCTGTAAAAAGATAAGAATAAAAGCACATATTTGTAAAAGAAAATATGGGTTTTTGAATTACTTTATTTATCATATATATTTATGTTTAAAAAGGAAATGTGTTGTTGCAAACTTATGTTGTGAGGCAGCATTCTGCTGCCCACATTTTCAACTACACAAATTATCACCGAAAAAAACCTGAAGTCAGTATTTTAAGCTTATGAAGTACTTTTGTATTTTTTTGGGCACGAAGCCGAACTATCGCAATTTTGAATTAAATATCGATAAGATCGATATCACAACAGCTGATCTGTTAGTTTACATAGGCAGGCTAATATTCGAATAGGGCAGCGCTGACACCACGAACGAGATCACCTGGCAACGTTGGGGCTCACAAAAGGGTCCATTGGCAACATTGGCTGGACAGAAAGAGATCACTTGGCAACGCTGAGGCCACAAAAGGATCCATTGGCATCACTGAAAACACAAAAGGATCCGTTGGCAACGCTGGCATGCCAAAAAGAGCTCCTTTGGCAATGCTGGCTTGTAAAAGAGTTGGCAACACGGCTGGCAGCCGGACAAGGTAAGTTGGCAACGCTCGAAGCGTCACTTTTTCTGGCGGCCTCGAACGATACGGACGTGTTTTCCCTAAAACAAAAAAAAAGCAAGCAAAAGTAAGAACACTGCAAAGAGACAGTGCAACCAAAACCCGCGTGCACAGCAACAACAACAACAACGCGAAGTGCCGCGACAAAAACCCACACGACAGTGCAACAACAACAACAGCAAAGCGACATCCGCAAAAGCGCGGGAAAGTGGTCGTGTGCGTGAGTGCGATAAAACGAAACGGCGGCAGCAAATTTGAGTGTTGGCGTGCAGCAACAGCGACCACAGCAGCGCACCAGCGCCAACCAAGAGTGCGTATCGAGCTTTGCTCCGCCTCCAAGCCACAGCAGCGCACCAGCGCCACCCGAGAGTGCGCACAGAGCTCTGCTCTGCAGCAGCAACAGCGTCCACAGCAGCGCATCAGCGCTCCGCCTCAGAAGCCACCGCAGCGCACCAGCGCCACCCGAGAGTGCGTGTGGAGCCTGGCTCCCGCCTCTACTGCCACCACCTTTTCCAAACTCACCACGAGCTCGTGGGCAGCGGCGACGAACTCTTTTTGTTACACCACGTGTACACGTGGGCAGTGGTGAGGAAGCGTAAGTCTGGACTTAAGCGCAGCGGCGCCTACAAATTGAGCTAGGAGCTGCGGCAAGCTGGCCTTAAGCCGTCTTCTCTTTTCGACCCTTTTCGTTCTCTTTCGGGGCTGGGAACAGCGGAGCGAATGTCTCCGTTGCTGCTGCGATCCCAAAGAATGATAACCCGAGTCTGATACGAATAAAAAATTATAACGAAACTCAAACGCCTGCAGCTAAAATCATTTAGTGGATTGTCGGGCGGATCTTTCTTTTCAGAAACTCCAGTGCAAGTGAAATAAAGTGTGGAACAGGTGCGCGACGAGACAGCAGTCACCCTGGTAGTTGCCGGGAGTGTCGTGGCCGAGACCACATGGATCTTTGCTCCCACGTCTCTCACGATTACTCCTGGTACCTTGCTAGGCTGCTTCCAGTCTCGGGAGCGGATGGAGCCGTGACCAGCCCTGCCAGTGTCGAGCGTACCAAGGGGGAGCACACAGAGCTTTGCTCTATGGGGCCTTGCCCTCGCTTCCCTCATGGCTACTCTTTGCACTGGCCGGCGGTCGATTGCTGGGAGTGGCGTTTGACGAGGACTATAAAGAGCTTTGCTCCTATGACCCTCACGCATGCTCCCTGCATTTTGGCCGGACGGGGAGCAGTTTCGGACAGCCTCCGCTGCCGGGATTGGGAGCCGACTGGGATCGCGTTCACCTGGGTCGCCACTTTACGTAGGGAAATAAGCATTATTCGTCGATCTTCGTGCGAGAGCGTTGGTTTCATGCCGCCGCTGTCGCCGCTCACTCCAGTCGTCACCAGATTTTACAAATTTTCTGTAAATAGCCCTGGGCGGACTGAGACGCCGACCCTGGCTGAGAAATAGCTTCTTTACAGAGCAGGGACGTCTGGAGACAATTTATCTTTCCACCTTGAGCATAAAAATTGAAGAATTAATTCCTTATTGAAATTTTCCATGCCCTCAAGACATCCACAGGCCATACCTATAGCAATTGAGCGCTAGTCTCTTTTTCTTTCTTTTTTTTGTCCGCGTGTGCGCATTCAAAATACAATGACAAGCAGATAAGTCCCTGGGGAGTTTTCCAATTTTCCGACGTATGCATATCATGTTATTTATGTTATATTATATTATATTATATATTTATAAATTGAAACCTTTTCCCCAAAGACCAGCCCTTGTTATTTGATTCCCCTTGAGTTGTTTTTTTTTTTCTCTTCTCGTGGCCGCCAGAAAAAGTCAAACGTGTTCGAGAAAAATCTCAGAAAAGCATCATCATAACCAGAAAAGACAACCATGTTCGAGAAAAATCTCAAAAGCATCATCATAACCAGACAGAAAGAAAACTCCAATAAAGAAAACGTCATAAAGCGACCCAAACGCACATAATCCGGAAGGCCCACGTTCTATTCGCTCCTTGTCCCTCATGGCCAGCGGCAATGCGCCCAGATTGATTTTATTTTTTTTGGGGTCGCACATATCGGAACATTTTTTTTGTTGTTTCTAAAGCCGGAGAGCTAGACGGCGAGATAGCAGAGAGACAACGCTGGCAGAGCTGACACGCGGGCAAAGCCACGTCGCGGGCTACAAAACTACAGGCTAGCTCTGTCGCCACGATGGCGGGCAGAAATGCAGGCGAGCCCTGGCAACACGAGCGCGGGTAGACCGAGACCGTCGTCTACGCCTCGTGTTTGCGCAGCAGCTACGAGCCAGTTCCTGCGCCATAAGTGCGAGCAGAACCACTACAGGCGAGCTTTGACGCGACGCGCCCGCTAGCAGCGCTACAAAGACACGCTTTGCCAACGTCGACTGAGACCGACGCAGGCTTCGTCGCCTCGGTCCACGCAACCAGCAGTCAGTCAACTACGAGCACTCGACGCGATCGGTACATCATCGCTCTTCAAAAGCAAACAAAGTTTTAGTCAGCTACGAACTCCCATCGCGAGCAGTACAGCGATCTTCTACAAAACCCAAACGCGGATATTTAGCTACGAACTCTCGACGCGAGCAATACAACGATATTCTACGGAAATTTAACGCATACAAGGCAGCTTTGAGCATCCATCGGGCAATACAACGATCTTCTGCAAACATATTGAGTCAACTTCGGGCATCCAACGCGAGCAATAAAACGCAACGAAATTTACGCCACATCGCGATCGGCAACATTAATTCCAAATCTGAATCCGCTTCGATTCAAAGAACCGCTAGATACTCCAAGGTTTCTTTTGTGCGCTCCAGAAAATTTTCTCGAAAGCTCGATCCACATTACAAATTTAAAATCCAGTGCCTGGTCGTGTAAAGATACAAAATGGTCAGTATTAGCTGGGTCTACTTCCGACGGCGGGGGGAGCTGGTGGCGATGGCTACCGAGTTCGACCTCGACATCGAAGGCACCGTGCAGGAACTGCGGAGTCGTGTCGCCACTTTCATTTCCACGGGTAGCCATGACGCTCAGGTGATCAAACGCTTGGAGGAGCTGGAGCAACAATATCGACTTGCTCCCGGAGGAGACCAAGCCGAATCTGATCCAAAACCTCGATCACGTAGCCTCTCGCCACAGCAGAAAGAAGCAGAGCGAGCATCCCGGTCAAGCAGCCCCCGCGCTGTCGCACCAAGCGTGATCTTGACTGCGCCGGGAGGCAAAGCGTCCTTGGTACAAGCAGCGGGGCGTCTCTCTCTCGGATCGGAGTCAGTCACCAGTGGCCCAAACCACGCTGCGAGTGGACGCGCCCTACCGCACCATAGCAGAAAAGGTGCATCGCTGGGGCATTTCTTTCGACGGCCAATCGGATCCGTTAAGTTTTATCGAACGCATCGAGGAGCGGGCAACTGCGCACATGGTAGACCTGTCCAAGCTCTCGCAAGCCATCCCGGAGATGCTCACCGGCAATGCTAGCGACTGGTTCCGGGTCAGCCGATTACAGGGTTCGACGTGGACCAGCTTTAAGAAGGAATTCCTGGATTTCTTTTTACCGCCAAGGTACTTTCGCCGATTGGAGGATCAGATCCGCGCAAGACAGCAGAAGAGAGGAGAAGCATTCAAGGTATATTTCGTGGAGCTACGACTACTTATGAAGCGGGCCAGCTACTCAGAGGAACAGGAGCTGGATCGCGTGTATGAAAATCTCTTGCCGGAATACCAGCTCTACATCCGACGCCATGAAGCCATAACGCTGGGAAGACTCACCCATCTAGCCACCGACTTCGAAATTGTGCGGGATCGCGACCGGCCGAGTCATCCGGCCAGAGTCGTACTATCCACGCCCGACACAACTAATGCGAGAAACGACCCTCCACCATCTCCGAGACACCGGAACCCGTTCCGGTGGTGAAATCGGCCACCCGGCCCGCATTTGCCAAAACCGGCAAACTTACTATTGCTGGCGTTGCGGTAAGCGAGGAGTAAAAACTCTGGAGTGTTGTGGTTTCACCTCGGGAAACGAGCAGCGGCCTCACCTGCCCCAGGACCAGGTGGGAGAAGCCGGCAACCAGTCCCGGGAATAAGTGCGACAATACGAGTGGAGAGAGCGAGGATTGTGGCTGATGTAAAGATCGAAGGGCAGGCAAGGCAAGACCACCATCGATACGGGAGCCACGAGGAGTTTCATCAGCGAGAGCACGGCTAGCCAAATCAGCAAGGCCGATCTTCGAGAAGTACGAGCAAGAGTCAGCATGGCAGACGGCAGCAGCACAACGGTGTGTAAAGCCTTCGTCGCTACAGTGCAGCTAGGTGAGAAGTACGCCTGCATACCATTTTTGGTATTACCAACTGTCGTTGACGAGGTCATCTTGGGAATTGATTTCCTCTGCGCCATCGAAGCTGCACTACATTGCGGGCAAGTACACTTACAGCTTTCCCCAGGTACGTTAACGACCCCGATCGGCCAACGTAACCCCATCCGCGCCATTACGGCGAGACAGGATTTACTTCCCGGATGGGAAACAGCAGCTATCGGCGTGGACGATGTAGTACAACCCATGCCAAGATTACCGGCGGAGACTGGTGCAACTCGTGCTGCCACTGAGACGAGTCACAAGCGGACTGGAGCAGACCCAACCGAGTTCTTGGGGGCCACTTGAGGATGGTGAACCATCCCAACGTCCTCACCCCTTCGGGGGAACCACAGACGGGATCCATGACCTGCCCGCACCAGCACAGAAGCATCGAGGGTGAGTCACGCCCCCGGGGGAACCACAGGACGGGATCCACGATCCACCCGCACACCAGCACAGAAGCATCGAGGAAGATCGCCCCTTCGGGGGAACCACAGCCGGACCAGGCGACCTGTCCGCACCAGCACAGAAGCATCGAGAAGATCGTCCCACTTCGGGGAACCACAGCCGGACCAGGCGACCTGTCCGCACCAGCACAGAAGCATCGAGAAGATTACCCCTTCGGCGGAACCACAAGGACGGGATCCACGACCTATCCGCAACATCGACGACTATGGCAGAGGAGCAAGACCCAAACGAGGGCACCCAAAGTAACGAGAATCAAGACCCTCTACGGTAATCCCACGCGAGTACACCAAGACCCAAACGCTTGGGCACCCAACGTAATGAGAATCAAGACCCTTCCGGGGGCACTACCAAGCCAAGGGGACGATGGCAACGAACGGCCTAGACAACGCTCCGATGACCACCGCTTCGCAAGGAACACGAAGATAACCAGAAGGCGAAGACGACGGATGAGACACGTTCCACCGGGTCAAGTTCTTGGGGGCCACTTGAAGATGGCGAGCCATCTCAACGTCCTTACCCTTTTGAGGAGAACCACGACCGAGGTTTGCTTTATGGCAATACCGTTCGCTTTCGCCTTCTTGGACGATATCATCGTGAAGAACACGTACACAACTTGGGCGAGGTTCTGAGGCGATTACATCAAGCCAACCTACGTTTGAATCGAGCCAAGTGCGCAAATTCTTCCGCCGCAGCCTTGTCTACCTGGGTCACGTTATCAGTGGAGAGGGAATCCACACGGATCCTGACAAGATCGCCGCCGTCCGGGAACTGCAGCCACCTGCAACATGCCGTGAACTTCGAGAAGATGCTTAGGGATCGCTTCATGGTAATTGTCGGTTTGTACCTAACTTTGCAGCCACTCGTCCAGCCTATGTCAACCTTGCTGAAGAGAGGCCAGAAATGGGAATGGAATTCCGAACAACAAGCAGCTTTCGAAGAGCTTTAAGGCGAGACTTACCGAGGCACCGGTTTTGGTACCTGTCCGGATTTCAACGAAAAGTTCGTGCTCCAAACCGACGCAAGTGACTGTGGACTGGGAGCCGTGTTAACTCAACAACACGAGGGAGCCGAGACGAGTGATAGCTTACGTCAGTCGACTATTAGTCAAAGCAGAGGAAAATTATTCAGCCACAGAAAAGGAGTGACTGGCCATAGTGTGGGCTATTCGCAAGCTGCGTTGCTATCTGGAGGGTTACCGGTCTCGACGTGGTAACCGACCACCTTGCACTCAAGTGGCTCAACAGGCATCCCCCGCCCCCCCCCCCCCCCCCCCCCCTCCGACTGGGCAAATCTCACGATGGGCCCCTGAGTTGCAGCAGTACCAGTTCGACATACGTTACAGCCGAGGCAAACAGAACGTCGTGGCCGACGCTCTGTTCTCGCCAACCACTAGAGGTTACGTTGCACCAAGCGCATCCTGGAAGCCCCAGACCGGTTTCCGGATTTCACAATTGAGGGAAACCAGGTCTACCGGCATCTTGGTCACCGACCCGAGGAGGAGGATTATGTGCCTTGGAAGCTGTGCGTCGCGTTCGACCACAGATCCAGGGTGCTAGCCGAATGCCACGACCACCCCACTGCTGGACACTTGGGCATCAGAAAGACGATCGCTAGGATCAGCCAACGAGACTACATGGCCCGGTTTATTCCGTGACGTCGCACGGTACGTAAAGCAGTGCGAGAATTGCCAAAGGTTCAGCGGTGACGCCAGCAAGCCGGCGGGTCGTGATGCTGACACGTCAGGTGGACGAGCCCTTTGGAACACTTTGCGCAGATTTCATCGGCCCACTACCCCACGTTCTAAACATGGAAACACCATGCTCCTGGTATTTTTTGATGCGTTTACCAAGTGGGTCGAATTAATCCCCTTAAGGAAAGCCACTGTTTAGGCGCGTACAAAATACACATGTCTAAATTATAAATAAAAACAGAGACACCTAGATATGTTTCACAATTCAAAGAACTATGTCAACACCTCATACACAAAATATCGCTGACACGCAACATTATAACTGACCACACAGAATATCGCTGACTGCACAACACACAGTATGTAGTCTCGCAATAGTATCAGCAGAGCCAGCCCGGTAGTTGCAAAGTAAGCTACTCTGCATTGCACTCAACTGCTGAGTACACAATAACCTAATTTTAATGAACACTACAAACTTGTTAACTAAGCTATTTTTACCTATAAATATTGTTACCTTTTTGATCAATAAAATCAGTGTTTTTGAGTACAATATACAAGAAACATTCATTCATTTCTACGATCGCAATAGCTGTGCGCATCAAGGAATTCCTCTCCGGAAGTCCACCTGGTTACAAGTGCCAGTTGCGACGCCCTTTTAGGTAGTCAGTTTATGTGCTGACTGCTTTTAAAACCTATACACAAACATTTTTGCGTGACCCCGACCGTGATTCGAACACGCAACCTTCTGATATGTGTGTTGATTCATTTTTGGTGACCCCGACACTGGAAATCCGTGTTGTCAATTGGACGACACAAGGATTATCTCCAGAGCATTATCCTTTATTGAAGTTGTCAACCAGGCGACATTCACAGGATACCTGCAACCTGCCCATCTGAAGTTGTCAACCAGGCGACATTCACAGGATACCTGCAACCTGCTTACATCTGAAGTTGTCAAGCAAGGCGACAGATCAGAGCATAAATGATTCACCAAAACTATTTGGTGACCCCAACCTGCCCATCTGAAGTTGTCAACAGAGGCGACAGATCAGGAACATAAAGATTCACCAAAACAATTGGTGATCCAATCTATTGTCACTTATTGAAGGTGTCAAGTAGTATATATTAAGTCCACCAAGCGACAAAAAATGGCATCAGAACAAGTAACCATCGATGAAGTCACTGGATGCCCAGCAGGATGTCAGCCAAGAAATTTTAAAGCTGATATCCAACTACAAAAAGGATTCAGCTGAGAGAAAATCCCCAAGCCGGAAGGCATCATAAGATTAAGGCTAAGACTCTCAATGAACAATGGAGCATCATTCAAGGAAATGATGAAATCACCAAGAAAAACTGGCGAACTACCTGGAAAACCA
>JAWNPO010000521.1:0-22356 GCA_035047525.1 Drosophila quinaria | reverse complement strand
CAGTTCAAAGTCGACAGTCGATCAGTGCAGACGTTTTTGCGGAGCTTCAATTCATAAGTCTCTCTCACACTCACTTTCGCTCTCTCACTTATCTACATCTAAAGCGCTTATCGCGCGATTCAATCTACAAACAAATTCACGCACAAAAGGGAACACAAAATCTAACAGTAGTTTGGAAACAACTGTAACACCATGGACAGGGGCGATCCCCCTGATCGCCAAACGGCAATCAGAACTCAGCTTGTGACACCTAATCAAATTGGAGCATTATTTACACCTGGACCAAAATATTTAATTATATCACGGAACAATGAAAAAGAAAAACAATTCAACCTTTCACCATTTATAATAAAAAAAATCATTGACTCCACCACTGGTGGACCTGTTATCTCATGTCATACTTTGAGAAGTGGCGATCTACTTGTCCAGACTAAAAACGAAATACAAGCCCAAAAGCTAATGAAAATGTCATTATTCACATCCAACATACCCGTTACTGTTACTGAACACCGACACTTAAACTACAGTAGAGGAGTTATCTATTGCAATAACCTTCGAAATGTCTCAGAAGATGAAATACTATCAGAACTAAAAACATCGAATATTACAGCAGTGAAAAAAATAATGAGAAAAATAGACGGTGAGCTTAAAGAAACTGGCCTACACATACTAACATTTGCCTCGACTACACTCCCAGATCACATAATGATTGGTTATGAAAAAACAAACATACGTCCTTACATACCTACACCACTCAGATGCAACAACTGCCTCCGCTTTGGCCATACATTTAAAGTATGCCAAAATCAAAAAACTTGTACCAAATGCGGCCTGCTACACCACACTAAAGAAGACAACAACGAAACCTGCTCAAACAATAACAGCTGCATCAACTGCAAGATAAACAAACTGGAACATAACGGTCACTCTTCAATAGATAAGAAGTGCCCAATATATAAAAAACAACAAGAAATTATCGCTATTAAAATCAACGAAAAAGTAAACAACAAAAAGGCATACGAAATATATAACCAAAGACATCAAAACAATTATCAAACCTATGCCGATGCTACAAAAACCACACCAAACACAACTCCAAACGCAAACACCACTAAATCAAGCAACCCCACAACCAGCAGCCCCCTCCGCAAGACTATAAACTACGATGACCTGGAAAATCTGGTAACTCTTACCACACCCCCAACTAAGGAACTCAATTTACCAAAAAATCAAATAACTCGAATCTTACCCCGAAACACCAATAAAAGAGTTTTAAGAGAATTAAAAAACAAATCCAAAAATAAATCTAAGAAACAAGCTGAAACTGAGGACAGCTCCGACAACATGGAATATCAGTAACTATTAATACTAAGAAATACGTATCATTGTAGCAAATATCAGTATATTATTAAATAATACTTATCATTAGCTTCCCTTATCTTAAACATATGACCTTAAGAATTATGCAATGGAATATGCGCGGTTACTTAAACAACTACAGTGAATTACTTATAATTTTAAAAAATCAACACCCACATATAATAACATTACAAGAAACTCATTTGTATAACCAAATTAATAATATACCAATTCCAATTAATTATGTAATGGAAACCTGTGATGCATCTAACCGTTGCGGTGGTGCTGCCATTTTGGTTCATAAATCTGTCCAATACACCCAACTAAATACAAATACAGATTTTGAAATAGAAGGCATAGAAATAGAATCAAAGCAAAATCTTAAAATTTTTTCTGTTTATATACCACCCACTAAACGTTTCTCATTACAAAACCTTACCGACATGTTTACAACACAAAATACATCTGCAATAATCACTGGAGACTTTAACAGTTGGCACACCAGCTGGGGATCCCGCGAGAACAATTCAAAAGGAAACATTCTAGCACAATTTATAAATCAATCACAGTTTATTCTATTAAACGACAAGTCACCAACTCACTTTTCAACCCACAATAGTTTTTCACATATTGACTTAACACTTTGCACCCCTCAAATTGCACCCCTTATGGACTGGAAAATCTTCGACGACCTATGTGGAAGTGATCATTTTCCTATTTTCATATCTCTTTTTCATAATCATAACCCCCAAGACTTTTTCCGACCATATTTTAAAATTAAACAAGCCAACTGGACATTTTTCGCGTTGGAATCAAATAAAATATGCAATAACATTCCAATTAGTACTAATATAAATAAAGAAGCAGCAAGCATTAACAAAATCATTTTACAAAGTGCACACAGATATATACCTCAGACTTCTCCACATACAACAACACACAAAGTACCATGGTGGAACAACACTCTAGAAAAGCTTCGCATTACCAAAAACAAAACATGGAGATCCCTTAAGAGAAACATTACTGACGAGAACATACTCAACTACAGACGAGCCAACGCCCATTTCAAAAGACAGCTAAAAATAAGCAAGAGAGAAGCAACCGATGCCTTTACCTCAGAAATAGAACCAGTAACCCCAATAGCAAAAATCTGGACTAATATACGCCGCTTCTGCGGATTAAACCCAGTTAAAAACATTCATTGCATATCCAACCCTGTAAACCAAGAAAAAACTACTTGCCCAAAAACAATAGCAGATTCTTTTGCAATTCATTGGTCTAATCTTTCTGATGATTCAAATTTTAGTCAAACCTTTTTAAATAACAAATATAACTCAGCAAACCTATGTAATAATCACATACCTTCAATATCAGCTGAATTAATAGAAAAAAAAATTAACATTATAGAATTCAAGTCCAGCTTACATTCACTAAAGGGATCCACGCCAGGCTTCAATAGAATATCCTATCCAATGATAAAAAACAGTTCTCTCGAAGTTCACAATAGAATCATTCATCACTTTAATAACATCTTTAATACCTACATCCCTCAAACATACAAGAACAGCCTTATTATTCCCATATTAAAGCCAAACGGCAACAAAACAGAAGTATCTTCCTACAGGCCAATTTCACTTAATTGCTGTGTAGCTAAACTACTCGACAAAATTATTGCAAGAAGACTTTGGTGGTTCGTGACAAACAACAAACTTTTAAATGAAAATCAATTTGGTTTTAAGAAAGGCAAATCCGTTTGTGAAAGTCTTCTTTATGCTGACTTTCTTATAAGCAAATCCCTAAACAATAAAAAACACACCTCCCTCATCACCCTTGATTTCTCAAGGGCATTCGATAGAGTTGGAGTTCATTCAATAATTCACCAACTAATAGAATGGAAACTAGGCCCAAAAATGATAAAGTATATAAAGAATTTTATGACTAACAGAAAGATAAGCATCATAATAGCCTCACACACTTCTAAAATACTACCTTTGCATAACGGCATCCCACAGGGATCACCAATATCTGTTATACTTTTTCTTATCGCATATAATAAATTGGCAAATATTATATCTCTACAAAAAGAAATTAAATTCAGTGCATACGCTGATGACTTTTTCTTAATTATCAATTTTAGCAGACTTAAAAATATTTCCTTAAATTTAGACTCTCTATTTGAAAATATATCAAATTGGTGTTCTTATTCAGGAGCAGCAATTTCGGTAAATAAATGTCAACACTTACATTTATGCAGAAAGCACAACTGTATATGTAAAATATCATTTAACAATATTCAAATCCCTACAGTGTCATTCCTTAAAATCTTGGGTCTAACAATTAATAACAAATATACTTGGAACAATCATATAAATAACCTTCAAAATTCGTTATCAAAAAATATTAATGTAATTAAATGCCTTTCTAGCTCAAGATTCAATTGCGACACAGAAACACTTCTTTCAGTAGTGAAAGCTATTATTATTTCTAAAATAGACTATGCTCTATATATTTACGGATATACCCCTAAATCAACACTCAATAAAATTAAAACGGTATTTAACTCTGCTATCCGATTAGCCCTTGGAGCTTTTCGTTCAACACCCATTAACAACATACTTTTCGAAGCAAAAATTCCCACAATAGAAATTAAAAGAGACTTTTTAACAGCCAAACTAGTCAAAACAATTCTTAACTCTTCAGACACACCCATTTCAAACCTATTAAAGCGACATAATACTTCACGTAGAAAAATTATTGTTTCTTCTTTAGATCGAGCCATCAATAAATGTAAAATAGAGCAGTTACCATACACTCCCATGCGAATAGGAAAACTACAACCGCCATGGCTTTTACCTAAAAATACCATTAACACTTCATTAAGAATACACAGCAAATCATATACATCTCCCCAGATATACAAACAACACTTTAATCGTTTAAAAGATCAATACAAAAATAGCACCTTCATCTTCACCGACGGTTCACAACAACACACCATTACAAGTTATGCCATATCCACGGAAACACATGCACTTAAATATGGTTACCTTCCGCATTATTCATCTGTATTATCAGCTGAAATAATAGCAATATTTGAAGCAATTAAAATAGTTAAAGACAAAAATGGTAGCTTTATTATATGCTCAGATTCCTTATCAGCTCTAGATTCTATAGCCAACATAAATAACAATGACACATATCCTTCACTAATCAGATCACTTTTAATAGCCCAGTCACCCAAAATTAAGCTCTTATGGACCCCAGGTCACGTTGGTATAAAGGGTAATGAATTAGCTGACCACATGGCCAAAGCCGCGTTAACAATGCCTTTAATTACAACTCCTAATTATAATATAATAGATATAAATAAATTCTTAAAAAAACAACTTACTACATATCAAGACGACATATTTAACCAATGCAATTCATGGTATAAAAACTTAAACCAAAATAAAACACATATATACGATTATATAAAGAACATAAATAAAAATAAAACTAGACGCCACGACCAAATTAAACTAATTCGTATTCGTTTAGGTCATACAAATATTACTCACAAACATTACCTTGACCCTAACTTATCCAAAAATTGTCCCTTATGTCATAACTATGACCCAATTACAATAGAACACATACTAGGACACTGCCCCACATTATCTGATATTAGAAAAGAAATATTTAAGCTTGACAATCCGATTAATTTAATTACATATACAAATGCCGACAACATTAATAAAATTTTGGAATTCCTTAAAAAAGCCAAACTGTACAATATAATTTAAAAAAAAAAAAAAATTTTTGTAAATACACAATTCATATTTCATGTATGAGAAAATTCATTATTGTTGCTTATTCATAACTAAATTATACAATATATTTAAAAAAAATAAATAAATAAAATTTTTGTAAATACACAATTCATATTTCATATATAAGAAAACTCATTATTGTTCCTTATCCATACATATGTACATATATATAAACGTAGATATAAGATAGACTATAAGATAAAATATATTTTGCAACACATTATACCTAGCTGATGGCCACAGTTGCTATTGCTAATTGATCCACACTTACCTTATAGTTTGTAACTTTAAGCTAAGTTTATATAAATAAATAAATAAATATTTTTTTGCCATTTTTTTTTCAATAACGCATTTGCTTATTTGTAATATGATTATAATACTCTATTTGCCTTCATTATTTTTGCATTTTATACAAAAATAAAAAATTTCACAAAATTTCATATGAGTAAACATTTCATATGGAGTAACTTTTCATCTGGGCAAAAATTTTTTTTTCATTTTTTTCCATTTTTTTTTCAATAACGCATTTGTTTATGTGTAATATGATTATAATACACTATTTGCCTTGATTATTTTTGCATTTTATACAAAAATCAAAAATTTCACAAAATTTCGTATGGGCGGATATTTCATATAGAGTGACATTTCATTTGGGTAACATTTCACTTTTTTTTATTTTTTTGCCATTTTTTTTTCAATAACGCATTTGCTTATTTGTAATATGATTATAATACTCTATTTGCCTTCATTATTTTTGCATTTTATACAAAAATAAAAAATTTCACAAAATTTCATATGAGTAAACATTTCATATGGAGTAACTTTTCATATAGGCAAAAAATTTTTTTCATTTTTTTCCATTTTTTTTTCAATAACGCATTTGTTTATGTGTAATATGATTATAATACACTATTTGCCTTGATTATTTTTGCATTTTATACAAAAATAAAAAATTTCACAAAATTTCATATGAGTAAACATTTCATATGGAGTAACTTTTCATATGGGCAAAAATTTTTTTTTCATTTTTTTCCATTTTTTTTTCAATAACGCATTTGCTTATTTGTAATATGATTATAATACTCTATTTGCCTTCATTATTTTTGCATTTTATACAAAAATAAAAAATTTCACAAAATTTCATATGAGTAAACATTTCATATGGAGTAACTTTTCATATGGGCAAAAATTTTTTTTTCACTTTTTCCATTTTTTTTTCAATAACGCATTTGTTTATGTGTAATATGATTATAATACACTATTTGCCTTGATTATTTTTGCATTTTATACAAAAATCAAAAATTTCACAAAATTTCGTATGGGCGGATATTTCATATAGAGTGACATTTCATTTGGGTAACATTTAATTTTTTTTTTTTTTGCCATTTTTTTTTCAATAACGCATTTGCTTATGTGTAATATGATTACAATACACTATTTGCCTTGATTATTTTTGCATTTTATACAAAAATAAAAAGTTTCACAAAATTTCGTATGGGCGGATATTTCATATAGAGTGACATTTCATTTGGGTAACATTTCACTTTTTTTTTTATTTTTTTGCCATTTATTTTTCAATAACGCATTTGCTTGTGTGTAATATAATAATAATACACTAATAAATTTGGTTATATTTGCATAAACATAAATAACCAAATCCGGCAAGACATTTTATAGTCATATGATATCGGTATGTTAGATATTTCTTATATGACATGTCTTGCCGTAGACCGCAGCCCTCGGTCTTATATAGGTTTCTTGTCACGTTTTCTCAAACTCTATCATTTTTCATATGCGCAAGCACTCATTTCATTTATATGCAAGTACCTTTTTTAATAATACTTTTCGTGTAACACTATATATCGTGTATTATATATCATTGGGACTCCGTTATAAGCATATACATATTTTGAATAAAATATTTTATATGACAAATCTTTTTTATATATGATATCTCATATATATTTCTTTCCGTCACTATGAAGATGACGTTACATTGGTATACCTATATAAGCATATTTTGAATGAAATATGTTATATGTTATATATTGTCTTAAGACAATAATTTTAAGCCAATTCTTTTAAGTATATAATATACCATTCTCGGACACCTTTATAAGCATATAAATATTTTGAATAAAATATTTTATATGACAAGTTATGACAAGTCTTTTTTATATATGATATCTCATATATATTTCTTTCCGTCACTAATAAGATGACGATACATTTGTATACCTATATAAGCATATTTTGAATGAAATATGTTATATATTATATATTGTCTAAAGACAATAATTTTATGCCAATTCTTTTAAGTATATAATATACCATTCTCGGACACCTTTATAAGCATATAAATATTTTGAATAAAATATTTTATATGACAAGTTATGACAAGTCTTTTTTATATATGATATCTCATATATATTTCTTTCCGTCACTAATAAGATGACGATACATTGGTATACCTATATAAGCATATTTTGAATGAAATATGTTATATATTTATATATTGTCTTAAGACAATAATTTTATGCCAATTCTTTTAAGTATATAATATACCATTCTCGGACACCTTTATAAGCATATAAATATTTTGAATAAAATATTTTATATGACAAGTTATGACAAGTCTTTTTTATATATGATATCTCATATATATTTCTTTCCGTCACTAATAAGATGACGATACATTTGTATACCTATATAAGCATATTTTGAATGAAATATGTTATATATTATATATTGTCTTAAGACAAAAATTTTAAGCCAATTCTTTTAAGTATATAATATACCATTCTCGGACACCTTTATAAGCATATAAATATTATGAATAAAATATTTTATATGACAAGTTATGACAAGTCTTTTTTATATATGATATCTCATATATATTTCTTTCCGTCACTAATAAGATGACGATACATTGGTATACCATATATAACATATAGTTATATATATATTATATATATAAGTATATATATTAAGTATTATATATAAATATATGCGCATATGCACACATATTATATAAAATATATAATAAATATTTTTATATACATAATTTGAAATGATATATTGATACATATATAATTAATATTATATTTTGTATATATCATTTATTTCATATGCATATATATAAAATTATATACATATGTATGCGCATACGCGCACACATATAATATACAATATATATATATACATATCTGTTTCTTGTTTTTTTTTTTTCTTTTTATCGAATCATCAAGCAAAGGATAAGCTTCAGTGGATCGCAGTATGGCAGCTAGTTACCATTCTCATGGATACGATAGTTGTCATTCCCACTGACGTGCGATAAACGTCAAAAGAGGAGGGAATGTCCTGAGAGAAGAAGAACGAGATGACGTTTGGTTTTGGTGAAGAGGAAGACAAAAACCCTGACGGCCAAAAAATACACAAAATTTATTAAAATTGTTAAATAAAATAATAAAACTGTTAAAACTGTTTCAAAGAACTTTAAAGTGTTGTGAGTAAGTGAAGGTGGGGTTAGGTGTTATTGTAACTGGCGCAGCCGGTAGACCAGCCCAGTGTTGCGACATTACACACTCATTCGTTCGCGTATGTGTAAATATATATGATATGTGTGAATGTGTGTAAGCTGCAAAAGAAACGCAAAGTCATGTTGGAATACCATGACGAGTTTTAGTGGCAATTGTGGTAATAATTATGTATATGGTACATTCTATATTGGCGCAACGTCTTGACGGCACATCAAGACAAGCCACAGAAGAACATATACAAATTGAAGTTTTTATGGTAATGTGGCATTCTATAAAAACTAGTCGCAACACGTTGAATTTCATTTCATTTGGGACTGGAAAACCTTTTTCGATAACCAATGCCTTTACCTTCTGGAAGCACAGGAAAAAATATATTTAAAAAAAAAAAGAAAGAAAAATAAATAATAATTATTATAAATAAATATTTATAAATAAATAATGAAATGAAAGAGAAAGAGAAAGAAATGTATATACCTGTGAACATACATAAATAGGTGTATGAACGTTTTTACTACGTCATGTACCAGAAATTGGTAATGCGTTTGTATGTAAGCACACAAATGTAAAATTTCGACAATAAGTGTGTGAGTAATACTTAACGAAAACGACAAAACTACAAAGCAGCCTTTTGGGACGAACAGTAATGGAACATTATGGTATCAGCCGAAACAAAAGCATTGGTAGTTTGTATGTTTGTAAGTATTCACAGGTATGGATTTGACACTTAGTATGTATAGACTACTTAACGAAAATGACAAACTACAAAGTAACTTTTTGGGATGAACATGGAATGAAACAATAATGGAACATTATTGCAGCAACCGAAAAAATCATTCTTTCTTGTTTAACATCTGACGTGACCAGTTCGATTTCTCCACAAACAAAAAATTTAATAAAAATATTTTCACTAAACGGAACATTTTAATTCGACATTGAAAAAATAGTATATTTTATATATTTTTATATTATATTTTTATATTATATAAAAGCTATACAAATTTTACAGTAAGTTCAAAGTGATTTAAATACTTATATTTGTGTATATTCTTGAATAAAAGAAAAAAATAAATAAAAAGATAAATAAAATAAATATATATTTGAAAAAAATATTTTTATAAAAATGAAAAAGTCCATACATCTGCATCGCCGCGTACACGTGTACAATGTGTAAGGCACATACACATTATGTGCCGTTTCTGTATGCGTGAAATAATTAATGTAAAGAGAAGAATAATTACTTGATGCACATAACCTAAAAAGTTGATGGTCCTAATTCAAAATTTTTATACAGAGTGCTCGGCTTACATGCATTAAAAGGAGCTGTATGGTCACCGAAAATAAAAATAAAACCCGAAAGCCAACATAAGCAACCATTCCCTGTGAGTCGTTTCCATTACCTCACACGTGCAACATTGAAGACATCGAAGCAAGAACCAACAATTAAAAAAATATATATATTAATAAATCTCGTCATCGGAACCATTGACAGTATGTATTAATAATTAATGCGCAGTTAAGCAAAATACGAATTTAAAAGAAAAATTACAAAATAAAAAGAAAAAGAAAAAGTAAAAGATTTAAAAAAAAAAAAAAATTTTTAAATATATAAAAATATATATTAAAAACCAAAATACAATATTTTCACAGATTTACATTGACATATACACCGAGATCACCAACAAGCCCGTTGAACAACACTACCCCTTCTCCAGCTTGACTGTTACCACGATATACACGATACAGACGACGTCGTTGCATTTCGAACCGCTCTACTACTAATATCATTGGAGCTACGCAATCAACCCATCTGCTTCCGTAAATATTTTACATTAGAATTATTATAAGTATTTCATATACACATCTTTCGACATACACCTACCTGGTAAAGAATATCAACACCGGAACAAATAATTATCAATCAAAAAATGTCCAGAAATAGGTCAGCCGTAAATAACAACGTTAATATGCCAACCCCAGGAAATATTAACGCAACTTCCAATAGTGAAGCTGTGATTAATTCATTGAAAATCCCAGATGCCATTAAACAACTCCCTACTTTCGAGGGAAATGCTTGCCTTCTGCACGAATTTATAAAAAATGTTGATGAAATTCTTTCAGTCATAGGTGACATTGAGCAAGCCCCTAACGGTAAAATTCTTCTAAGAGCAATTAGAAATAAAATTACAGGCCAAGCAAATGAAGCATTAAATGCCTATGGAACCTCACTTAATTGGACTCACATTAAGGACAACTTAATTCTTCATTATGCAGATAAGAGATCAGAAACATCGCTTATTAAAGATCTTCATTATTTACGACAGGATAGAAAAACATTCGAAAAATTTTACAGCGAGATAATCGAAATTCAATCAACTCTATGTAACAATGTCTCCGTAAATGAAAGTGATGAAAACGTGGTCAAGGCCAAAAAGGAACTTTATGCTGCTTTGTGCTTAAATGTTTTTTTATCTGGTCTAAGAGACCCCTTAGGAATTACCGTACGAGCAATGAAACCTTTAACGTTGACAGCAGCTTTAGATTGCTGTGTTAAGGAACAAAATATTTATTACCAGCGCGGAAATTCGAATAGAAACTTTAGATACAGACAACATAACAATTCTTTCTACAATAGAACAAATAACAATGAACAATCTCAAAAGTACAACTCCTATACGAAAGAAAATCAGGCAAATAAACCCGATCAAGAAAATTATCAAAAACAATCGAGTTATGACCAAAAACCATACAATCGTAACTACTCGTATAGAGACAATCGAACATCATTTTCCAATAGCAGACAGATTCAAGAAAACCAGGATAGGAATCATCAAAATTCTCAGTCATCAGGTGACATTTTATTCGACAGGAATAGTGGATTTTCAAAACTAAGATTTAACAACCAATCCGTGCCTCCTTCTGGCGTAACGCGCACTATCTCAAATCAACAAAGAGAAAATTATTTAATTGATACATTACCTTCCAATTATTCTTCTGAGCTCACCAACATAGAGAATACTGGAAATTTTCGTCAAAAAGCCTCGGAAAACAAATAGGGTTCTTTTGTCCCGAAAAAAATAACGAAGAGCTTGTGTATATATCAATGTCTTTAGCTGATGGAAGCTTAGTAAAGTTGTTGATTGATACCGGCTCTACATCTTCTTTTATCTCGCCAGACAGAATTGATCCCCAACTTCACACCGAGGGAGAAATAATTACAATAAAAACTGTACTTAACTCCCACACTATCAATAAATATGTTATATTGTCAATATTTCCTGAATTCAATCGCAAAGATACCTTCAAATTTCTTCTCTTTAAATTCCATTCGTATTTTGATGGACTATTAGGAATTGATTTTTTAAGTCATGTCGGTGCTACTGTAGATCTAGTCAAGGGATCTTTAAAAACACCTGAAGCAAATATTACTCTTTTAAGGAAACCTCGCAAGGCTTTGGGAAGTGTTAAGATTCCTGCATTGACAAAAATGTTGTTAAGCATTCCAGTTAATAAAAACACAGGAGATATATACCTAGACACGACAAAAATAGACGACCATCTATATTTTTCTGAAGGTATATATTTGGCCAAAAATGGATACTCTTTATTAGAAATAACAAATAGTAGTGAGCAAGAACAAGCCATTTTTGTAGATGAGCCAATAAAAGTGCTCGAATATTCGTCGTCCAATTTTGTAGAGATTTACACTTCAGAACTAAAGTCGCCTCTGATTCCTGATCCTAATTTTGAAACATTTTTTAAATGCGATCACCTAAATTCTGAAGAGAAAACACAACTTCTTAAATTGTGTAAGAAATACAAAGATATATTTTTCACAGAGGGACAATTTCTTACATTTTCTAATGAAGTGAAACACAAAATTCATACAATGAATGACATCCCGGTTCACGTAAGGTCATATAGATATCCTCATATTCATAAACAAGAAATACATAGGCAACTCTCAGATATGCTAAATCAAGGCATTATTCGCCCGAGTTATTCTCCGTGGAGTGCTCCTGTGTGGATTGTTCCAAAGAAATCTAATAACCAAACTGCAAAGTGGAGACTCGTAATTGACTATAGAAAGTTAAATGAGAAAACAGTTTCCGATAAATATCCGTTACCCAGAATTAATGATATACTCGACAAGTTGGGCAGATCATTGTACTTTAGTACATTAGACCTTGCTAGTGGATACCACCAAATAGAAATGCACCCAAAAGATGTGCCCAAGACAGCTTTTACAGTGGAAAATGGGCACTATGAATTCATCCGTATGCCATTTGGGTTGAAAAACGCCCCTGCCACCTTCCAGAGGGTTATGGATAACCTCTTGCGTGATCTGATCGGTGAATGCTGCTTAGTTTATTTAGACGATATAATCGTGTATTCTACATCGCTCCAAGAACATATCCTGAGCTTAGAAAAAGTGTTTGGCAAATTACGTAGTTCAAATTCAAAGTTCAAAGTTCAATTAATAAAATCTGATTTCCTTAAAAAAGAAATTGATTTTTTGGGTCATATTGTATCGACAAATGGCATAATGCCAAACCCGGAAAAAATTACGGCTGTAAAAGCGTTTCCACTACCAAAGACCCCGACTGACATTAAATCGTTTCTTGGACTACTGGGTTATTATCGAAAGTTTATACCTAATTTTGCAAAACGTACCAAACCCCTCACAAATTGCCTTAAAAGCGGTAATAAAATTGTTTTCAATAAGGATTATATTGATTGTTTCGAAGCGTGCAAAGAATTGTTGTGCAATGATCCGATACTGCAGTATCCTGATTTTTCAAAACCATTCGTGCTTACAACAGACGCAAGCAAATTTGCCTTGGGAGCCATTTTATCCCAAGGGCGAATTGGCAGCGATCGCCCTATATGCTATGCTAGCCGTACTTTATCGGACTCGGAAATTAATTATTCTGTAACAGAAAAGGAGCTATTAGCCATTGTGTGGGGCACAAAGTACTTTCGGCCCTACTTGTTCGGTAGAAAGTTCCAAATTGTCACCGACCATAAACCTCTTGTGTGGCTTATGAGTCTGAAAGAACCAAATTCCAGACTTGTGCGTTGGCGTTTAAAACTTGAGGAATTCGATTACGAAATTATTTACAAAAAAGGTACACAAAATACAAATGCTGACGCGTTGAGCAGAATACCCACAGAAGTACATTTTAATAATATAGAATTGCCAGACTCAAGTAAAATGACAATTCACTCAGCCGAAGAAAATTTTGACGATAACATACCAATATCAGAAAAACCGTTTAATGACTTTACACATCAAATCGAACTTAAGTATGGTTGCTATTTAAATTTCAGAACAGAAAAACCTTTTACAAATAAATGCCGAACAGTTATTGAAGCACTCGACTTTACCGAAGCCACTGTCCTTAATATCCTTAAGGAAAATCTTAAAACGAAAACACTAACAGCGATCTATACTAATGACAATATTTTTAGAGTTGTTCAAATAGTATACTCAAAATATTTTTCTAGTAGTAAAATATATAAACTTGTCCGATGCACTTTAAAACTCGAGGATGTTATTGAAAACGACCGACAAGACTATATCATAAGCCAATACCATACTAACAATAACCATAGGGGAACTGACGAAACATTTTTGCACCTCAAAAGAAAATTTTATTTCCCCCACATGCGGAATAAAATTCTACAAACAATAAACAATTGCGATGTTTGCCAAGTCAACAAATATGATAGACAACCTCAAAAGCCTTTTTTCGAAAATCCACAAATTCCAGAAAAACCACTTGATATTTTACATATAGACCTATATTTTATTAATCACACGCAAAACCTCACGTTGATAGATAAGTTTTCAAAATTTGCGTCTGCCTATACCTTACCAGCGAAAGATAGTTTGTCAGTCCTGAAAGCATTACAACAATTTATAAAGGATTTTGGAAAACCACTGAAAATAGTTTGTGACCAAGGCTCAGAATTCTCCTCAAACATATTTAAAGACTTTTGTAACCAATATAGTATTGAACTGCACCATACATCCTTCCAACAGTCGACAAGTAATTCCCCGGTCGAAAGACTGCACTCCACGCTAACAGAGATATATCGAATCATAGTCTCAAAAAAGAAAGAAGCCAAATTACTAGTAGAACATGAAGACATTTTAACAGAAGCACTAATAACATATAATAATGCAATTCATTCAGCCACTAAATTTACACCGTATGAGCTTTTTTTCGGAAGAACATCCGATTTTTTTAGAAATAACACCTTTTCAAACCAACATGATTATTTAAAAAAACTAAACCAGTATCAGGAAGTCATTTACCCAAAGGTTAAACTAGCTCTTGAAAATACAACAAATAAGCGTATAAAAAGATTAAATGAAACAAGAAAGCCAGTAAATAATCCTCAGGAAAATGACACAATTTATAGAAAAGAAAACAGAAGAAATAAAATAGAGCCTAGATTTTCCAAGCAAACAATCAAAGAAAATAAAAATGTAACTGTCATCACTAAGCGAAACCAAAAAATACACAAGTCAAAAATTAAGAAAAATGTTAAAACACACAACAATTAATCCAATGTAAAACAAAAAAAAACAAAAAAAAAAAATGTTAAAGTATTCTTTAATTGGTTACGTACATCAAAATCATGTCAATTATTAACAATATGTAGTCCAAAATGTCAATTAAGCTTGAATTAATTTTGCAATCAAACTATAATTTCCCTAAAATATCTTTTAAAAATAAACCATAAAGCAAATAGCTTAATTTAGTATTGGACTACAATTTGTAACTCAAACTCTGTTTCTATGTAATAAACTTATATTATTGTATTAAGATATTTAATGTTATAAAATGAAGTTCCTTAATCTGTATTTTAAATTGTTCAATGTATGTTAATACCTAATGATAATGGAAGTAGCGTCATTTCGGCTACCCTTTATTACCCTCACTCCGCTCTTGGGGAGGGAGGAGTTACCATTCTCATGGATACGATAGTTGTCATTCCCACTGACGTGCGATAAACGTCAAAAGAGGAGGGAATGTCCTGAGAGAAGAAGAACGAGATGACGTTTGGTTTTGGTGAAGAGGAAGACAAAAACCCTGACGGCCAAAAAATACACAAAATTTATTAAAATTGTTAAATAAAATAATAAAACTGTTAAAACTGTTTCAAAGAACTTTAAAGTGTTGTGAGTAAGTGAAGGTGGGGTTAGGTGTTATTGTAACTAGCTGCTCAACCACTTACAACACCTTGCCTGTTATAAAAGTCGTTTACAATTGATTCTAGGCTTTGTCATTGTATTAAATAATGTTTTAATATATAACTAGCGCGGCATCAGGTGATCGAAGATCCTCCCAATTTACTATGTTATATGTAACATTGGCATCACATCCATTGTCGCCTATTAAATGAATAATAAACTTTTAATGGTTTAGAAGCCATACAATGCAAATTGCCCCTTATTTATCATTGCAGTCCAGCACGGATACGACCTTAGAGGCGTTCAGGCATAATCCAACGGACGTATCGTCATACCACTGTTCGCTCGAACAAGTATTGTGCCATTGGTCCGTACCTGCGGTTCCTCTCGTACTACGCAGGAATGCTGTCGCAACAACGTTTTGTCATTAGTAGGGTAAAACTAACCTGTCTCACGACGGTCTAAACCCAGCTCACGTTCCCTTGCATGGGTGAACAATCCAACGCTTGGTGAATTTTGCTTCACAATGATAGGAAGAGCCGACATCGAAGGATCAAAAAGCGACGTCGCTATGAACGCTTGGCCGCCACAAGCCAGTTATCCCTATGGTAACTTTTCTGACACCTCTTGTTAAAAACTCTTTAAACCAAAAGGATCGATAGGCCGAGCTTTTGCTGTCCCTGTGTGTACTGAACACCGAGATCAAGTCAGCATTTGCCCTTTTGCTCTATGTGTGGTTTCTGTCCGCACTGAGCTGGCCTTGGGACACCTCCGTTATTATTTGAGAGATGTACCGCCCCAGTCAAACTCCCTACCTGGCAATGTCCTTGAATTGGATCATACCTGAGTAATTGGAGTTATACCAAATTTTTAAATCAAAAGTACATAAATGCACTCTCTCATTAAATAATTTGTTTGCGATTATATAACAAACTCGTGATACTTTGATCAAGAAGCTTGCATCAAAACCCAATACCATAAGATATAATAAATATATCCGTATAATGGCTAGGAAATGATACACGTTCCATTTAATCAAGTAAGTAAGGAAACAATAAGAGTAGTGGTATTTCATTGTCGATACTAAACCGAAGTCCAATATCTCCCACTTATTCTACACCTCTTATGTCTCCTTACACTGCCAGATTAGAGTCAAGCTCAAAAGGGTCTTCTTTCCCCGCTAATTATTCCAAGCCCGTTCCCTTGGCTGTGGTTTCGCTAGATAGTAGATAGGGACACTTAATGTGAAAGTCGATGTGTTTTACGTGAGCTCCTGCCGTATTGGCTTAATCTCACGGTGCAAGCACTGGATTAATTTAAGCGTCAATCAACGCCCTCTTGGATAATATCCGCAAGTACCAATTGCAGTCACTACTGTTTGGTCGTGAACTGCCTCCTTGGTGAGGAGCGAGGCCTACCTAAAACCTCTGCCGGTCTATGGAGTCGCGGCACCCGGTTGTATAACGCAACTCCACGTCGGGCCCAGGCCCTACCCGCATATGGGTCCTAACCACAGCCACCACGATACTCCCCCGAAGGGGCCGCACCAGAGACCAGAACGGAACAAGTCCGTCGGCACCTGGTCACCCGTGGTACCAGAATAAAGCCTCCGGTTAGGCCTCGTAACTCGAAGGCTACTCCCAATTTTAACTCCAAAACAGTTACGGGTTGGTGACCCACAAGAAAAATTTTGAACATAGCTGTAAGGAATAGAATGCAGACTGGCTTGAAAGCCAGACTACAGATGGCACAGTCAATAACATGCTCATGGACATGCCATTCTCACTGTTAAGAGCGAGGTCTATTCCTACCTCTTCCGCAACTGCGGCATTAATATAATTGATCAAAGATCAAACCGCCCAAAAAGGACGGCCAGCTATGCCCCCAACAGATCCCTAAGGACTTTAGCGACCTGAGCGGAGAGCTGAGACCGCCTCCGTGATCCCAAGTCGCCCGTGGTACCAGAGAAGTCCTCTGGTCAGGACTCGTAACCCGAAGGCTACTACCAGTAAAGTTCCCATGAAACTTCGGGACTGGTAACCCCGCAAAGCCAGCAAGGCACATTCATTCATTTCATTCACCTATTCACACTCTCATACTCACACATTCATACAACTTCTTCACCTGCCAACTGACGCCGTCTGGCAAATACAGACCGAGCAAACACATTCAACAAACTAACCCTAACACTAGTGGAGAGTGCTTGACTTACGTCAAACCCGCCACTAACCTGCCTAGACACACCAAATGCACTCAGATCCCTAAGATCCTCGTACAACACACACTCACAGAGAACATGTTCCCATGTCTCCTCGCCAGCACCACAAGAGCACTCCTGGCTGTCACTCAGGCACCGCTTATGCAAGAATGCATTAAGGGAACCGTGACCAGTCAACAGGTATCCGAGACTAAGGTTAAAACCAAAGTCCGGACGGCAGCGGACAAACGTGACATCACGAATGAACCGGTGAGTAACCCTCCCTTTCACACTTGTGCTCCATCTGACCTGCCAGTCAGACACAACACACTCATTCAACAACCTTTTACACTCACTAAGCCCTAAACTCTCCACATTCCTATCCGCTAACCATTCATTCTGCAGCAATGGCAACCTCCTCTTAATCTTGAACAGCACGGCTCGACGCCGAACCTCCAAGTCAAGAGGGATCGCACCTAACAGCACCTGCATCGCCTCCGTAGAGACAGTGCGGCACACAGGCATACACCCTAGCATGATCACTCTCTGGCAAGCCAGCACTTTCGCTCTGCCTACAACAGACGTGACTGCACTACACCACACAGACGAACCATATGCTGCGCATGCAACAAATAGTCCCTCATATATGGTGCGAACAGCACGCCTGCTGAGGCCCCATTCATTCCGCAAAATGCGACGCACTTGTCCAACCACTCCAAGCAATCGCTGCCTGAGACCGGCGAAATGAGAATTGAAACTCAACCTCTCGCCGAAGGTAATGCCAAGATACTTCACCTCAGTCACATACCTTAAGTTGACGCCGTTCAGACCAACAGACGGATGCCGACTGCTCGCCAAACTGCCCTTAAGCAGCATTAGCGACGTCTTATCCATGGCCAAGCCAACGCCAACACTGTTGCCCCATTCGCTAACAGTGCGCAAGTACGCCCTCGCACTTGCCTCAATCTCAGACCGCGACTGCCCTTCAACCAAAATCAGCAAGTCGTCTGCATACGCACAACACTTGCATACTTGTTCGAGCTGTCGCAACAGAGTATCCATCATGAGGTTCCATATAAATGGACCACAAATGGAACCCTGCGGGCAGCCACGAACCACATCCACACTCACACTTTCATTCCGCCCTACAGCACACGCTCTTCTGCCCGAGAAATAGCTCTCCCAGAGAGACAACTCCCGGCAGCCACATTCACTCAATCTTCTCAACACACTTGCCCAGCTCAGGTTATCGAACGCACCCTGAAAATCTATAAAAATGCCCAGAACATACCTGGCCGCACTAGACGCAACGCAGTTGCGAACGTACAACCAGGCATCCTCTGTGCATTTGCCCTGCCTAAAACCAAATTGTCTATCAGACATCTGGTCACTCACACTCTCTTGAAGCCTCTCCACCATCACCCTCTCCAGCACTTTTCCAAGCACTGGGAGGAGACTGATGCCCCTAAAGGACCGAGGATTGCTCCTGACCCTGTCGGGCGACTTCAAGAGCACAATCACCTTCGCATTCTTCCATTCATTCGGGAAATATCCCTCAGACACGCACCTTTCATACAGCTCTTTCATATATTCTGGAATTGAATTCCAGACACTCTTGCACATCTCACCCGTAAATCCATCCATGCCGGGCGACTTCCTCGACTTTAACATCGAGAAAGCCAGCCCAAGCTCTCCCTCACGAAGCGGATCAGTAGGAACTGCCACACTGGGTGACAATTCCCCCTGACCCGCCCGCGGAAAGAATCCATTCAATAAAACATTCATACAATCTCTCCATGTCGTTAGCTGAACGCCGTCAACACGGAGACTACACACATCACATTCCCTACCTCTACCTCGAACTATTTTATAAACAATTCCCCAAGGGTCATGTTTATTGCGCTCCAGGAAAGAACGCCACTCATCTTCTTTCACTCTTACAAGCATTTGCTTGTACTCATTCATGCACCTACGATATTCGATACCAAGCTGGGCAGCCCCCTCTGCGCCGGACGATCTTGCCCTTTGGAATCGCTTCCGCAGGGTTCGAACAGACCGGCGTTTCAGGGTTAACTCACGCGTCCACCACTTCACATGCTTAAGATTCACCTTGCGGTGTCTCTCAAACATGCGATCATTCGCACTCGTCATCCACCTATTCACCAACACGACTTGCTCATCCACACTTAATGCTCGAAAGGAGCCAAGGTCAACTTGCGTTGCCTCTTCCCTCACGAGCACCCCATAAAGGGTCCAATTCGCACCACGAGTACGCCACCGATTACCCCCAACAGTTTCACGCATGGTGGAGGTGTGAGTGACACAAACCTCAATGGGATTGTGATCACTAACACCATACCCACCCAATACATTCCAACTAAAATCAAACACTCTCATCGCTGCCTCATTCACAAAAGTGACATCAATGTCACTTTTCCCCACCGGACCATCAAACGTGTACCACTCACTAGGCATATTCACGACACGCACACCCTGGGACACGGCCCACTCGGCTAGCATGTCACCACGCGTACGATTCAGATACCCAGACGCCTGTCCGGATATCTTACTGAACCATACGGGGGACGATGCATTCGCGTCTAAACCAAGGATGATTGGTACGCTACTCGCCAGTAGTAGCACCTCATCCAAATAAGCTATATACGGCTCGAGGGGATCCCCGAACTTACAGTATACGCTCGCTACAAAAACCCTGCCAAAACTACCATTCAAACATACACACACCCCCCATTCAGTTGAATTCACTAAAGTGCATTCAATGCCCACATCGTTCACAACTACAGCGGAATTGGCCCTGCTGTCAGGAAAAACCCGCATAACAGCGGGCAATCCCCTCAAGCAACCAGAGGTTGCAAAGGGTTCCTGCAGCAGGGCAACTACGCTGCCTCTTTCACACATTAACTCCCCCACATCACACATTACCGCGTACGACCTCTGACAGTTTAACTGAAGAAGTTTCACAATCATTCTAATGCCTTGAATTCGCCCGGGCGACAATTGCGCCATACACCGGACAGGCCGGAGACATCATAAGATGCCCCGATGGCTTGCCCTTGAAGGCGCAATTGCGGCAACTCAGCGCATTGCTGCACTGAGCCACCCGATGGCCACTTTGACCACAGCGACGACATACGTCCTCTCTGGCCCTGCATTCTGCCACTTTGTGGTCAAAACCCAGGCAGCGAAAACAGCCAACCACTGGGTCAAAGCTTCGCACCCGGAACGAAAACCACTTGACGTAGCAGCGTCCGACCTCCAAAAGAGACTGCATGGCCAGGCCAGCACCCTCCAGGACGACGTTCACTACCCCGTCAGCGCCCGCAGACCAAGGTCGACTGACCATGCGGACAGTCTTCCTAAAGTCCGCGAGAGACATCTTCTCTTTCAAATTCATCTCATGCAAATCACTCATGAACTCGTCAGGAGTAATCTGCATGTGAACCCCCTGAATGACCACCTTTGGTCCAAGCTTCTCGTTCACACTCACTTCCAAACCAACCTCACTGAACTTTGCGTTCTCCACAATCTTCTTCCGCTCAGCTACGGAAGGCGTGCGTATAATTGCACCACCGTCCCGCAGAGGTTTCACCTCGTGGACACGGACACCAAGAGTAGGCCCTACCTCCTTCACTACCTGCTGAACCACGTCCTTTGCGGTCTTTCCAGCAGTCTTGCTGCGGACAACCAAGGACCAGGTCTCAACTGGCCGCGGTATCTCCGGGGTAGACGGCACTGCCGACACGGGACCCCCCTTGTGTGCCGCCGCTGGCGGAACTGGCACCTGTTGGGCTCTCCCGTGCGTAGCACGTTCATTGAGCACCTCCAGACGCCCCTTCAGACGCTCATTTTCCGCCACCAGCGAAAACAGCAGCGTCTCGTACGCGCTCGTACGATCCATGAGATCGCACAGCAGCGTCGCACTCACACCCTCATTAGTCGCGGCCTTTAGCACACCATTTGAGATGGCCTTCATCTTCTCGATGGCCTGACCCACTGACAGCTGCGGTGCCGCCAACTTCGCTGAGCGCGAACCAGCGGGCAACTCAGCAGCAGGGGCCTTGACCACACACTTCTCTTTCCTCAACTGGCTGCTCGAAGCCAGCAGCTGCTCCTCCCCTTCCAGCATGCTGATCTTCGCCGACAGACCAGATCCCGCCACTTTTTCTCCTACTTTCTCACTCGCACTCTTACTCGCACTCTTGCAAGCACTCAGTAGATAGGGACATG
>JAWNPO010000520.1:0-40682 GCA_035047525.1 Drosophila quinaria | reverse complement strand
TAGTCTGTCAATCCAGGGCCCAGGGCCCTGTGTATTTGCAATAAGCCCAATTTCAAAACTCGTTGAGTGAGGCAAAATGCGAACATAGATATTGCCAAATTTACTAATTGCAATTCACTTCGAATTAAGCTACAATCACACAATACCATCCCCCTTCCCTTTGCTTGTGCACTTATGTAAAACCGGTAATAAAAGGCGTTAACTGTCATGGTAGCCAGACGACAGACAGACAGACAGTCTGCAGGTAAATAAAAGCCAAAATAAATTGCAGCTACACTGGTCGGTATACTTATTTTGACAAACATTTAAAGTTAAATCTACTCATAATTTTAATCTACTTCATGTACATTTTGTCATCAATGGAAAGGTAATTTAAATTCCGTTTGAATGGTACAAAACTTTTCTTAACCCATTAAGTATCCATTAACAATTTCTGATTCTTGTAAAGGTCTACTTTGAAACTTTTTTCCTCGACTTAGTAGTGAGTGCAAAAAATTTTTTTCAGAAATCTCTTCGCTTATATTTTTTTATAATATTTTGAAAACTGCCAAAAAAAGCCCTTTTGGCATGAAAAATAGGAAAAATGGGCTAAAATAGACACTTTTGCAGTTTTCAAAAAATTATAAAAAATACTAGCAGAGATTTTTTAAAAAATTTTTTTGCAGCCATTATTAGAATTGTTTGAAGAATGTTTTCATCCAAACATTTTTTTTTTTAAATCGAGAAAAAAAGTTTTAAAATAGACCTTTACAAGTGTGGTAATGGTCCAAGCTATGCGGCACACCTCAAAAAAAAAAAAAAAAAAAAAAATCCAAAATTAGAGCCTGATTTATCATGAATTTAGGTGTAAAAATTATTTCCGGGTCTTTTATAGTTTTTTTTAGCTTGGACCGTTACCTTACTTTTCCACTCAAAATCTTTAAGTATTTGCCTTTATACAAATGTACAATGTACTGGATGGCAAGTAGCAGTTTTAATATTCCAGACTCTGACTGTAATAAAACTAGGTAAGCACTTAGTTTGGTTATATAAACACAAATTAATATTGCAATCTCTTTTAATTTTAGTTGACTTTTGCATTCCCCGGCCACACCTGAAATCTGCACTGATTAAGGGACTTACAAACGCTAAGCGGCAGTGAGGCGAAGAGGTTAATTGCTTTGTAAGCGGCTTGATGAAAAAAATGTGAAGCTAACCACGCGGCAGCCAACGCAGCTGCTGCTGACGCTGAGTCAACTTAATTGGCGCACGAGGCGCATACTTAATGCGCTTAGATGCGGACAAGACTCATCGCCTCATTGCCTTTGCTATTGCAGAAGCCGCTTTTGTGCTTCTAATTAGATCCAACTGGAAACCAACGGAAGGCTCGCTGCATTTTCAGACGTGCCCCAAGAAATTAAATCGTAAGAAGACAAAATTTCAGCTGAATGTGTTTGATAAGTAAAAATAAGTAGCATTTATTGTTTTCTGATCTGATGAATTCACCATGTAAATTATTGTTAATTTAATATTTAATTTAATAATAGTTTCAAATAGGATTCAGTAACTACTTAAAATTTTCTATGGCCTAAGATTATTTTAATATATTTACATTTTCAGACGTACCCCAAGAAACTAAATCGTAAGAAGACAAAAATTTCAGCTGAGTGTGTTTGATAAGTAAAAATAAGTAGCATTTATTGTTTTTTGATTTGATATACTCGCCATGTAAAATATTGTTAATTTAATAATTGTTTCAAACAGGATTCAGTAACTACTTAAAATTTTCTATTTCCCAAGATTATTTTAATATATTTACATTTTCAGACGTATCCCAAGAATTTAAATCGTAAGAAGACAAAATTTCGGCTGAATATGTTTAATATGAAAAATAAGTAGCATTTATTGATTTCTAATTGGATAAAATCGCCATGTAAATTATTGTTAATTTAATATTTAATTTAATAATTGTTTTAAATAGGATTCAGCAATTACTGACAATTATCTGCGGCCTAAGATTATATTAATATATTTATATGGCAAAATTATGACTGAAAGTTAGAAAATTCAAATTAAAGTTGGAAGTCAGAGATATTAGAAATTTAATATTAATCTCATGCACATTTCAATGAGGATGACAAAAAAAAAAGAAGAGAAATACGCTGATGAGAGATAAGTGAATTGTATGTATGCAAATCAAGAGGACCTTCTAATTATATATTCCGATTGCGCGGTTGGGAATGTATTTGAATTTTCTAAATTGAATGCATAACATAAGCCAATCCTTCGAGGGTCAATTGGGAGCAAGACTTGTGATGTGGCACTGATTTGATGTCACGACTTAAATCAACAATAACAAGCGACAGCAACAACATAAACAACAGCAGCAACAACAGGGACAGCAGCCGCGGTAACATCGACAACAACAAGTATGGAGCTGTTTTGAACACGCGACGACAGCAAAAATAAATAATACAAAAAACAAAATAAATGAACGGCTGATTGCGTTGGCGTTTGGGCTTTTGATACTTATGCATGTGTAACATGAAAATGGCTTTGCATGTTATTCTACGAGTATGTATGCCCAGCAGCAACATCAGTAACAACAGCAACAATACAAACAGCAACAACGTAGCACTAATTACTCTAATTGTATACGGGAGGCGGTGTAGAAACACTTCGAGCAACGATGACGACTAAACTCCAATTTGGACTTTGACTTTTGTCTGCCAAACTTTTGCCACACAATGTCGGAGTTGTACTCGTGACAGTTTCAGTTAAATCTAAGGTAAAATCTAAGTAAAATGCAATTGTTTACATCAGCACGCCATTGCTCTTGCTGTTCCTAATTCACTATGCGGCGCCAAAAAGGTGCACATGCACTCGAGCGGACGAGTTCCGATCTCAAGCGAAAACCCCATTAAATCAGCGGTGGGCACAAAATCTGAATTCGGGAGCACTACAACCAAAACTACAACATCATCAACTACAAAAACCGCATTAGAGTCTACCTACTATGCCGAACACCCAAATGTGCGAGCAAAAAAAAGGTCTACAGGTCCTTTGCTATGTTGTTGTTGTTAATTTCTATGACGGTCATACATTTAAAGTGCCAAAAATTTAGAAATATAGTTGAGAGCCGCACGCTAGCTGACGGAGCCCATGCGTGCCCACCGCTGCATTCAATCATTAAATACTTAGAGCTGCAATATTTTATTTATTGCAGCACATTTTGTGGTTAGCATTGTAGATGTTTTTCAAGTATTATTATAAGAAATTCTAGTTGTTAAACTTTTGGAAAAATTAATTTAATTTATAGTTCAATTTTTTTTTAAAATTTAGAAATAAACTTGAGAGCCGCATGCACCCGGAGCACATGCGTGCCCACCGCTGCATTAAAGCATTAAATACATACATAAGCATACAGCAACATTCTGCAATATTTTATTTCATTTTGTGGTTTTCATTGCAGATGTTTTTCAAGTATTATTATTATAAGAATTTTATTTGTTTAGTTTTTAAAACCTTAATTTAATTTATCGTTCAAATTTATTTAAAAAATTTTGAAATCGTTAAAATATTTTTATGAGAAGCAAATGCGTCGTGTGCGACGCGATCACGTGTTCAGCTCTGCTGTGGTGCTGGGAGTCTTGTGTTACCCGTTAACGTAAACGTCATAGGGCTAGAAAAGGTTGTGGCACGTTGGCATCGCGTGCACGACGTGTGCCGACTGTTATTACGTATACGACAGCGCGGCCAACTGTGTGGGTAGAAATAAAACATTAAATTACGTAGGTCACCCGCCATTGTTTCTCTTTCGCTCTGTGACAGCGACTGGGGCAGGTGTGGCACACACGTAGACCGTGTGCACGTACCTGAAATTTTAAGCAATCAGACAGAGGGGCAGACAGACAGACAGATACATAGTCACACATACAGTAGTCAGACAAGGGAGAGACAGACAGACCGAGTGGATTTGGAGCGTTGTGGACCGCCTGCGGTTTTCGTTTTGAAGTGGCCTTTAATAGTTTGCTGTCTGCAACTGCAGCGAAATGTGGCACATAGTAGATTGCTGCCTGTGTTTGTGTGGTTGTGGCGTGCTGTTGGCAAACCAAAGAGCAGTTTAATGAAATAGCAAAGAAAATTGTGGCCGCCACATTTGTACATACGAGGAAATGGCACTGCTGCAACGCCAACTGAAATTGTTATTATGCCGCAATTGCAATGACTGCTAAGCGAGACTCGCATTTCAGATGACCACAAAGCGAATTTGCGTATAATGCTCCGCAGAGTAGAACGAACTAGACCAGCGGTGGGCACGAAATCGGAATTTGTTAGCAGCCGCTGGCTCCCGGAGCCATTGCGTGCCCACCGCTGAACTAAACCATTAAGTTGAACGTCAGTTTGGCATACATGTATGGCTAGATACATACATTCGCCAGAAAAACTATGCGTACAAGCTCAATGTGAAACTTTGATTGTCGAAAAATAATACTTATATGTATTTATGATATCGGCTTAATTTTTTTTTTAAATGAACAACAATTTTATCATAAATAATTCTATGTAGCTGTTTTTTTTTCGTTATGGATATTAATTTTTTTAAAATTAATAAACTGAAAATTCAATAAATTTTTACCCAGAAAAAGTATGCGTACAAACCAGGGACCGCAAAAAAGAGTTATGAGTAACTGGATAAACTTTTATTTTAAATTTTTATTTAAAAATTATAGAATAAAAGTTATTTTTAAATTTTTATTATAAAAATTAAAAATAAAAGTTATTTTTCAATTTTAAAAATTGGAAATAAAAATTATTTTTCAATTTTTAATTTAGAAATTGAAAATAAAAGTTATTTATCAATTTTTATTACCCCCATAGCCACAACCGTGCTTAACGGTTGGAGAGATCAATTCTCACAGGATCTGTTTATCTTATGAACATTAGCAAACTTAAAAATTAATACAACTATTATTTGGAATTTTCCAAAGAACACTAATATTTTTTATTATAAATTAAACATTTCTTTTGTATTCAGTGACATTAAAATGTTTTGGCAACTGTTTATGAAAAACACGTTGGAAAAAAATTTGATTATTAAGTTTTTGCTTGAGCAATGACAACAGAAAACAGAATTGAATGTCCAAAAATAATTTTTTTTACAGATAACCATAGAGCTAGTTGCAACATTAGCTACCTCTAATAAAAAGAACTATTATATTTATCAAATAAGATATCATTATTCTGATTATGATGTTTATATCGGATATAATAATGTTTAATTTTTACTCAAAGTGATGAAGATGTTTCGATTCTTTCAACATTTAATACTACATATTATTTAAGAAGAAGAATCATCATCATAGTAACAAAATCGGGAAAGGTTCCGTTCTCTTAACTCCTCGGAGTAAGTCATTCGGCAAGATCGAGAGCTTGTCGAGACACTGAAGCCATCGGGCATGTTGCAGTCATTTAAATCTTGACTGGTGAGCTTGAGGAGTATGGCAAATGCCTCCACCTGATTAAGCAATTTTGAGCGGGCAGGACCCTTGGCGAACTCTTGGGGTGACATGGTAAGAAAGCGTATCTTCTTCACGGCCTCTTGCAAAATGGCAGCATCTATCTTGTGGGGCGCATTTGTCGCTTCGCAGGCTGTGTTCATTTTATCATTAGCATCGCCATCAATGTTCATCACATGATCGCTCACAGCTGCCATGCTGATATCCGCATTCGAAGAGCCGGAGAGCGAGACTGCAGAATCAGTTGGTGAAACGTTGTCTTTGTGCTCCATACTAGTGATGGAAAAAACTTCATCATTGCCATTCTCGTTGAGAATTCCTTGTTTACTGGCAAGCTTAATCAGGAAGTTGAAGAGTTCCAGCTCAGAGACATCAAGACGATTTTGATCCAGCATGTCCATCAATGTCTCTGCCTTAATGTTTAGGCAGCTCGGATCATCGAAAACATCATACGTATTATCCTGGATAAAACCCATGGCTCTCTGCATCAGATTGGGCTCTTCAATCCATTTGGCGAACTCATAAATGCGCCACACGTTCTTCGGATTCAGTTCTTCAATCAGATACTGCACGCAATCGGTCACCACATGTGGCAACATGTATTTCTTTGCCCCATAGGCAAGTCTACTTGCCATGTTATTGGAACCGATTGTAATGCGGTCTGTGTAAATGTATTCGAGAATTGCTTCAAATACATCCGGATGCATGTCGGTTACAATTATGGGATCCGTCTGCTCTGGAAGACTGCCAAAGAACATTGTCTCGAACACGGGGGATCCCATTGCCAGAATCTGCTTGTGAGCAGCAATTAGGCGTTGATCTGGCGACGTCCCCACCAAAAAGCGGCAATCCGTCCATTTCTGGGAACGCAGCAGATAATCACCACGCTGCGTCATCTTCTTACAACCGATTTGCCAGTCCATTATTAATTGTTCTATTAATTCTTCTCAGAAGTGCGCAGAACGATAGTGAATGGTAAAAAGAATATTGATAATTCGATTCTGGCATAGGTGGCGGTACCTAACAGCGTCTCTATTTTTGTCAATCGATTAAGTCGATTCCTCAGTGATGCACATATTATAAGCAATCGATATTCGTTTTGGTTTGAGTAACTTTAAAGTTGAATAAAAGAAATAAATATATATAAACTATTAATATTTATATAATAAAGTAGTAGTAGTACATTTAAAGCAGCCGACACAGCAAATTATACACTAAAATTGTAAAATATAAAAAAGTTTGTTTGTTTTTATTCAATTGTAAAATATATATATTTAAATTACAAAATAAATTAAAATGAAGTTTAAAATTAAGATTCTAAAATTCTTTGGGGAATCTAAAATGAAAAAGAAAATGATTGGCCCAACATTTGTTGCTAGGATTGGGGAAAACCCAGAAAAACCCAATCAGACCAAAATGATATTAATGAGTAGTTAGTTCGTTATATTAGTTAGACATGATAATATAGAGGCTTTAATAGTGAGCGGAGAACACTCGAAACTAATCGTAGGGTACAGTCTATTATAATCTGCACACAGAGTACGAAGAGGAGAGATAGGAGTATGTAATACTTACAGATTATGATAATTGTTTACCCTTCGCGGATAATTTAAAAAAAAAAAAAAATACTAACAAATAGAGGGCAATTTATGATGAATTTAGGTGAACAAATTTTAAGGGGGTCTCTTCTACTTTTTTTTTAAATGAATTTTGAAATTTTAATAAAACATGAACTTTTTTCATGTTTGTTTTGTGTTTTGCGCGGTTGCTTTGGGCTTTTCAGGGTTGCTTTCAATAAATTGGAACGTTTTCCAACACTGCATTTTCTCTCACTTGTTAGTTTTTGGCCGTTTTCCAGCACTGTTTTTAATGGGGTCCGTAAAAAAATTTGTATTTGCGCTAAATTGTGTAAAAATGTCGTGTACAGGTTGTGCGGTGACCACTATTCAGTTTGACAAATTAACTGAAAGTGAATTGTTAGACTTCTTACGCGATCACAACATTATTAAACGTGAACTGTCTTTTGTGGAATGTGTAATAAAAGCGCCGAAGGCGAAAATTTAAAAAAAAAAATCGCGATCGCGATTTTATTACACATCCCGCAAGAGACAGTTAATACGTCAATTCCTACAAATCTACGTTGGAAGACTCCATAAATACTGATATGCCGGTTCTTTTAAGGACCACCAAATTTTGTTAAAAGAGATTGCTCATTTTAAATAAGCTTTATTTTATATACACATTTTTGAAAGCTAACTGATTCTATACAGTGTCGGAAAACGCTCAAAAGATTAACATGTGGAAGAGTGAGAGAAATTGCAGTGTTAGAAAACGTTCGAAATTAGTCAACATGCACACAGCAACCATGAAAAAAGTTAATGTTTTATTAAAATTTTAAAATTCAATTAAAAAAAAGTAGAAAACACCCCCTAAAAATTTTTTCACCTAAATTCATCATAAATTGCCCTCTTTTTGTTAGTATTTTTTTTTTTTTTAAATTATCCGCGAAGGGAAAATAATTACCACCAAATCTAAATCAGTTGACGGAACGACCGTTTTTGCACATTGGCACAAAATGCCAGAAAAGGAAATTTATGAAGGTATTAAACGAAAGTTTACTCATCGAATATGTTGATATTGAATATTCGTGGATTTCCAATGTAAACAAACACCAACTGTCAAACAACTGTTTGAAACCAAATCACAATGAAAGCGAAATCAGTCTCAGAGCTGATTTCACGAAATCAATTAGTAAGACCACATTTCCCTGATTTGCTCTGGGCACACTGAAAATTTTGTATGGAGCAGCTGTGAACAGCTGACTGCGAAATCATAACCAAATCTAAAGCAAATCAAAAACGTTTACCGGAATTCCACTATTGTAATTAACATAAGCTATTAATTTGCATTTTTGTCGATGATATCGATAGTTCGATACGTTCTGATCTCCCGAAACAGTGCTGCCAGGTGAAAATAAGCTAAAATAGGCTATAAATAAAATTGCAAAGAAAATGCAGGAAAACATACAAAATCATTAGGTTTTTGTTGAAGTTGATTTAGTTATAATATCATATCATCGACCATATCATTATTTTCTTCCTCATCGGAATATTTATAGCTTTTTTTAAAAAGGCTAACATATTTTTATGATTGAAGTGTCGAGCCGTTAGCCCACGGTGTATTGACTATATGCATATACATAAAGTGGTCTATTATAATCAGGCCTGTTCTGGGTTTCGCTTGTTTATATTTGTGAATTTCAACCCGCAAGATTTGACAGAAAAATCCTTAAAATTCCTTTACATTTCCTGCGAATCACACTCCAAATTACCCTCCCACATTGTGTTTAGTACTTTTTAGCAGAGCTTTGTTGGAAAATGTTCTGAGCGAATCAGACAAGTGCAGCCAAAATCGCTTTTTTCCTGTTTGAAAAGTTTCCAAACAGCGAGCAGCGAGAATTCTGGCTTTTTTTTTAAATGAAATTTCAGATTTTTTTGTATTTGCCCAAAAGCAGGGTTTGGGAAAACTACTCCGTAGCAGCAAGAGCTATGAAAATATTGCTACACTCTCGCTACCGTTACAATACTTTTTCAGAGCTGGCTTTGGTTGCCTTACATGTATTATTATCGTTGTCCTGGTCAAACGCTGAAGTGGAGTGCATATTTAGCCAAGTCAATCTTGTAAAGTCAAAGCTACAGTGTACTTTATTTAAGGAGATTGGATTAATTGAACGACTGGAGTATTTTAATTTTAAGTGACAAAATATGGAGAAATTTATGTAAATAATTTGAATAAACAGCAGCAAATCAATATTAAATCTTTTTAAATTTCAGAGCAAAAACTGTTTTGAAACCATCGAGCGCCTTAGTTAAATTGTTTTCCAGCATACAGAACAAGTTCGTTCCTCACATGGCATTTAGGTGTGCCACGATAAATTATTGAAATTGTTCTTATTTAAAAGTTTTTTTAATTTCCAGCCGGGACGACATTCTTGTCGAGGAAATTTGAGGAAAATAAAGAAAAAACTACAGCAAAAAAAAAACTAACTAATAGTTTCATCTAAAATTATTGGTCACTGAATGTACAAGACATTGCAATTAAAATAAACAAAATATTTTATTTCAAATTATCGCATTTTTAATTTTTACTTTTGGATACTCATTTCACCACCATTATCGTGGGTACTCATTTCACCACCTCTAACATAGAATGGGTACCCATGCAAGTACCCTTTTAATGGGGACCCATTTCACTAGTTCGAGGTAAACAAGCCTATTGACCCTTTTTGCGGAAGTTTCATACAAAAAGCGAAATGATGAAACTCATTGCTTAGGGTAAGTAGAGGTGGTTTCCTAGTAAGTAGTAATTTCACCAGTTACAAACTAGTGCCCAGTACTAGAAGTGAGGTAAAAATTGATGAAATTATTCACATCTTATCACTGCGGACGGCAGTTCGCGCTAGTGACGAAAGCAGCACGAAGGGTGCGAAGGTGACTAGCATATATACACAGGAAGAATGGAAAATTTGCTATGACAGTCCGATCGGGTCGAGTTATATACCGATCGAAAGGTATCAATTAAACTTATAAATTTGCATACTAAGATTTTTGGAAACTTACCTGGTTCGTGAGATAAACAGGTGTTAGTGGGAGGGGAAAAATTAAAATTATTGGAGCAAAAGGAGCCATTGGAGCCTTTTTGAAATTCATTTTAATTTTTTACTATTCTTATCAACGCGTCGAATGACACCTCGATCATCAAAATCCGACCACTGGTTCAAAAGATAATTAATTTTGAAATTTTTGGTGGCCTTTCCAAATTGAAATGAAAAGTCAGTCTGGTCTGTTTGTTTGTTTGTTTGTTTGTTTGTATCAAAGCGTTAATTTAGCTTAAAAGTTTGAATGAGGACTTGTTCCCGATCAAAAATCTAGAAACGTTTGTTCTACGACTTTTTCGAAAAAACGCTAGTTTAGCGGGAAATCGCTAAAAACCGCTAAAATTAATAGAAGCTACAGCTGTGATCTATATATCGTTGGAAAGGTATTTCGAAGGGCTTTTAAACATAGCTGAAAACTTTTTTGCTTAAGAACACAGGTAAAAAGCTACAGGTGAAATAAAGTTTTTTTTCCCACATTTTGGCGATTTATGAAAAATCGGGGATTCACATCACTTTGAAATATGGTATATGTTGTGGATAATTCAATTCTGCGTTTTTTGACATATAACACGTATCTGTAAAAATTCGTTTGGGCAAGATATTACCTGTTAACTGAATACACCTTTTACCTTTACACGTTTGCATGTACATATGCAGTGTGTCATGCGGAATTATACTGCTTGCAAGTGGTGAATTCTTTTTGCGACAGCTTTAGCCGAAAATTATTCGATATTACCTGTTAATTGAATATATACATTTTACTTAGAATTGGAATAGGACAGCAGCAACAAGTGCCATAGCAGCCAGAGTTTTAGAGTGCTGATAGCTATTGTGTGACAGTTTGTTTTATCTTGTACAAACAAACAAAGTTGACAAAGTTATACTGTCGAAAAAAAAATTAAATTTTAAAATTTCAAAAAAAAAAATTAAATTTCAAAATTTCTGATGTCTTATTCAAAAATTTCTGATATCTTATAAAAAAAACCTCTTTACGAGGTAAAAGTCTAGTGACGAAAACATTTATATGCCCCAAAATTTCTGATATCCAATTTTGTGACGAATAATATTAAGTTTTACATATAAATTATTTAAAAAAAAATTTTTGCATTCGGCACTGCGCAAAACAGTGAGTTTTATAAAGAATTGAGAAATTTTCGCGCAATGTGCCGAGTGCCAAAATTTTTTTTAAAATAATTTATATGTAAAACTTAATATTATTCGTGAAGTGTTTTTTATAAATATTTTGATTTTATTTTGATTTTATGCAAAGCAGGTCAAAAGTATTTGATTTATTCTATCCCAAGGTGTGTTTACTATTAAGGTGACGTCGTCACCACAACTGCTCTCTTTCGAGGGGGGCAAATATTTGACAGTATGCCTGTAAACGTTGTTAAAGTATGTTGTGTTTTTTTTTTGTCTTCTTTACAAATTAACTGGTAGACAGAATACAATTATTGAAACCTGCAATTATTAGTCCTGCGTGACGAAAACAGAAGGGAGCTCATCAAGCTGCAGGTCCCCGGGCATATCGCCATTCCAAGGAGTTTAAAATATGATAACTCTTTTTGAATTATTTCGTTTTATTTATTTAAAGTAAGCATTTGCTTTTCTGTCAGCTCCCTCTGAGCGAGAGAGCGAGGTGAAAAAAAATTTGTCCCCTCACCACATCGGACGACGTCACCTTTATAGTAAATACACATTGTTCCGAATAATCTTGACGGCAGTGAAAACCGGAAAAGGTGAGGGAAATTCATTTTCGCTAAAATCTTGCCAAAAATGAAAACCGGAAAAGTCTAAATATTTCAATTTATCTAATAAAAAAATTTGAATATGTTTATTCTCTGCATTATATTGGTTATAATAATGTTTTATTTTTACTCAAAATAATGGGATTGTTATGATTCTATCAAAATTTTTATACTACATATTATTTAAGTTGCGTATAACAAAAATAAAGTGAGCAATAAGATATAAATGAAAACAAAATAACAATTAAAATATGCAAGTAACACTTTAGAAATTCAGCGTCATTCCGCTTATGGAATTTTGTATAATTTGAAGATCTTTACTCCTTTCTTAACTGAATGCGTTGCATTATAACTCTGCGCTTTTCTGCGATTGAATTGAAGCATTTTTCTTGACGATACTCTGAAAATAGAGAAGAGTTCCGAATGCTGCGCGAGACATTGAAACCCTCGGGCATACTGCAGTCATTTAATTCGGGACTGGTGAGCTTGATGATTATGGCTAATGACTCTGCCTGCGTCAGCAATTTTGAGCGTGCTGGACCCTCGGCGAACTCTTTGGGTGTCATGGTAAGAAAGCGTATCTTCTGAAACGTTATCCTTGTGCTCCATACTAGCTGTGGAAAACACTTCATCATTGCCTTTTTCGTTAAGTATTCCTTGTTCACCGGCAAGCTTAATCAGGAAGTTGAAGAGTTCCAGCTCAGAGATATTGAGTCGATTTTGATCACGCACGTCTATCAATGTGGATGCCTTAATTTTAAGGAATCTTGAATTAGAGAGAATTTCACGCGTATTATTTTGTATAAAATCCATGGCTTTCTGCATAAGATCGGGCTCGTCGAACAATTTGGCACACTCATAAATGCGCCACACGTTCTTCGGATTCAGTTCTTCAATCAGATACTGCACGCAATCGGTCACCACATGTGGCAACATGTATTTTTTTGCCCCATAGACGAGTTTCCTTGCCATGTTATTGGAACCGATTGTAATGCGGTCTGTGTAAATGTATTTGAGAATTGCTTCAAATACATCCGGATGCATGTCGGTTACAATTATGGGATCCGTCTGCTCTGGAAGACTGCCCAAGAACATTGTCTCGAACACGGGGGATCCCATTGCCAGAATCTGCTTGTGAGCAGCAATTAGGCGTTGATTTGGCGACGTCCCCACCAAAAAGCGGCAATCCGTCCATTTCTTTTTTGACTTTGGACTTTTGGATTTTTTTTTTTTGATTTGGACCACGCCTTCACCTCCCCCTCCCCATTCGACTATGAGAAATATAAGTAATATACTTTTAGTAAATCCAAAAGTAAGGATGGGGACTTGAAATTTGGCATGAATCTTAGTTAGGCTGAAGTCGAATTTACAATTTTTTTGTTTTTTAGTTTGACCTTGTCTTCAGCCCCCTCTTTTTTCCTACTTATGGGAAAAGTAAAAATCTTTTATAAACTCAAATATAGAGGAAAATATTTCATTCTTCTCATGTTTGCTAATCAGGCAAAAGTAGAATTTAAAATTTTTTTAGTTTTTTAATTTGACCATGTTTAAACCCCCTCCCTATATGACTACAGAAAAAAACCCGATTTTTTAGCATAAATACACAGTTGCAACATGTGTTTTTAAAGAGAATGTGCAAAATTGTGCAAAAAGTATTAATGACAGAAAGTGGCAGAAATTAGGTTTTTACTCCACGGTACACGAGCACTTCGGTTAGTTTTTTTTAAATAAGACATAACATAGACAATCCACAACTGCAACATTGAACACTTATTTCAAATAACTTAACAATAATTGTATTTGGCATACCTTGACCTTTATTATCCATATTTTCAACAAACATTTGGACAACTGGTCTCTCCACAGCAGAAGCGCAAAGTTGAATTAAAGCTTCCAGCCAATTTCGGCTGAAAGTCAGCTGACAAAGCATCTGACTTTGCTAGCGCGGCAAAATTACAACATTGCCACCTACATTTTTTTTTATTGATTTGATATACTTAATGTATACCCTTTCAAAATATTATAACAACTTCAAGATATATTTGAAAAAATTTTCGACTTTATCCCAAAAAAAAGATTCTGGCCCAATGTGCAATTGTGCAAATATTATAAAAAGTTAGAAAAAAATTTGAAATGAAACCGTAAAACTCTAGTACTGAAATCCCACAGCTGTTCTTAGTTTCAAGCTGTTATAAAGGGTGACTTTTTAAGAGGTATAGTATAGTTTAAAAAAAAAAAAAACACATTCATAAAATTCAGAAAAATGCATGAAATCTTTATTTGAATCGCTACTGTCCATATAATTTAATGTTTGAAGATTATTTCATGCAAATGTTGACCGTGACTGCGCCTTAAATTATCCATCCGCTTAATCCAATTTTGGCATACTCTTTTCAACATTTCGGCCGGTATCTCACGAATAAATGCTTCAATGTTGTCTTCCAATGCGTCAATTGAAGTGGGCTTGTCTGTATAGACATGAGCTTTAACATAGCCCCACAAAAAATAGTCTAAAGGCGTTAAATCGCACGATCTAGGCGGCCAATTGACCGGTCCCCAACGTGAAATAAAATGGTCACGTGGAATAACTTGTTTGGAGCAAAAAAAGTTTGTAATCATTCCGAATAACCGACTCAGAAGGTCGACAAAACTGATCATAAAATGGAAAAACTGAAAAATGCCATTTCTTAATCGAGCATGTATTTTGGATGATAAAATGCAATAATTTTCAAGCGTTGTTCGTTTGTAAGACGATTCATGGTTGAATTATAGACCAAACTGAAGATGTTTGACAGTGAAGCAAAACACAAAATGTGCGTGAGCTGTTTAAACCAGTGTTGCCAAAAATATTGTAGCTAAACAATCACCCTTTAGCTTAGTACTCATGAAAAAAATTTTACGCGGCGTAAAGTGCTCAATATTTCGCTGTCGACGAGCGTTGCCAATGCAACACGGAAAAATAACAAAAAGCTGAGTGGTAACTCTATGCGTCAACAGCGGGTAATTTCAAATATGAACATGCAGAACTGATTTGGTAAAAAGAGGAGAGAATAGGCAATGAAAAATTTCAACATAAGTTAATAATATTAAGAAATATGCTATGGCACGCAAGCGAAGCGGGTATTGGGTGCGCCTATCGCTTTTGAACTTTTTATGTGGATTCTCCTTCTATATTAATGAAAATATACAAAACTATCTACTTTATGTATATAATAACAATTTTAACTTTCGTTCTTGCTTATAATCTACCAATATTGTCGTCATTATGGTCAACGTCACTATTTTTGGTCAAAGTTTCGGCCATATACCCAGCGAAACTCTAAACAGTTCGATGTTTCGCTGGGCCAGTCAGCTGTTTCAACAGCGTTGCCCATTCTGTTCATTTACTTAACAGCTCTGTTAATTTAGTTTGAACTGAGGACGCCCCAGCGTAGCTAAATGTCAAGTTCTTCTTCTTCCCCTTACGCCAGCGTTTTTTTTATATGGAGTTTGGGTTTACGCTGGGCCTTTTTTTTCATGAGTACTATGCTTTTAGATAAACAAATTAAATATTAAATAATAACAAGGAAAGTATAAATTTCGCTGTTGGAAATTAATTTCGCGCATTTTATTTTTTAGTGGGAAATCTCAAACAAAAATGTTTGCACACATTAAAATATGATCAGAGTCGAGTTTCTTCAATTCTTGGGCTGGGTCTTAAGCTTAAAGCGAAACAGCTATTGAGCAAATAGCTGCAATGGCTTAAATTCTTTTGGCCCAAAAGCATAAAACTAAATGAATGTGTATATGTGTGTAATAATACAGCAAATAAACAATGGCAAGAAAACAAATATGTATTAACAATGCCAATAATCATAAGCAAGACATATACTGAGAAAAGTACGAAGAAATAATCCTCCAAAATAATCATTATGGCCATAAGGAGGATCCACAGAGCTATGTAAAAAATGCAATGGGACAACAAAAAAACTATAACATCAACAACAGCAACAGAAACAAGAACAACAACACAGTCTCGTAGTGGACACAACTCAAATATGTCCATTTGGTTGAACAAGCACTCGGGGTGTATTAGTGGTTAGAGTCCTAGTCTTTATCCTAACATCTATGTATGTATATGTGCTCGCATTAGTGTGCGTTACACACACACTCACACACACACACAATACACACACGTACAAAGATGGTCTGACCGAACAAAGCCCAAAAGGATAATCGGCCTAGATTTAATGGTATTTTTATGTTACGCAAAAGGATTTTTAATTGCTTAACTGGAGATTCGCATTGAATGTAATGTGGGAGACCCAAGCTAACTCCTATTTGGGGGCAGACACAAGGGATAATTTATCTGTCGGCAGGTGTCTTTTGCAAATTAGACAAAAACTTAGCCAACAAAACAAACGAAAACCAAAACAAATTGATGATAGCCATGGGCATTCAAATGTTGTGTTAATTAGCTTTGTATCCTTTAGGCTGGGCAACTGATTGACAGAATTTGCACCAGTTTAATGAGAGGCAAGGCACTTCTTGCATCGAATTAATGATCGATTAAAAAATGCATTGATTTATTTTATGTATTTTTATATTTATTTATTTATTGTTAGGCTTAAATCAGCCGAGAAAACAATTAATTTAAAATTAAATATTAATATTAAAATATACATATAATTTTAAATTACAAAATAATAAAAGTAAAATGCTCCAAAATGAAAAAGAAAATTAATGGCTCAAAATTTGTAGCGAGGATTGGGGAAAACCAAAAAAACCCAATTAGACCAAAAAAATATTAAAGAGTAGTTAGTTGGTTAGGCTAGTTAAACTTGTGAGTGGAGAACACTCGAAACTAATCGTATTTAATAAATAAACTTTAATAAAAATAATTTTATATTTATATTGACCACGAAAAATGTTCGAGTTTTGGAGACTTCGAGTTAGGGAATTTTTTTTTTTATTTTTTTAAAAGAAACTACAATTTTATTTTCAACAAAAAAAAAATTCCAGTTTTTTCAAGTCCTGTCGATATTCTCTTAAATTGTTTTTTTCGTTCTTTTGCTACAAAAGAAGTTTCCAATTCAAATGACAACACAATTAATTTTAAAATTTTTTATATAACGAAAACTGTTTTCGATGAGATACCACATTTTTCAGCAACTTAAATTTTTTTGGTCCAATTTCGAATTTCTTAATAAAAAAGATTAAATATTTCTTAATGCGATAAACATTTCAATACACTTGATGGTGCCATGGTAAATAATCCTGCACTGATAAGCTGACAAAGAAATTTCACAATCCTAAGTAATCATTGATGCAATATTCTATCATATTGCATCACCATATGTTAATGTACATCATATTATTATTATTGGGCCAGTTACAAAAGCATAAAAAAGAAACGAAAAAAAAATGCATACTGTATTGAGTAGTTTCCCGAAAAATTCGACTCACAGAAGTATGGGCCAATATTTTAGTTCGAGTTAAGGAGAAATTTGACTTATGGAAGTTCGAGTTTCGGAAGCTTGAGTTAAACAAGCTCGACTGTATATATTAATTTACATATATTTTAAATTTAGTGTTGGAAAATAAAATTGGAAAATAGAAAATCAAAATGCGACCTCTTGTTTTTATCTCTCTAAGCTCCTTTGATTAATGTAGTTTGAGTTGATATAATGAATTTCCCATAGGCTGAAAAGAAAAATAATATAAAGGTCAAACAACAAGTGAAAGTTTCAAAAAAATAATCTGTTAAAGTGGCAGACAGGATTCATAAATCAAAGAGGCGCTCATTAATTCATATCTTGACAATTGGTCAATGTACACGATTTAAAATGCATTAAAAGCCAACTGCGAAAAGTGACAAAAACCAGCAACAAAATAGAAGAATTATGTCAAAATAAAATACAAAAAAAAAAGAAATGGAGAAAAAAATAGCTGAGTGTCCTGGTCATGTCCTGGTCGCGAAAATGATTAATGATAAATTATTTAAGGAACGTTGACAGCGAATAAAATAGCAAAGTGATGGCAACGGCAGGTTGAACATTTACGAGTATTAAATGTATTTAAAATGTTATTACAGTTCGCTATAAAAGCATGAAAGACGAATAAATCATGAATATTAAGTTCCCAGTCGAAAGAACAAAAGTCAATTGCTCTTGGTTTATTGATAGAGTCTACGAGGGAGAGAGAGAGAGATGAAGATTCAAAGTAACCGAAGCGACTATTTCGATGGCTCTTGAGAGCTTAACGGCTTACAATGCCCCTTGTTCCCTCTATCTCTCTCTCTCTTTCCTATTATAGATGAAATTGGCATAAGTTGGAATTGACCATCCATTTGATTAGATGGCCCTGTTCGGCTACGATTCGAAATATACTCGAGGGGCACAAATGTTTATGCACTCGGATTCAATTTTTCCATCTCATGATTTGAGCAATTGCAGGCATTCAACAGAATACTCTTAACTGGGTCAGATTGCCTTATGGCCATTTTGGGTTTTTGTTTATTAAATTCCGGCCAAGGATTTTTGAGCTTTACTCAAATTCCTGTCGACAATTTTACCCCTTCTTGCATTCTTTTTCCTTCTATTTTTTGAAAAAATCTGATATGCAGCTCTTAAGCCGTATGCATTTTTAAAGTTTTCATTTGTAGAAACTTTGCTCGTTGCCACAAAGTGGATAACTTTCTCTCTGTGAAAGGCATTAGATGCAAAACACAATGCACACACACGTTGAGACTTTTAATTTAATTTTAATACATGCTTTCCGTCTAAAATATACGCTTCTGGCTTTTTTAAGAAAACTTTCACTATCTCCCTGCAATTTCATACCATAAAATTGTGAAGTTATAAAAGAAATAATTCAATATATTTCGGAATTCCCATGCTTAAAATATAATTTTTTGTATTTCACTTGAATGTAATTTTCACAGCCAAAATCTGCACAATTTACAATTTTATCCTTTTGGAAAATAAACCAATTGAATGGCGGCTTCAATTTGAGCCCACCTTTTGCCACAAAAGTATAAATGCTATGAAAATCTTATGATACGAGTATAACCATAAAATACACAATCGCTGAACCGCAAATAAAAGACACCCAATTCAGTCAACATAAACATACGACAGAGAGACAGACAGCAAAGGCGAATCGAAGCTAATTTTGTCTAAGTGGGTAAAACGAGTGCTCAGATTTTGTGCTGCAATGTCAGCCCAATTCCAGCTACAATTCCAGCTACAATCTCCGAGCAGCAGCCAGTATGTAATGCACGGCTTTTCTCCTTCATATTTGTTGTCCCTGAATTTTACTGCTAACTGGGGAGTTGGCTACAACTTCAAACAATATATATATATGACAGACTTTGGTATACCCTGTGAGCATTGGCTAGGAATTCAAGGAAAAATTCAGACGAAACAAGGGCCAGTTTTAATCAACAGGGAAATTAGAATAAATTCGAATTCGCTCTGTTACTTAATTAAATTAATTTGATTAAAATATATATTGTACGTTATATGGGAATTTCCACGGAAATGTCAACCGAAGCCAAAAACGTAAATTTGATCAAAAACTCACATTTTGTGAAGCTTTCTTCCAAAAATGTATTCAAGTTATTTTTTTATGTAATATACTATAGAAGAAATTCAATAGGATGAACAAATAGATTCTACATTGGAATAAATTCACTTTTTCTATATTATTGCCCATTTTCTTAAAAATTGATTTTCAAAATGAACAGTTTGTATTCTGTAGACTATATTAAGTATAATATTAAGATTGTATCATAAACCATTTTAATGCAATGAAATATATTCAAAGTTTAATTTAAAACAAGTTTTTCGTGCTGTTTTAGATATATAATTTAACAGAGAGAGACATTAACAACATAAACATTTATTGTGTCGCGTTGCGACAGTGATTCAAATTAAATTAAAAAAAAACTAAATTTTTTTTTGGAAATCAAACAAAAAGCATTTATAAGAAAAAAAAGCAAACTGTTCTTTCACGACTTGGTTTTTTTTTAAATTATCTTGAATACGAAAAATTGCCCAAAATCAACTCTAGCACCAATAATAGTGATAATCAAGGCCTATAAGTTTTCGCATTTGTCACAACATAATAATGTTTTGGCATATGTTTTTTTTCACTTTGAATGCGTACGAATGTCGTATTCGACTTTAGAGGATTACCCATATGTGATTATGACTGTTACAAATATTGCCTACCTTTGACACTCGGGTACAGTATACAGGGTATAAAAAGTAACCAAAACAAATGACAAACAATAAAAATCGAGTATACGCAATGCTTGCTTAAAGGATCAGTGCGGTGTGTATGTATGAGAGGGCGTGGATTGTATTGGTGTGTGTGTGTGTGGAAATATTTTCAATGTACTTGAAGTGCTTCGTTGCCAGTTAAAGTTATTGCCGCATAATTTCCGGCGCTAAACATTTTCGTTGCACATAATTGCGCCCGTAAAATCTCAAGTGAAATTAAAATCGAGCCTAGCGAATAACAAAATAAAAAGAAGTAAACTGCAAAGAAAAACAAAAACCGAAAAAAAAAGAAAAAAGAATTGCAAGTGCCGCATGTTGCGATGGCGATAAAAAGCGCTTGTTAATGTTTATGCATGTGCTGGCCTAGGCAGGACAATTGTCCTGTGGGGCCCAGTCGTATCCAATGGTGTGTGCCTCTCTCTCTCTCTCTTTCTTTTTCTCTCTCTGTCTGTGTGCCTGTGTTCCGTGCCGTTGTCGAGGCTTATGGGGAGACCATTATGGACAACTGCAATGGCGACAATAACGTGACGTTGATGTTTCACACCTGAGACACATTTCCGAGAATGTATGTCCTGTGCCTCCCCACTTTCCCTGTTCCCCCTCCCTTTCGGCAGGCGAACAGGTGGTTGGCGCAGCGCCCAAAAGTGTGCTATTAAAATTGAGACTACGCCATAGATACAATATATATAAATATATAAAGAAATGTCTGTATATATCTGTTTGGTATATTAGCATTTACATAAGCTAAGTGCTTGAAATGTTGCCAAACTGGCAAATTCAACACAAATTTTGCGGTTTTGTGGTTATCCTGTTAAGAACAACAACAGGTAAAGGACAACAACAACAACATTTGAACCCTTTGCCTTTTCTGCCTGGCTGTTAATCTTGTTAGGCGTGAAATATGTTTCTGGCAGATTTTTATTGCACAGCGTATTTAATAAACAAATGTGCATGGGGATTCAACGCTTTGACTATCGAGGCAAGTGCTAAATTGACGGCTTTTTAAATTAATAGGATTTTTGTTAATTCTATGAAATAATGCAGCGAGAAAGTCTGGAAAATGTGATGCGATTTATGTTTGAGTTGGAAATCTCTAAGAGAGCTCTTGACAGATGTTTTGAGAGTAAATTTTCAAATGACTCGAATCGTATTTTAAATAACTGTTGTTGTTATATTTATAAAATAGATTGGTAGAAGCTCTATTTATGTATGAGAAGTAACAAAAATTTATTTTATTTAATTTTATTCTTACCATTTTATGTTAAATTATACAACCTTCAGACTTTTCCTTAAAGTATTATAAACTTTTCTGCCCATTTTCATAGCAAATCCAAACTTTAATAATATATTAAATCATTATTAAATTAAGCAAAGGCAACCTTAAGACGAATCTTAACAGTTACTTGAATTGTTACCTTTTTAATGAGAGGTTCTAGCCGTAATCTTAATAAGTTTAGCGATTATTTGCTAAAACTTTGAGTTGCCTCATTTCCATTTTCAGTTTGCCTTCTTTGGCTTTTAAATCGTGCCAACTCGAGCTTTTGCTTAATTAACCAAAAGCACACACAAAATGATTTGGTGCCTTAGGGGCCTCAGGCATTTTGCCAATCAAATTGAGCATAAATCTAAACAAAATTCTAGGCTATCGGTGGCAGTTCGCGTTTCTTGTCTTGGCCGTGGGCAGAGTTTAATTAAACCTGGGCTGAATTTAAGCGTTTAATTGAAAAACTTTAAACGAGAGTTGTCGTCCCAAGAGAGTATGTGTATGTATGTAGTATAGTATGTACAAGCGACACTTTTTAGTTGGCAGCAGCAATAGCAGCACGCCATCCAATACAATGCCACAAGCGGCAACTTTGACGCAGACTCAAACGCAATTTTTGAGCGACATTTTTTGGTTGCCGAGTGGAAAATAAATTCAGTAAAGTTGCCAAGAGGCAGTGGCAAAATTATGACAGTTGATAGTTGGCAGACAGTGTAGCAGCAGCAGCTGCTGCAACAACGGCAACAAAAATCGGTGACAGCAACGGCATTAAAATCACTCATACGCACCGTGTGTGTAGCGAGTCTTTTAGTGCTCCCTGTTGCCCTGGGAGCCGCATTAATTGACACGTGATAATTTAATTAACGTGGCTACAAAACGTGGCATCCAACTAGTGCTAAGCGTCATCATCATCACCATCATCATCACCAACACATCGATGGCAGCAGACACTAAAGCCAGAAGAAACCATCCAGCGAGTCTGCTAATTGGGTCAGGCTTTTGAGAGGCAGCATGTCTGCCCATCATTGTTTTCCCATTGCCATTGGCCGCAGGCATATCCATTGGACTGGGAGCTACTACCACTTGCCCTTTTCTCCCTTACCTTACCCCCCATCCTGTGAAGTGTCTCTTAATTACTGCGTGTGCCGCTTGTGTTGGCAAAAGGGATTTTCTTCTTCTACTTCTGCTGCTGCTTCTGCTTCCATTACAATTCTCGCTCGGCGATACAGCAATAACATATGTGTCATGCCACAAAGTATGCACAGATAATTGACATCGGTTTAACAAAGGCACGCCCCCTGCACCTCCATCCCTTTGACCAGCTTCACATGCGTTAAATAAACTTAAAGCAAGCTGATGTGAAGACTTGAAACCTCAATTCTTATGCTTTAAGTTGAAATCAAAGCAAGATCCTAGAATGCTGTTGGTTGTACAATTCTGATGAATTTTGTTAGTTGAAGATATTTTCACATATTCTCCTAGATTTCTATAAAGTATTTTGACAAAGCTAGTATAAAAAATACTAGCGAAGAGATTTAAAGAAAAATTTTTGCAGTCACTATTATAATTGTTAAGAAAAACTTTTTGCATCAAAACATTTTTTTGTTTGGAACTGAGGAAACAAGTAGAAACAAGTGGGAAAGGCCATAGTCGAGCTTCCGACTATAGGATACCCTTTACTTATTTTAATGAATTTTGAAATATTTTTTATTGCATGCTTTTAGGCACTTATATTCTTTAAAAACTTTAATTAGCCATTAAAACCTTTCTATTTGTCCGCTCTTGTTACGATTTAGTACTATGATAGGTAATAATAGTAGTTAACGTTAATTAGTAAAAATTCCCAATACAGTCGAACTTTTCTAACTCGAATCACCATTATCCATGAAAAAAGTTTGAGTTAGGGAGACTTCGAGTTAGGGAATTTTTTTTTTTTTAGTTTTTTAAATGAAACTACATATTCATTGATATGTATTAAATTGTGAACTTATTAATTTGTTTTTTTTTATCTTGTCGGACTTACAAGCTTACTTACTTACTGGTTACTACAAACTCATACATTTAAACTGCGAGCTGTTAAATTTTTTATCTTTAAAGTTAAGCAAAACTAGAAAAATCAGAAATTAGTTACATTGATTGATTCACTTAAAATTACTTTTACTTTTAACTTACTATACTTTAACTTTTAAATTTCTCTTATTCTTCAAGCTAAGCAGAACTTAAATAATCGGAAATTAGGGTCTGATAATTTTTTTTTATATTATTTTCTAAAAAAAGGGACTTCTAGTTTATTAAAGGCCCTATATAGTAGTGGTCATTACTTGTAAACTGTGTTTTTCCTAAGGCTATTTCACCAGCCCCTAGAATTGTTTATGTTAATGTACATCATTATAACATACCCAAACGAGCTGGTAACAGAAAACAGTAACTTCAAAATAAAACAGAAACAAAAATAAAACGCAATTTATTGGTGATTTCCCTGAAAAATTCGATTTACAGAAGCACGTACCAATATTTTTGTTCGAGTTAAGGAGAAATTCGAGTTAGGGAAGTTCGAAGTAGGGAAGTTCGACTGTATCTTGAAAACTGTGCCTGTGGTGATTCTTTGCGATTTATGGAGACCGAAAGGGGCGTGTCAAAAATTTGAGACAAACTAGACCTGCGTGGGGCAGAATACTATGTACCAAATTTGGTTGTTCTAGATTTTATGGACTCTGAGATCTAGGCGCTCACACAGATGGACAGACGGACATGACTACATCGACTCGGCTTTTGATGCTGATCAAGAATATATTTATTTAATAGGGGCGGAGATGCTTCCCTCTCCCTGATACATACATATATTGCAACGAATACAATATTCCTTTTACTTATTTTTAAGTACCGAGTATAACAAGAAATTGAACGAGAAAATATATTTTATGTAATATAATTATTTTTATCATTATCAAATGTTTGTTAAGGCTTATAAAATAATAGAAATCATTAAAACATAAATAATTTAAATATCAGTTAGCTTTAGTTAACGCCTTACAACTTTTCTTGTTTTATGTCTCAATTATAAAGATTTGTATCATCAAATATCTTCTGAATGTTCCTTAACTGTAATTGTATCAAATATTTTATCTAATTTGGTAGCTTGTTAATGTTCATTATTTAAGTTATTTTAAAAAGTATTATATAATGTAAATCCTTGATTCCGTACACTTGATGTGAGTCGAAGCACATCAATAAAAAATTCTTCTAAATCGGATGGAGGTTAGGATTTGAGAATTGGCAGTTTGTATTTTTGCTAATTAATTTCAATACATAAAATAAAAAAAAGTTATAACTGTTTAATAATTCAATATATTCGATAACAATTTAATGAAAAATATGTAATATTTTATGTTATGTTATTTGTACTTTTCAGGGATCATAACTCTTATAAGTTTTTTGATAAAAGTTATGAAGTAAGAGTTATTTAGAAATTTTTATTTAAAAGTTGAAAAATAAGAGTTATTTTCAACTTATAAAAAAAACCTCTTTACGAGTTAAAAGTCTAGTGACGAAAACAGTTATATGCCCCAAAATTTCTGATATCCAATTTTGTGACGAATAAGATTAAGTTTGACATATAAATTATTTTAAAAAAAATTTTGGCACTCGGCACATTGCGCTAAAATGTCTCAATTCTTCATACCAAATAAAACTCACTGTTTTGCGCAGGTCCGAATGCAAAAATTTACACGCAAAAGCTAGTAGCACTCTCAAATTCTGGCTGCTATGACACTTTGCTGCTGCTGTCCTATTCCAATTCGAAGTAAAATGTATACATATTCAGTTAACAGCTAATATCGGCTAATAGTTATTTGACTATATTCGCAATTATAATATGTTTTAAAACAATATAGCCGAAGGCCACGCCGCCAGTGCTATACCTCATAAGTTAGTCTTAGTTTTGTAAACTCTAACTTTTCAATAATAATAATAATAATAATATGTTATAATAACATGACGCTGCAAGCAGTGTACAACAAATAACATATTTAAAAGTTATTTGAAACGTAGATTTTTTTATAAATCGCCGAAATATGGGGAAAATAACCTTATTTCCCCTGAAGCTTTTTACCAGTGTTTTATGCAAAAAAGTTTACAGCTAGGCTTAAAGCCCTTCAAAATACATTTCCAACGATATATAGATCACATCTGTAGCTTCTATCGTTTGGATGCTGTGGCTTTTGGCGATTTACATGTATGTACATGTACATCAGAGAACTGCAACGAGTAAGAAATTTTTGTTCTGACTCGAACATTGACTCGTACCCATTGTGATTTTTTCAGTTTTGTCAGCGATCAATTCTGACTTGGTACTATTTATTTATTTTAATACTTCAATTAATTTGTTTTATTTAATTAATTAAAAAGGAAGGAAGGAAAGGAAGGAAAGAAAGTTGCAGATAATAATTTTTTTAAATTAATTTTACAAAATTTTTATAATTAAGTATAAAAAAAATAAAAATATCTACTTAACTTTTAGAATAGCTTTAGATATTATTTTCTGCAACTTTAGTTCCTTTTTAATTAATTAAATAAAATATACAATTATAAAACTAATTAATTGAAGTACTAAAATAAATAAATAGTTTTCATAACATCAATTTCGCGTCATTCTTTTTATTTGTACTTTAAATGAAATCAATATTTAACAGACTGCCGCTTTTGATTCTTACGCAAGTGCACAATTCAGAACGATTACAGAAAAATTCACACAACGATCTCAGAAAATTCAGGCAAGGATCACACCACGATCACAGAACGATCAGCCAACGGTCACGAACGATCAGCTAACGATCACACAACGAACACAGAACGATCAGCCAACGATCACACAACGGTCAGACAACGAACACAGAACGATCACCGAACTATTCAGCCCAGCGTGTTGACTTGCAAAAGAGATCGCGCTGCAGCGTTCACGCTTACATTGTGTGTCTCTGACCCGCGCTGACGGCGATCCGCGGCCTTTTATACACTGAATGAAACGACAAAGTAGGTTTGTTCACTTTGTTCAGATTTTTAAAAAGATGTTTATTATAATATAATTATTTTGAGACTCAATAATTTTTTTCAGTGTAGACCTTTTATTTTTTCTCCCACATTTGGGTAGATCGATACAGTTAGGTCAACTTTAAAAAGGTTGCTGCTTGTGCGCCCCGCCTCCCGCCTGTTTAAACGACTGATTCGATCATGATTCGAATCATGACATAATTTTTGATGATTTTTCGAGTCAATTTGAGTCAACGAGTCACAACGAGTACCAAGTCGTATCGGCGACAGTGACTTGATTTGATTTGATTTTTGGCAAGGGCGACCAATCCAGCACGAATCTACTCGTTGCAGCTCTCTGATGTACATACTCCATATGTACATGCAGTAGGGTAATGGTAAAAGGAATATTCAGTTAATAAGTAATATCTCCCAAACCCATCGGTAAAATTTTTTGTATCATATATCAAAAAACGCGAAATATTACACACTACAATATATTGAAAGCTAAAAAAAAAAAACTGCCGTCCGCAGTGATTTTGAAAATAAAAATCAAAAATAAAAGTTATTTTCAACTTTTATCATAAAAATTAAAAAATAAAAGTTGAATTGAAATATCTTTTGATCGGGAGGGCCCATTTCATGAATAGGCCTATATATTTTATCTACACTTTATTACCTATCTATCATGGCCCATAAAATGATCATACCTTTATTCATGAAATCGGCCCTCCCGATCGAAAGATATTTCAATTTAACTTTTATTTTTGATTTTTATGAATAAAGTTGAAGATAACTTTTATTATTGAGTTTTATGACAAAAGTTTAAAATAACTTTTATTTTTGATTTTTATTTTAAAAATTGAATATAACTCTTATTTATACAAGGTGGCGCAAAAGAAGTCACCCTATTGAAAGATGCTCTCATTTTTGCAAATGGCCGCCAATGTCAAATCTGTTTTGACATTTGTGGACTAGACAGATACAGAATACAAGTGAATAAGCCATGGAGCGATACACTCCCCAAGAACGCGGAATAATTGTGTATAATTGCGTTTCCGGGTCGCTTAATTTCGCGTTTTGGCGATTTGCACTGGCCCGCCAGATCGCCCGATTTAACGGTCCCGGACTTCTTTTTATGGGGTTTTTTGAAGTCCCGTGTTTACATCAACAAGCCTGAGACCTTGGAAGCCCTCAAGGAAAATATCCGACACGAATGCGAGAATTTATCGCCCGAAACGCTCGCCGAAGTGATGGAAAATGCCATAAAACGCCCGTATGGCAATCAATTGTAACGGCGCCCATTTGTCCGATATCATCTTCTCGACTTAACACAATTAATTCTAAAGGTCTAAATAAACATAATCAAAAAACAGAATCGAAGTTTTTCATTTAGAAAAAAAATAAGAGCCAAACAACATCGGATGACTTCTTTTGCGCCACCTTGTAGTTTTTATCATAAAAACTTAAAATAAGAGTAAATAATAACTTTAAAAATAAAAATTGGAAATAAAAGTTTATCCGGTTACTGGATAGGAATTTCAAAAATAGCGTATGTGGAATTTTTTCGATGTCCGTGGAATTTTTTTAGGGCTTGATTTCTTTCCGCCTCATAACTCTTATTTGCGATACCAGGTACTTTTTAGCTAGTGCACTTTTTTAAAAGAAACTAGACAAAGCAGGCAGGTAGCTTGGAAATTTTTAAAAACGAATTCTTTGAGTTCGTTGTTAAAAAAATTAGTTGTGAATAATATACAGAGTAAAATTCTTGCCTCATTGGAGGAATGTGTTACAGGAACCACAGGGATACCTACATCAGAGGGTACTGGCTCAGCTTGAAGATCGGGACTCGCGGCGGCCACGCTGGTGGTTTGGTGGTGTGGCATCCACCTCAGTGGCCTGTGTTGTCGCGCCCTTCGACTTAATCAAGACCCATATGCAAATCCAAAAGAGAAAGAAGGGCATGTTAGATACAGCACGAAAGGTGATCAGATTGCGAGGTGAGTTTGATTGCAAATCGTAATCAAAACTAATTATTTTTATGGCCGCGATGCACAACCGCAACATATGTACATATAATACATATCGGAATTCAGAATTCAGAATAAAATATCAATGTCTTAATCTTATGTTTTGAAACTAAAAAAATTTTTTATTTCTTGTGACTTGGTCAATTGTTTCTATAACACTAGTTTACAAAATCCAAAAAAACTTCTTTAAACTTTTGCCCACTAAATACGAAAATCGCACTTCAAATTTTTTTCATGGAAGCGTTTTCGAAAAAATCATTTTTTTTCTTGCTATATGATCCAGTGCACTATGGTCCCGATGACGATTATTTTGGAAAAAACGTTCAAAATAATGATCTTTTGATGGCAATGCATTGAAACTACATCAGACAAAAATGTTACAGTCAGAATTTTAACGTTGCCCAACACTGTTAAGCTAACAGCTCTGAAACAGAGATGTTACAAACGATGAACACATGAAAATGTTAAGGTAATTTTTTTGTTTAAGCTTAGTACTCATGAAAAAAATTTTACGCGGCGTAAATTGCTCAATATTTCGCTGTCGACGAGCGTTGCCAATGCAACACGGAAAAATAACAAAAAGCTGAGTGGTAACTCTATGCGTAAACAACGGGTAATTTCAAATATGAACATGCAGAACTGATTTGGTAAAAAGAGAAGAGAATAGGCAATGAAAAATTTCAACATAAGTTAATAATATTAAGAAATATGCTATGGCACGCAAGCGAAGCGGGTATTGGGTGCACCTATCGCTTTTGAACTTTTTATGTGGATTCTCCTTCTATATTAATGAAAATATACAAAACTATCTACTTTATGTATATAATAACAATTTTAACTTTCGTTCTTGCTTATAATTTACCAATATTGTCGTCATTATGGTCAACGTCACTATTTTTGGTCAAAGTTTCGGCCATATACCCAGCGAAACTCTAAACAGTTCGATGTTTCGCTGGGCCAGTCAGCTGTTTCAACAGCGTTGCCCATTCTGTTCATTTACTTAACAGCTCTGTTATTTTATTTAGTGCTGCGGACGCCCCAGCATAGCTAAATGTCAAGTTCTTCTTCTTCCCCTTACGCCAGCGTTTTTTTTATATGGAGTTTGGGTTTTACGCTGGGCCTTTTTTTTCATGAGTACTATAAATCTGCGTTGTCAAAAATCAGCGGGCTTTGTGTTCTGTATGCTTTAAAAAGTTGCCTCAAAACATAATTTTGGAAAAATATTTTATCATTGAGAGAACACAACTAATTTTTTTAGCACTTGTTAGCAATGCGACCATATGCATTTTGTAAGGTAATCAATTCTTTTGCCATCCAGTAAAGCTCAAGCCGAGGTTTTCCGAGGTTTTTGAGAAATTTGACTTTATTTCACATAACATCTCTGTGAAAAGTATCGATTGAGCTGAAATTCGGCAAAACAAAAGAAATTTAGTTTCAAAGTTGGTGTTTTCGATCATTTTGTTGCTCGAATTAGTAGAAAAGAATATATTCTAAAGTAGTTTAACAGAAAAGACAGCAAAATATACAGGAAAAATATACTTTTTCATCCAAGACTCGTCTATAAACTGATTGTTCCTATAAAAATTAAATGATATAGTTGACCGATCTTGATAGTTTTTGGCCAATGTGTGTGCCACGCCCTTTTTTTACAGCACCGATGATAATTGATACTATTCGTCCAATGCAAAAATCTAGACCAAAATATCTTGTTTCGTTCTTGAGTTATTAGTTTTTTCCAAAAAAATCGTCATCGGGACCATAGTGCAGTGGTCCGATTCCAACCAAGCTTAATCAGAATATATGGGCCCATCCCATATGCATATTCTTTCAGTTTGGTTCAGATATACTCTAAAATGTCGGAGCAACTTCGAAAATTCGGAAAAAACGATTTTTTCGATATTTCTTCCATGAACAAATTTTTAATTGCGATTATATATTGTATGTGTTGAAATGTATGTATCAGGGAGAAGGAAGAATCTCCGACCCTATAAAGTATATATATTCTATATCAGTATCAACAGCCGAGTCGATATAGGCATGTCCGTCTGTACCGTCTGTGTAAGATCCTAGATCTCAGAGACTATAAGAGACAGAGCTATGGCATACAGCCATAGTCTTAAAGATGTTTATTTTTCTGTGCAACTATTGTTAACTACTATTCTTATCTATCACCCAACTAAATCGCAACAAGATCGGACAAATAGAAAGGTGGTAATGGTTGATTTAAGTTTCTGAGCAATGTAATTGCCTAAAAGTATGCAATAAAAATAGTTTATATTTATTTAAATAAGTAACGGGTATCCTATAGTTTTTATTTTCAGTTTTATGGCTAAAAAGAGCTAAACAACTTAGGTATTTTTACAGGATACATTGGATTCTATGATGGCTTCGCTGCGGCAGCTACTCGACAGATGTGCTCGACAAGTCTGCGCTTCACACTGTACGAGGTAGGCAAGACAATGGATGTGATGGAAAATAGTCTAATGGCTAAAGTGCTTTGGGCCAGTATTGCGGGCACTTTGGGATCAGTTATTGCCATTCCATTGGATGTCATTAATATTCGCATGCAGACCGACATGAAGAATGCTGATCACGAGGGACGCAAGTAATTAAATCACATTTTCCATTTAGGATCTCTTAAAGAGCACCGTATGAATTTAGATATAGGTGTTTGTCGGATGCCATGATACGTATTCCCAGGGAAGAGGGCTGGAAGGCATTGTACAATGGCGGCTATGCCTCCGTTCTCAAATCAGCCATTGGGACAATTGGTCAAATTGCAGTTTACGATCAGGTTTAATTACGATCAATATATTTCTCTATCTCTCTCTTCAAAATTCTTTTCAATCTTTATTTTAAAACAGGTCAAAGACGAACTTCACAATCGCTTCAGTATGAATGATGATGTCAGATTGCATTTTACGAGCTCCGTTATCTCGGCGATCATCGATTCAATCATCACTCAACCCTTCGATGTACTGAAAACATTAATGATGAATGCCCGACCTGATCAATTTCCGACCATGCTCAATGCCGTTCAATTTATAATGCGCTTTGGATTTTGGGGTCCCTATCGGGGTTTGGTTCCTACCCTTGTACGAAAGGTCCCAGCGACGATTATGATGTACACAATATATGAACAGTTGCGGCTGAATCTGGGAACTTTGGAATTGCATGAATGAGTAAATTTTTAGTTTGTTGATATCGTAGATGATGATTTATTATATTTATACATAATGAATAATAAATTAAGCATAATTTTAATATATTTTAAATTTTGATTAAGATATTTTGCGGTTGTTGTAAATGTACATTATTTTAATTTTTCTTTTTTTTTAATTTTATTAGGTGTACAGCTGTTTTTCAAAAAATAGCTCTAGCGTTTTGCGCTGCTCGACTTAAAAAAATTAAAAACGTCATGAATGATGCTTAGACATATGGTCAACAAAGCAGCTTGACCCTTTAGTGATTTTGTTTTGGCGTCATACAGTTTTGACTGTGTGAACATGTCTGATTTTGTTATTTGAGGGAAGGTTTTCTTTTGTAATTTCATTTGAAGCATCTAAAGCCTATATTGCTTATTGTGAAGCTTGTCCCACAATTAATGTTTATTTAAAAATGTTGTGAAAATATTTAAAAAAAATATTTTTTGAATACCTGTATATTTTTTAATGGTGAATTTTTTCATCATCATTTTTTTGCTAAAGCTTCTTGGAATAACAGGATCTTTATTTTGTTATAATAATCTTAAAAACAGATGTCAAAGATTTCACCAAAACCCACAACACCACCAAAAGAACCATTTAGAGGCTTGGTATGTTCCCAAAACTTGTAGCGTAAACTATTTTAAGCGACTTTGTCGAAGAAGATTTACAAAAAAAACCAATACCTTACAAGTTAGAGACCGAAGAAGAATGTCCTATTTCCTTAAACATGGAAAACTTGGTTAAAAACTTCGCGAAAAAATGTTGTATGAAACCGTCTGTTTTGGGGGAACAACGATATGTCCCTATTTTTCGTATTTTAAAGTTAAAACAGGATCGAATTGATTTTGTTGCGTTTATTGCCGGCTGTTCTACGATAAGAATTAATTTGTATGATTTTATGCTATTCACAGGCCATATGTGTGCCAAAATGAGTATCACATTGTCTTAACATTTCATATGCATAACGCATTATTAACAATTTTGTTGCATACGCACAGTTGTTGCATTAATAAGTTAGAAATTATGACAAAATAGCAATTAATAACAGAGGCGAGGTTTATACAAAGTTACTAGATACAATTTCCGGAAATTTATAAGTTCTGCTCCGAACACCATCATTGGAACTCAAAAAAACTAATGATGCCGTTAAGTTTGGTCATATCTTTTTTTCTCTTGCACAGTGTAATTGACGTAATTGAGCGTAACGCCCGCAGTATGCCAAAACAACATGACAAGATATTTTTCCAACATGATAGAAATCGGCCACATGTTGCAAGATCCGTCAAGGAATCGTAGGAGGCGTTGAATTGGGATATAGCCCAGACATAGCCCCTTCTGACGACCACTTGTTCAGATCGATGACCCACGCTCTTGATTTCTTACAAGGATTCCAAAAACTGGGTCGGTTCGAGGATTTCCTGAATTAACGAGCCGTTATTGTAGCTAGCGATGAACAATACTTTGAATCAACGGTGGGCACAAAATTTTAGCTTGGGAGCTCTATAACAACAACTAGAAAAACAACTGCAACAACAACCCTTTTCGAGTCTACTTTACCACGACTAGAGCTGCTTGTGTGCGACTTCACGGCATCGAAAAAGGTTGTGAGCTGCCGCATAGCTCCCAGAGCTCATGTTGGCCCACCACTTCTTTGAATAATTCATTTGTAACCATTTTAAATTAATAAATAAAATTTTCATGTAAAAAAACAGCGGTTACTAAGTTGTACACCTAATAATCATTTAAATTTATTTTGCGAAAATGAATTTCTTTCACTTGTTCCGGTTTTCACTTTGAGCTAGAGAGTTTGAATTCGGAAGGGTTAAATCGATGATTTTGGCATGCTTAGCATAAAATTAAAGTGAAAACAAAATAATTACAAAATACTTTAATAGATAAGACTCAAACCTAACATTTTTGTCGGATTTGCTCGACTTGTTCTAATTTCCGCAAGTACTTGTGAAAATGTTTAGGAACTTTTTTAGAGCTGCCCTTGTATGTGAAGAGAGTAGTAAATATTTTGGTATATATTTTAAACTACAATTCAAGTTATTTTAAGCATTACGTAAAATAATGAATTCAATTTCTTGTTTTTTTAAATGCAAGTATGGACAAAACTATTTGTTATTTAATGCAAAAAAAGCTGATTACTTTCGTAAACAAAGCCTGTCCAACAATTGACAACTCTGCAAAAAGACATTTCTCAAAACTGAAAGCAAACCGCACTTTCAAAAATGCAAAAGTTGTAACGAAAGTAGGATTTATCTTTGAAAAATGTTTCCACTTATGATAAAATAAATTTTTGAAGAATTAATTACGCATTTTGACAGGCGGAAATTCTTTTGACGCTACTGTTTGATTCACTTCGAACATTTTCCAGCAGGGACTGCAAATAAGAGTTGTGAATGCAAAATTTCAACTACAACAAGTGGGCGCGGCTACAGTCGAGTTTGCTCGACCATTGGATACCCTGTGCCATTCTCCATAAAATATAATATTGGTTATAAAAGAATTAGTAATATATATTTAAGCAAATAAACCATACGTAAATATTTAACGCCGCTCGAATTTGCTTCCGATATAGTGCTCGTATGCATATTATGTCAGATTGGCTCAGATATCTCAAACAGTGAAATAGTTTGTCATACTAAAACATGATTTTCGACTGATCGTGGTCCGATTTCAATCAAATTTAGTCAGGTTCCCATAGACCGTCCCGTTTGCATATTCTGTCAGTTTGGCTAAGATATCTCAACCAACAAAAAAGATGTTCATACTGGGACTTGATTTTCCACTGATCGTTCCTATGGCAGCTATATGATATAGTCGTCCGATTTCAACCAAATTTGGTCAGGATGCCTAGGACCATCCCGTTTGTATATTGTGTCAGTTTGGTTGAGATATCTCAAACAACAAAAAAGTTTTTCTTACTAAAACTTAATTGTTGACTGATCGTTCCTATGGCAGCTATATGATATAGTCGTCCGATCCAAATTTAAAAACAAACTTGATCTGCGTCCGATATCCAGCTACCTACATACCAAATTTGAAGTCTCTAGTTATTATAGTCTCTGAGATCGACGCGTTCAAACAGACGGACGGACAGACGGACGGACGGACAGACGGACAGACGGACAGACAGACGGACATGGCTTAATCAACTCGGCTGTTGATGCTGATCAAGAATATATATTCTTTATAGGGTCGGAGATGCTTCCTTCTGCCTGTTACGTACATCACACAAATCTAATACACTTTTCTTTAATTTTTTTATTTTTTTAATAAAAGTTACGGAACATTAAAATAAACATTTAAAAATAATTATTAATTTGCAATTTTTATTTTAAAACTTATAAAAGTTTTAGTCAGCACTTTTCTGCGAAAAATTACTCAAAACAATGTGGGAGGGAAATTCGGAAGGTACTTCGCAGGAAGTGTAAAGGAATTTTAAGGGAAATTCGGTCCAATCTTGCGAATTGAAATTCGCAAAAATCAAGTGAAAGCCGGAACAGACCTGTATGATTTTTTTTTGTTTTCTGATCGTATTTCCTTGAACATTGTATAAAATATTGAAAGGCAGTTAATTAGACACTTTAATTTTTGTGATATTTCAAAATTTCAAAATGAAGAATATTGAGTTCACAACCCGTTTCCTATACTAGTATACACAAAGTTATTAACTGTTCTCTTGGCAGTTTGGCAGCATAACTAACATCAACCGCAGCCGGTCTCTGTCACATTATAAATTGATTACACCCGCGACGTGACTAATGAACATTAATTTGGGCCAACTTGACAGCATAGAATGTGGATGGGAAAAGGCGTTGAGAGTAGTATGCAAGGTTGCCGAGGGGAGGAGAGGGGACTGGAGGGGGGAAGACTACATTGCTGCGTGTTGAAGGCGCCAAGCAAAACGAAACTTGAGCTAAATGTTGGCACGTTTTGTATACTACAGCTAGAAGGAGCACATCCAATAGTTGCCATCCAGATGGAGTAGAAAGAATTCTTGAGCCGGCAGCTGATGGGATGAGACATCCGAGCATCATTTGCCTGGCAGCATCACGTAAGCAAACGGTAAATGTTGCACGTATGTTGCCCTTATCTACAACTTGTTGAGGCACACTCCACTCCCCTTCCCTTCCCCTTCTTTTCCGCTTCCTGCCTTGTCCCAGCCTCATAGTTTAGCTGACATATGTGCTCCCCTTTTTTTTTCGCTATAGTGATTGCAATCATTGTGGAAATTGAATTTGTAAGTAGGCAATTTCAGGCAGTGTGCAAAAATAAAAATAATGCTCGCAATGAAACTAAATTAGGACACAGTGTTGACGCTCCTGTTTCGTTGTTGTGGTTAGTTGTTATACTCTGCCTGAGGGTATTATAAATTTGTTATGCATTTTGTAACATATTATCAAAAGAGGATGCTTGGACTTCCTTTCCTTTTTATTAACTTCAAAAATCATTCACTTATAGTCTCTTGGAGAGAGTGAGTAATGTAATGGTGCATTTACACTAGTTGATGCAGCGTCAATTCGAGCTATATCAACATTTGATATCCAATGTCAACGAACTTTTTGTGTTGACATTAGTTGATCGAGTTGACAAAAAATCGGGTTGCAAACTAATTTTCGGGTTGAGCAACGAGAAATTAGAGAGAGTAATTGTAATTGAGAGTAATTTACACCAGTTGAGATCCACATTCGTTGACATTCACGTTGCTGAGCATTTTTCGTTGAATGGTATCGAAAGTGATTTTAATCGATATTGTGTTGTATTGTTAATTGCGCAAAGTAAAAAAGTTAATTGCGTAAAGTTGTAAGTACTCACGCATATGTATTTTAAATCTAATTCATACATAATTTTTTACCTTAAGATAAAATGAGTACAATAGCAACAGCTAAAAAAAGGAGACATAACGGCAGCAGTAACAACAATAGCAAAAGTTCCATAAATATGTATATAAATAAATTAAAATGTATGTTTAAATAGTTTTTTATTATCAATTTTATATTTTTTTAAACTATTTTTACCAAAAAAGTGTAATATATTCATTTTTCACAAGTATGCAAATGTATGAATTATTAATGCTAAGATAGCATATTCATCACTTCAAACTGTTATGTTACATGCCAGAAATGTTAACATAACATTCCAATGTTAAGATAACGGCTGTTAAAGTCAGCTGTTGCAACCGATGACCGCGTGCTTTTATAAACTGCAAAATTAAAGTGCATTTTCAAATTGAAACACAAGATAAAGAATAATTTTATAAATTCAAGTTTGAAATGAATGTCAACTGTACAGGTTTGTGTTATGTGTTAATGCTGGTATATTGTTGGTTTTGTACGTGTCTGTTTAATAAAATGTGCTTTTAGCAAGTGGTGTCAATGTCAAATTTCGGAAAGTAAAGTTGAACTTTGCAAAGAGTTTAACAAAATTGTTGAAAATTGTTGAAAGGGAGTCCTTTTCCATGTTGTAGAGTCATTATTTCTCTATTTAGAATAGTTTATCTCAACCTCAATTGTCCAATGCTGATTTGCTAATTAATAACTCGGTAAAATACCCCATAATGCAGAGTTATGGTTGGCCGATCTTGTTGCGATTAAGTAGTATAAAAGGTTATAATTATAGACAACGGTAACTACCAAAAAATACGTAATATTCTAAATTCTGTGTGTGTGTTGGCTTCGAGATTTGCGGAGGGGGAAAGGGGAGTAGCAAAAATTTGACACAAACTTGGCCTACGTTGTGTGCCAAATTTGGTTGCTCTAGCTCTCATAGTCTCTGAGATCTTGGCCCTCACACGGACAGACAGACATGGCTATATTGACTCGGCTGTTGATGTTGGTCAAGAATATATATACTTTGTAGGCCCCTGTTACATACATTTCAGCAAATACAATTTTTAAGGAAAAATAATAATTATTTTTTAATTTTTAATACTTAATATAAAACTTATTTTGTATTTTATTTATTTTTTTTTAATAATTAATTTTTTTCTGTTTCTATGTTTGTTCGTATTTCTATTCCCATTTTTCAACGTCTATATATTTTTTAATATTTTTATTTATTAAAAATTTCTTTAATTTAAAAAATTGTGCATACTTAAATCTATGCCGTAAAATAGAGTATGCAATTTTCGGTTTGGCCAACTTCAACAAAATCTTTTTGTCATATTGTAGTTTTTGTTGTTGTTGTTGTTTTTGCTGTCTACTATGACACATTTCAAAATGCGTTAGTGCGTCACAAATACACATAACTGACACATATACACCCCAAGAGAGGGAAAGGAAAGGAGAGACAGAGAGAGAGAGGGAGAGGGACACTCACACACACACACACACACACACACACACACGTTAAGCGTTTCTGTGTGTGAGCTATTTGCATAAATGCTCAGAGTTAACTTTATGACTGACTTGTGGCTGAAAACAGCTCGAAAACCAAATGAAACTGAGTTTAGTCGGGAAACTATGGAGTCTAAAATGGACACTTTTATGGGTGGGGCATATAGGCTGTTTGTTTGGTTATTTGACTGTAGCCATGACTTCTCGTTCTCTCTCTCTCTGTCTCACTCCCTTAGCCTGTCTGTCTCTCTAATTCGATGTAACTGTGGTTGTGGCTCTCAGCCAGGTTATTAGTCGGTTGCTCTCGAGGCCTTGTGATTGCATTTTGTTTGCCATTAAAATAATTTGCATAGTTTGCATTTAAGTAAGATAAGCACAACAACACTTACATCAGCAGCAACAACAACAACAACAACAAGTGGCGCCTGCATTGATTTGCATTATTAAATGTTACGTATACGCAGTGTTGACCTCATTTTAGTGCAGGTTATGCAAACTACGAATGCGTTAATGGTTAGCATATACATCTTGTTATCTTGTTAACTGGTTAGCATTATAATTTATGTGTAGATAACAAAGCACACGTGCATACTCGTACCTGAAGCAAACCGACTGTGAAATGTGAAAGCTGCAAAATTAAAATGAATTGAAAGCACTTGCAGCAGTAAATGAGATGCCTTAACAGTAGTACAAAATAGCTGCAGGATCTGTTTGCCTTATTAAAAAATAATATATAAATAAAGCAAAATTAATTTTATTTTTTTATTTTTAGAATTGGTTCAAATCATTTATCCTATTATATACAAAAACGATAGAAAAGGATAAGTATATGAATTACATGGGCATCAAATCTTCGGCGTGCCGGGGACTAAGCCCAGGGTATATTACTTTCGAGTGCACTCGACTGATTCGCTTGTTTGTATTGCTTTCTATAGGGCAGTGGTGTGCAAATCAGTGACCAAAAGCGTGGCTTTTGATTAAATTGTAGGACCAAATATTAAAAAGATTACATTTTTTTAAAACAATATTATACATATTATTATATTATATTATTAACTAAATGAGCTTTTTTGGCAGATCAGTGCAATAAATTAAGAATTTATTTATATAATTTTTATTACAAATATTACTTTTTTATATAGAATTAATTTGTCTTTAATTGGGAGTCAAAAATAATATTATAAAACTCTTAATTCATTTTTGTACAATGATCACAATCAGAATAAAGATAGCTTTTGTTTAACAATTACAATATAATTTAATGAAATGTTTAATACAAATTGTTTTTTCATGTACATATTTAGTACTGAGCTTTTGATTAAGTTGTAGTTGGGCTCTTAAGGCCTCTTACCGTCAAGCTGTCAAATCTGTGCCGCTGCTTAATGCAATTTCCTGTGTGTCATGTTTATAAATTGTAGCTGTAGCTTTATCTGTGTAACTGTATTCGTATTACCATTACCGTTACAGAGCAGTCTCAGTTGGGTAAAAAACAAACACAGCTGCGTCACCACGGACAAAACGAGTTAGAAATGTGCCACTGGCACAGGACAACGTTGAGTTGTTTTTATGATATGTACGAGTATGTATGTATGTATGTATGTATTGTACTTCTCCCCTCTTCACACCAACAAGATGAAGTATGAAATATGATGTAAAATGATGTGATTACAGTTGAAAATGTACAAAGAAAATATGAAAATAAAAACACACACGCACACAGAAGACACATGACGTTTTATAGAGCTAGAGGAAGAGGTGGAGGTGGAGGCGGAAGGTAGAACTGGAGAATAACGATGACGATGACAACGAACTTGGCCAACAGCGCAAAAACATGCCAAGCCGTAAAAATGAGCGCAATGCTGCAGAAAAAAACGCTCAGCTGAGTGTGAGTGTGTGTCTGTGTGTGTGTACCAGAGATTGACAGTTTGTGAAATGGTTTGAGTAATTCATGCGATGAATTATCTGCTTCTCGGCTGGATAAAATCCAGCACAACACGGCCAACAAAGGAAAAACACAACGACGAGTTAATAATAACATACTTTAAATATACTATTATTTTATCCATTTTAGATTAAAACAGGGATTAAAACCCTAAACGAAACCGTAACCCCCAACCGGTAAAAACCGATTAAAAACTAAAACCGTAACTGAAACCGTAACCGAAAAAAGAATTTTCATTTGACCGAAACCTTAAAACCTAAACTCTGTAAACCGAAATAACCGTTTCATTTATAATGGTTAATTTCGATTTTTCATACATCAAAAACAAAATAAAAATAAATAATTTAAAAAGCAAGTTGAAAATAATTAAAAACGAACATTTTTGAACTATTTCGAGTAATTCATGTTGGAATTTTTATAGCACCGAATAAGCTTAAATGAAATAAATTTGTTAAATAAAATACATACATATTTTTACAAACAAATTTTTTTCTTTTTGAACCGAAACCATTACGGTATTTCGAAACCGAAACACACAAAAACCGGTTCACCGTTAGAAAACCTTTATTCAAAGATTTTGAATATTCGTTTCGGTCACCTTAAATTAAAACATATGTGCATTAGCTTTAAACTTTAATTTGCTTTTATCATTGCAAATTATTATTCACCTATTATATTTATATTCTTTCAGAATCGCATTT